>VYXB01005851.1:102753-148702 GCA_013397135.1 Pachyramphus minor | reverse complement strand
TTCTAGCTACCACAGGAACGCAAGGAACCCGTATGCAAAAATCATACCACTGATAATTTCTGGATTCCAAGATGAGCACATGCAACTTTCCTGAATGTGACACCTTTTGGTATATATGGATATATCCTTCAGTAACAATTTGCCAAAAGCAATCACAATTTGAGCTGCCTCTGAAATTTTTATTGCACCTTTTGGTAACACAGTAGGATGCAGTTTGTTGTCAAAAAAGGGTTGGTTTTTTTTTTTGTTTCATGTGGGAGAGATTACAAAAACCAGTATGGTAGACATCTATCATGGGTTTTTTTTAAGATCTTTGGAATTAAAATTAAATATTTATTTATCTATATCTATTAAAATACACTGACTATTTTAAGATTAAATAGTGTCATTTAAGACCTTGAAGAAGGTCTTGTTAGTTAAAAAGAAAAAAAAAGGCTTCTTAGATACAAAGTCTGGAACAAATATCCTCAAAAGATTCAGAAACTCTTTATTCCTCACTCCTTATTCTTCACTGGACTAGGCTGAATCTTTCACACACACACACACACACACACACACATATATATATATGTATATAATCATACGTATAAATATTTTGAGGTAAACCAATAAAAAGATTGCACCTCTGGAATGAAAGTTATATCAGCAAAGACACAATCCTGCTACACTTTTGTATGAAGCCCTGGCAAGCATAAGATGTGATAAGAATTCAAGATATGGCCTCAGATTTCAACAGGGCACCAATTACTGTGTATGAGTTATGAAGCACTTCTATTATTTTCCTCTGAAATATTTCTTCGAATGAGTTTAGAACACATGAAAGATATGAAAATGACAGCTCCAGAGAATGAACTGTTTATCTGTGTTACAAGCAGAAAAACAGAAAACTGAGGAATGAGTTTCCTCAACATAGTTCAGGAAGGAAATTTGAAGAAACCATACAGACACTGTGAGTCCAAATAACCACAACCACTAAATATACCCTGCATGCAAACCTAGTTACATGTATTTATGGCTGCTTTGACTAATTTTAAAAGAAGACACAATGAACTCCCACAGAATATTCACATACAATTGAAAAAAGATATGTCCTTTTTCATTATTATTATTATTATTTTAAAATTTTTTTATACTGCAGTGTTTTCATGCTCAAACAGACTTTGGTGTCTCCATTTACACTGGCACAGCAATATCCATTAGTGGCAGAAGAGAGTTTTTTTCCCAGATGTTTGCAGAAGCAGCCACCTCCATACCAACACCAAAATCACTGCAGCTGAAATACAACCACTGGACTGTAACAGTGATGCAACAAAGCAACAGGAACTGGGCAGTAGTTGTAATGTCATTAAAGCCCATGCTTTGACTTTAGAGCCTTTCTAACTGTTTTGGTAACACAGTGGCAGGAAGTCATTCGATAAACAAGGCTGGGGTTTTGTAGATTTTTTTGGTTGGCTGGTTGGTTTTCTTTTTTATTTGTCTTTCTTCTTTCCTTCTGTTATTCTAACTTAAACAAGCAGAAAACACAGAGTGCTGATGCCCAGGTCACTCTCTGGTCTCAGTTCCATTGCATTTAAGCACGTCTAACTGAAGAACTGAATTGTCATATACTTATATGTAGGTACCATCTTAGTGCAATCCAGTCTTTCAGTCACAACAGCCATCCTTCTTTATACCTAATGCAAGGTTTTAGTAGAGAGTTCCTGCAACTAGAATGCAATCTATTGTTCTCTAGAGACCCTTGGATAAATTATAAGACATGAATGCCACTCAGTACAATTTTGCAAACAAGACGAAGCAAAAATTAATGGCCGTCACTGGCTGTATGTTTTCAGCAAAATATGCTCCAGGGTATATTGACATTTGCCAATTAACAATTAATCACCCTGAAACATCCCAATGTAGACAGAGAAGAGAAGGATAGCAGCACTCCCTAGTATGGTTGTTGGACAAACCCTCAATTACCTCTATCACTCTGAATTATCGGTAATGTGAAAGAGAGGGCTTATCCTGCTCCATTCCAAAAAAAGGGCTTTAAGATGACTCATATTTTCTTCCACAACTTTCTAGAAAGACACCCCTGTTCCCGTTTTGCCATCTTATTTTGTAGTCAATAGCCTTGTGTATCATTATATAGGATTCAGGCGTCTCTGGACAGTATTGTTATAAATCTTGATGGCTGACAGAACATTGAATGAATTGCTGCAAATTTTAACTGTCTGTATTCTGGCACCGCTGAAGAAATTCAGCAAGCATGTAAAATGAGATGGCAAATGCTAAGCAAAATGATAGCAATAACTGAAATCAGAGGTCTGATTAAATAATAATACTTAGTTTTGTTGCTGAACTTTGTTTTCCCAGAACAAGAAAAAAAGAAATATGTATATTTTGCCAGCATGACAGTGTATTGTCTTGCATCACACTGCAATAGTTGCACTAAATTGCTTTCCATCTTTCTGGGATTTGGACTTCGTGATTTGGAAGGTCTTTGCAGTATTATGTTTCTCTATTCCTTTTATCCTTTCCTTGAAGAACACAAAAACTATTTTCATTTTAGATTAATTACTCATAACTAAACCTCAAACACAGGTCTTTATTGTAGGCTGCTGTGTCATATTGGACTGATATTCAAGCATTCCTACCACTTAGAGCTCATAATAATTTCTTAGTGTCAAGAATTTTCAAAATCAAGGTCTGTATGTGCTTTAGTGTTGGAGTTTCGAGACTGAGATGACAAGTGTGTGGCCATGTAAATAAACATATCTTTAGTTTTAAGCACCCAAACAGTCAATTTGTTTTCAAGTTTCATGGGTAAGACTAAGGCTGTATTTATGTGAAATGAACATAGACTCTATTAGAACAGTGGTCTGTTTCACCAGAATGAATGTAGCCTACACCAGTCACAAAATGATGCATCATTTGCTTCAAAATAATGTATTTATTTTTTTCTATAAAATGTTTATGACACTTTTTGCCTTGGGACTTTTGTTTCTGATTTCCCACTCACCTGGTAAGTTCTTCTGCTCAGGGCCCACCTTTTGTCAAACCAGTTATTTTACAAATGTCACCAGAAAAACTATGTGAGAGTGAGTTGAGAAGCTGACTTATAAGGGTCCATGTACAGCAAGGCTCTATTGCTCATGAATGACCTGTGATAGCAATCTGTGATAGAAACAACAGAACCTCTCTCTTTTGAATAGGGTAGAATCAGTTCACATAATAAGCTCCTAGTTCCAGACTTGTGACGGTGTATTTTATTGTATCCATAATTCTATGTAAAGATTTGGTTTTGGCTTACAGACCATTTATAGCTCTTTTAAGCCTGTATGGCTCTGTGGATTTAAGTGGCTTGGTCTTATTTCAGATTTGAGTACTGATCACTAAATCTGCTTCATCAGTTTTATGTTAGTGAACTGGACCTTAATTCTGAAATGATATCTGCCATCTTTCCATTCTACTGTACATCACCTGGCAGCTGCATATGTAGTTTCCATGTAATTTATGCCTTGCAGGTGTCAGTAACTGCATGTCAGAAAACAGAAAGATGCATGGATGTATTTGGTAATTACTGTGTTACTAACAGGGTAATTGTACACTTATTTCTCTCTACAAATTACATGGTAGTAGCACTCAGAATTACTATTACAGACATCTTCAGTAGTTGCCAGTAAATAATTGCTTTTTAATTACAATATAATTACATGCTTATTACTGTCTGGTAGAATAAAGCACAACTTGATTTTGCATACTTTGTGGCATTGTCAAAGCAGCCAAACGTTCATGGATGTCATTCACATGAGCACTGTCAGTGACAACTCACCACAATTTTTGAAAGTGTGTTTATCTGAGAATAGGAAATGGCTTTCTCTAAGGAGGTGAAACTAGTCTTTGTGGAATCAGTTTATCCTGTTATCAAAGTACCTCTCAGTTAAAGTTAAACCCACCATGGTTTTCAAATGTTATTTTGACTCCTCTGTTTTAAACTGACAGGAACAGTGTCCTTGGGTGGACCAAGCATAAGAGTTTATACAGTGGTTTCCACCAAGGAAATCCCAGCCCAAAACTTTATATAATTGTATATCACTTTCCCATTGACATCGGTGAACTCTCACCCAATAGTTGAGTGTAAACTGCCCTACAATAGTCGGTTTGGCTGTGAATTTGAGAGCCAAAGTAATAGGAAGCAAAATCTGCCATGAATTCAAGGTTTCCAGAAGCAGATGCAAGCCAAAGCTTAATATGTTTCTCAGGATTGACAACTTCTGATAAATTACAACATGTAAAACTCAAGGGTCTAAAGGCATAGAAAGAGCATTATTTTATTCATATAATCATGTAATAATTATGTAATAATAATAATATCTAATTAATATCTACTCTGTTCGTCAGCAGTGTAGAACAACAGAATATGAAAAAACTAGAACTGGTTTTAGGGAGGTAATTATGAACAAATCACATGGAATCTAATAGAATTTGTCTACACATCGTGCCAGTAGCAAAGCCTACTCCATATCTCATGAAGAAAGCATCCTTTGTGCACTTTCTCAGCAAGAGGTACTCTCCTTACGGAACCTGGAATAGAGGAGCTACAAGCTTTTAGCTAGAAGATCACCTTACCAAGAATCACAGACTTGCTGAGATACAGTTAATCATGATTAAGTACTTTACTGTAAGATTGAACAGCCTGGTTTATTGCAAATACAACAGGAAAATTAGACAAGGTTCAATTAATCATCAGAATTTGGATAGCCTGAGTTCTGCAGACTGTTAATCACAGTTTACACAAATAGGTAACATTTTCAACCATTTAGAGCATGCTGTGCCATTCAACATACTTTACAAGTGAATGAAATTCTTCCTGCATGGAAAACCAAAACAAACTAAACAAAACCAGACACTGAAAAAATTCAGTCTCTGTTTTGACTTTTGTGGTATAAAAAGCCTTTCTGTTTGCTAGTTTGTCAAATTCCCTACTGACACTTTAAGGCAGTGCTTATTCACATACATTGCCACTTTCAATAATGCTCTGATTTGCAGATAATAAGGAAAATATTTTCTCTCTTAAGTTTCAACATGAATCTGATCTTTCATACAGGCAGAAAGTGAAATGATTAAATGTAATAGAGGTGTAAAGGTTCCAGTTAATCATTGATATTGAAAGAAGATAGATACTTTCAGTTAACATTCAGCTACGTTTTCATGAAGTCCTTCTTGTTGTCCACTCTACTTTCATTTTCCCCCTCAGTGATAGTTTATGTTGTGCTCACAAATTCTCTTATCAACAGATGAAGTTGAAATTCAAAGAGCATTCAACAGCCACTGTGAACAGAGTCACTAAAACTATGTTCTTTTTCACATACTCCTTTGATTTGAGTTCAGTTAAATCTACCTTGAAGGGCTTGCAAAATAACAGTAGGCTAAAATAACGATTTTCTTTGTGCTTAACTAATAATACATTTTGTTTGAGGTCAGAATTTTCAAAATGATTTAGCATGTATGACATATTGGTAGTCTTAATTTTCAGAGACTTCCTTTTAATCTAAAATATTGTACTTTATTTTTGAAACTGGATTGCTGGGGTGGAGAACAAACTGAAGACTACTCAGTGGATTTACAAATAATTCAAAGGGAAAAGCAGTCTTGAAAGGAGTATTATTTGCTAAAGGGCATTTGCTAGCAGACAGGAACATAGAACTACTCTCTCAGCTAAACTCTGCAACACAGTAAAGGCATGTCTGTGCTTGAATCTAGAAATTAAAGACCTTCTACTGTAATAGAATAAGGAGATTTGAGTGTTTGAGTCAAGAAGGAACCGCTGGACTCCCAGTATTCTCTAAGCTAACATCAAATGGGTAAAACAATGCATTCCTCACGGTCTTTGGGACATCTAGCATAATTTCACCAAAGTGTATGCTGTTATTTTTCACTGACTTGTTGCTGTTAGAGAGTTGAAAACCTGGTTTTTTTTGATTGTTTGCTTATGATCCATCCACTACACAGAACATAATAAATTTTCATCATGATTGTGTCAAAGGAGGTTTAGCTTGGTTATTAGAAAGAAGTTCTTCACCAAGAGGATGGTTGGGCACTGGAACAGGCTCCCAGAGAAGTCATCACCAGCACCAAGACTGACAGAGTTCAAGAAGCATTTGGATGATACTCTTGGGCATTTGGGAATGGTTCTGTGCGGAGCTAAGGTTTGGACTTTATGATCCTTGTAAGTCCCTTCCAACACATCATATTCTGCAATTCTGTGATTCCATAAACTTGGAAGGGTTAACTGGAAATTCTGACTGTACTGGTGGGGAGAGAAGCACAGTCATGGTGGCTCCCCATCTCAGTATTACATCTCCACTTAGAGGCTACATGATCATATACACTATGTTCTTGGAATAAACTTTTTAACCTTCAAAGCTTTTTGCTGAAACTGCAATATTATGTCAAGAGCATCGAAGCAGAGGAGTGTTATATAGAGTGGAGAGATGCAGCAGCTGATCTGGAAAAAGAATCATTTCAACTTGATGCATTCATCCTAAAAAAAATCAAGCAAAACTTTCATCCTACATGCTCTTGATTCATGCATGCCTCATTACTGCAATAATTGAACCTGGAGTAGTTCCCCTAATCAAAAGAAACAAAAAATCAAAACATAGGAGGAAAACAAAGAGGAAGAGGGAAAAATCTGGTGAGCTGGGGCAAAAGACTATGAAGCAGATCTGGGTTTGCAGCTTGTTTCTGTCTTAACTTTCCATGATTTGACTAAGTTGTATAAGATTTCAGTATTTCATTAGGCCAGGTAAAGCACAGGAATAACAGCCTTTCCTCTATTTTCCTGTCTTACTCTATCTATTTAGCCTGTCAGTTGTGCACGGGCTCACCTCAGTGTCTGTTTATAGCATTCCAGTTTTGATGGGGGTGTATGGTTGACACACATAATTGATGGTAGTAACACAGAAGTCTTTTGCATGGATCTTTCCTGTGTGGCCAGGATTTACAAGTGATTATACGTGTCAAACACAGTGTGTTACCCCCTCATTCCCTCTCTACACATCCTTTGTGTCCAGTTTCTGTTAATTTGCTGGACTGTCTTAGCATGCACTTAGAGGCCTCCTTTTTTACTATACTTCAGATTAAATCAGGTGACCCACCTGGTGGATGAGGGGAAGGCTGTGGATGTGGTCTATCTAGACTTCAGCACTGTCTCCCATAATATACTCCTGAAAAAGCTGGTAGCCCGTGGCTTGGACAAGTGCACTCCCTGCTGGGTTAAGAACTGGCTGGAGGGCCAGGCCCAGAGAATGCTGGTGAACGGGGCTGCATCCAGCTGGCAGCCACTCACTAGTGGTGTCCCCCAGGGATCAGTGTTGGGTCCAGTCCTGTTTAACATCTTTATTGATGATTTAGATGAGGGGATTGAGACCATCATCAGCAAATTTGCTGATGACACCAAGTTGGGAGGGAGTGTTGACCTGCTGGAAGGCAGGAGGGCTCTGCAGAGGGATCTGGATAGACTGGAGAGATGGGCTGATTCCAACGGGATGAGGTTCAACAAGGACAAATGCCGGGTCCTGCACTTTGGCCACAACAACCCCCTGCAGCGCTACAGGCTGGGGACAGAGTGGCTGGAGAGCAGCCAGGTAGAAAGGGACCTGGGGGTACTANTGTTCAGTTCTGGGCCCCTCAGTTCAGGAAAGATATTGAAGTGCTGGAGCGGGTCCAGAGAAGCGCAACAAGACTGGTGAAGGGACTGTAACACAAGACCTATGGGGAGAGGCTGAGGGAGCTGGGGTTGTTTAGTCTGGAGAAGAGGAGGCTTAGAGGAAACCTTATCACTCTCTATAATTACCTGAAGGGAAGTTATAGCCAGGTGGGGATTGGTCTCTTCTGCCAGGCAGTCAGCAATAGGACAAGGGGGCACGGGCTTAAGCTCTGCCAGGGGAAATTTAGGCTGGATATTAGAAAGAAATTCTTTACAGAGAGAGTGGTCAGGCACTGGAATGGCCTGCCCAGGGAGGTGGTGGATTCACCGTCCCTCGAGGTTTTTAAACTGAGATTGGACATGGCACTTAGTGCCATGATCTAGTAAAGGGACTGGAGTTGGAGCAAGGGTTGGACTTGATGATCTCTGAGGTCTTTTCCAACCCAATCGATTCTATGATTCCATGATTCTGTGAAATGCCTTTGTGCCTCTGAACATAACTAGAGGTCTGGGGTTACCTGGACGTTTTATACATGTAGATCTGAAGTTTTACATATATGGTACAGTATAGTTAAGCATAGTATTGCAATCTTTCCTGAAGCCCCATTAAAAAAAATTAAAAAGGGGAAAACATATAATTAGGCTAGTGTCATATATACAGTGGGTTAGGTCTTTGATATTAAGAGTAATAGAACGTATTATTTACTTAACAGTGATTGTGTGATGCATCTGTGTATGGTTCAGAAAGAAAAGCTCAGGAGGAAAGGATACTCTGAAGAAAGTCGGTGTGATAGGAGTTCTCTGCAAAATACTGATGTGGTGCTGCTTGTACCTGTTTTATTTGTCTGGCATTTTATGGGAGAAAGTAGAAAATGCAGCTGGAGATGAAAAGCATGGAAAAAGAAGGGTTATGAGTAAAGTTAAAAGGTGGAAGAATCTGAAAAAGTATATGAGGAGCAGCTAGTTAGGTAGGCTGCATTGTCTGAGTATTCAGTGATGGGAGGCGAGAGAATAGGTAGGAAAAATGGAGGTGGGGATGAGTGGTTTTATTTTTAATTGGATGAGGAATCCAGGAGAAAGGTTCCAGCAAGTGGCATCCAGGCAGCCATTCACTTTCAGCATTTTCTTCTATCCCTTTTCAAAAAGCTACCCATCTTGACCAAATGTTCAAATTTGCTTTTACAGGCGTAGTCACATGATCGGTTGTCTATAATTTGAAGTTTGCCTATGACATTTTGCTCTCACTGTGGATTTGGACACTGTAGAGGAAAAAGACATATTGCATGCACAATCTGTACAGAAAAATCTGCTAACAAACAACTAGAGGCTGACTAACAAAGAGTGTTACGTCACACCCAGCATTATTTTAATTTTATTATAACATGACTCTAAAATGTGTTATGATTAATCATATGAGAAGTTAACATTTGTTTTTGAATGAGTGGACTTAGGTGGGCATAGGAAAGAACACATTCTCTACTAGGAAATCAGTTTTATATTAGCCAAAGCAAAAGCTTCACAGCAAATGTATGTAAATCACTAATTTTCAGGGCACCAAAGGGAATGTACTTCATGCTATAACTTAAATACTAATGAAATCAAGTGAAAACGATAGTCATTAGTCAGCTGAGCCTTGATAGGGTTCCCTGTGGACTGATACAAATTCACCATTAGAAATGGATTCTCTCACAGTCCACAGTGAGCATTTAATCCTTCTGTAAAGCAGATTTAAATTTGATGCTTAATATGCCATTTTTTCCATTTCAGGTCTCTTATGTTTCCGTATTTGCAGCTTGTGTTTAATCTTTTTTAAGACACTCTAAGTTTCTTATCTGCATTCTCTTGGTGTTGTGTGCATATTATTGGCCTATGTGAATCATACAGCCACAGGTACTAATGATAATCAGTGAAAGTGAACTAATTAGCACACAGCTCGAAATAATGATGTCTCTTGCAAGCCAAATGACCCACTTTGGTTTCAGTTCATACAAGGAGTGTGTTACCCAATAGAAACTTAGGGGTAGCATTTTGAAAGGCATGCAAGATAAGTATGGGTATAAACATCACTCTTCTCTTTCCTTACAGAAAAATAATTTTAAATGTTTTTTCTGGCACGTAATTCTGACAGATTATTTGAAAATAAATAATTGGAGGGTCACACATGCATGTACACAGACGTGCAATCACACACACAATTTTTGAAATCTTAACTGGGGTCATTTGAGATGAGTAAGAAGAGAGATTCTTGTTAGCAATCCTGTGAGTCAAATCCTGTTGCCTGGCATTGGGAGTATATACTGCCCACTCACGTTTTACGCTAATGCTAGCTTCTCATTCCCTTAGACTTTTGTCAGATTTGCATAGGAAACACCAGTGGATCAGCATTAAGCCTTGCTTTGAACAGAATCTTTACTCAGAGAAAACTCACACTTAAATGAATAGGAACCCTTCTCTACATAGGAAAAAAACCTGAAGAGAATGTAAATTTCATAGCATTTCTTAGGAGTATTGTGTTATCTTCAGGTTGTCTTGGCTTACTACTACATCTAGTAATGTTTAGTACTAGAGAATTGCCACACTATGAAAGAAACAATGCACAGTATCAATGTCTCATGTGCATGGTGCACTTTTAAAGTTGGAAGGAAAATCTCCAGGAGTAGTGAGAATTCCTGTGGGCTGTGTGTTTTGCAACATTATAAATTATAAAACATAATGCTATGTAAAACCAAAGTAGAGAACAAGCTCAATCATGGATTACTGATTTTCTAGATGCTTAATAGCATGTTTCCAACATGCTAGCCAACACTTTCCAATCAGGCATGGTTCATGACCTGGCTATATCATTCCCAACAGGCCGTATGGATGAGACAGCACAAGGTTTGGTTCTCTCCAAACATCCAGAGTAAAGTGCAAGCTCTGAAATGGCCCTCCATGCCCACATTTTATCCTAAGGCATGCAAATCATGCCTTCCTTCCATGCTCCCCTTCCATTCTACCAAACCGATCCTTTCCTTTTTCATTTAATACAGATGTACACTAAATTTGTTCTCCTTAGTAAGTCTTTATATAAACCTCCTAAGTTCTTAAAAACTTGCCCTAATCCCTTTTGGCACTTGATTTCAAGCAAACCTTGATGATGTTCATGTTGAAGACACTATTGTGGTGGACAGATGTTCAATAGTTGGTCTCTGCTTCTTTCGTAAGTACAGAGACCTGGTCTTACACCAACTGGCAACCAGGTGTTGGAATGCTGCTCTCCTAATCTTATTTGAAGGTGTCAAAACTCTGGTGATGATGAAAGAAAGTTGGTGTGACTTATTTTCTTCCTAGAAAGCAAGATCACACCTCCTCTCTAATTTGCTTTTTCAGTCTGATTACAAGCCAAGGGTATTAGTACAAGCCAAGGGTATTAGTACAAGCCAAGGTCTAATCAAGCTCTGGTCAGGAGTTCTCCAATTCTGCTTTAAATGAAACAGTTTGTACTGACTATACTGAACAGGAATTAAGCTAATTCCTGTCTCCATATCATAGTAAGACAAATTAGAGGAAAGCACCTCCATGCAAACTTGGTCAATTCTTATGTTTCAACTTTACCAGCACAGCAAAAACAGATAGTTTTTGTGTAAATCTATTGGTTCAGATATTTTGGACTGAGTTTTGAAAAAATTTGGCCTTTAGTCTAGCAAACTTCTTGTGCAAAGGTAAAAACTTTTGACCTGTTTTTTTTGCTACTAAAAAACTTTAACTTGTAGCAGAACACAATTTGCATGTAAATTCCAATCAGAAAGCGTTAAGGGGAACACAACTTAGATCACACAAAATTTTCAGACTATCCTGATTTACACAAGAGAGGATAAGAAGCTGTGGGCTTGACATGCAACTCCACCTTCCCAGCCCGACATGCACCACTGCGGTTGTGCTATGCAGTCTTCATCCTCCTTCCTCAGGGCTCTATCTCCACGGTGTTTGTTTCCCTCTCTTATCTTTCACAGAGGTCTGGCCTCTGCCCTGAGGAGTGCTGGTAGGTGGAAAAATATGGGGTAATGGAAAGCAGTGAGTGCTTTCAAAAATGTGATGAATGTGCCACTTATGTTCAGTTTACAATTAAATGTTGTTGAGGCTAAGTATGCCATTTTATGACATATTTTGTTTTCACAGTTGCCAAGCAGAGGGTGAAGTGAAATTAGTAACCTATCCTCTAAATCCAAAGCATTTTTGTTTTTGTGTACATGTGTAGGTAACTACCCTTCCTAACAAATCTGGAACTGCTGTCTAGTAATTTATGCTGGTAAGACATTAGTTTGTTTTCTGGATGAATGTGTTGGTCTAATTTCAGAGACATCATTCTGAAAAATACACAGAAAAGAGAAAAGTATATTAAGCTTAGCCACTGCTTAACAAATACTTGGGGCGGGGGGAATTGTTAGGTCAGATTCTGATTCAGTGTTGTGAATCTACTGGACTTGAAAGACTAGTTTGACTGCTAAGGCTCGAAGCCCAGAAAAAAAGCATAAGAAATAATGAGCACTAAGCGCCAATGACAACTCCTTCTTCAGACAATTTTATAAGGTTTTTGAAGAGCCCAAGTCTTGCTGTGGCTTTGTGAAGAATTTATTTTAGGGAACATCAAACCAGCAGATGAGAAAGCCTTTTTTGGTAAAAAATTGATTATGTGGATAAGTGATCTATTAAAACAGAGTAAGGTACTAACAAGGAAGTGACTTTGTTGCTACTGATGACATGCACATATTTTGTTTCAAGAGGGTTTCTAAATGGAAGAAATACAGGTTCATGACTTCAATCTATAGAAAACTACACCTCTGGATACTTGATATTTTTGTGCAGGGAACTGTAAACTGTGACCATTTTGAGGATTATAGAATGATAACTTTGGTGTTATATGTATTTGCCAATTGTAAGCTGCTATTTTTAATAACTAGGAGCTCAGGTTTGATGCAATAATTTTCTCAGAGTATTTAATTGCTTTTAAAGTAATATATGATGGTCAAAAATGCCAGTCATAGAACAGGCCAATTTTTCGAGGCTTGTATGATAGGACTTATAGTAGATGGCAACTTTATTTTTATATCTAGCTTATCTACAGAAAGTAGTGATGTCTAAGATGTGATATCTTAGACCTCAATCTCAATTACTTTTCCCAGCCTCTCCCATTTGCAGGGCCATAGTGTCCAGTATGATTCCTTCACGGAGAGTTGGTCTCTCCATGCTCAGATACAGCAGATAAACTGGAGTAGCCATAACAGTAAGTAACATGAGGCTACAGAAACTGCATGGGCACACAGAAAGAAGTGTTGAAACTAAGGTTTTCTGGAGAGAGGTTTATGGCCTCTAGAAGATCTCTTTCAACAAATTTTATCTGCCTAGGTACAAGGGGAATGTCTTTGGCCTTTTTCACAGACAGAACAGGTTCTCCTCGTGCCTGGCCTAAATAAAAAGGTGGGAAAAAGTCTGATGGCTGAAACTCGCAGGAATCATCTGCAAAATTCTCTCTCTTTTCTCTCCTTTCTCCCCTCAGGCACTGTACACAGTCTGAAACCAGAATTTACTGCCATTTTGCTGATGATTCAAGAGGCAGTGACCTTCTTTCCCAGAAAAATAATGAGTCATCAAGACAAAGCACAGTAAAATGTAGTCTTTGAGTGGCCCTTCTTCCATGTCTGCCTATTTATCTAAGGACTGAAAAATTTATCATGAGCATTAATGCCTATAAATTAACTGGCAGAAGGTGGAGTGAACTTCTAATCCAGAACAGATTCCTGACGCATTCAATGAGATCAACTCTGTTTTAATTCTACTACCTTTTAGTGTGTTTATTTAGCTGATGAAGACAGCCTAACTTAGCAATATTTAGCAAGGTGCTCAAGGTCCTGTATGAGTACTGTGACAAATCCAGTAACAAACACAGAGAGTTTAACTCCCACATCTCTGCTTCAAAATGCATTTGAAGCTCCATGGATGTTACTCAGACGACTCATAAGAAGCAGATGTTTTTGTTGGAAATGACACTTTTCTGGCAGTAACATTTCAATGTGATGGTTATTTGAATAGCACAAATGACCTTCCTGCACCTTTGTTATATCTTTTTGAGAGTTTTCTTTCTGAGACTTTTCTTTTAGCTTGAAATTGTATTTTAAAGGCCACTTCTGGCACCATTCATAGTAGCGCAGCAGCTATTAATTCTGACTGCCCTGATTTTCTTTTTCTCTTCACTTTAACAAGTTTTTCACTAGCTTTCATCAGTACAGATGAGGCCAGTGAACACAGCAAATATAAAATAGATCTGTGAGACTCACTCATTAGACACATTGTATTTAAATGTGTGTGCAGCTTGCCATTATGTCAAGCCAGGCAAGGCATAGAAGTGAAGAGCACAGCCAGCAGAGCTGAGAGATGGAAACTGGGATTGGTTACTGCTTTGCCTTGTCCTAACACTGCTACGTGCTTTGGTGATTAACCTGCATTACTCACACACTAGAGACAGAGACAAGGCTGTACAGTAGGTAGGATTCAAATATATAAATTCTAAAGTTTTAACTTGACCTATGCATAAATATTGTTAAAACATAAAACATTTACTTAGGCATAAAGCTCAGGATCACAATGCTATGCTTCGAGTTTCAGCATAGCAGTTTTCTCTTTCCTTGCACAATGATGTAGTTTGATACATAATGACCTGGTGTGTGCTGCTGGTCACATATGCCTGTACATACATCTTTATACATAAATCTGTATGCATATTCTGTGATATGTCTGTGTATGGACAATATATGTACTTATGCACAAAGTGTGTGCATATACAATCAATGTGAAGGGTGTCAGATTTCTCTGAAGCTCTGTGAAGTTTTCTTTTAACTGAAACTGAAAAAAGAGAAGTGTAGTATGATACCTTTTTTCTCCAGATGAAATAATACGATGTGAATGCTGCTACTTGTTGACAAAAAAACTTTACACATCTGGTTTGTACCATCTGACATCTGATAGTGTATATCAGATCACTCCATCTTCAACCTTCTTCATTGGCTTGCTTCTTTGGTATTCCAGTATGTGCAAATTGTTTGGCAAACTAGAAATGGGATGTGGATAATGATCTTGCTAGGGCTGATGAAATACGCTTCCTAGAAAAAAAAGATGTTTATAAGATCTTTTTATAGATATTGGAAGAAGAAATGTATCCCTTATTGGGTATTTTTGTCCCTTCTGCAGCCCTCTAAAATGTCTGTAATTTAGTTTCCTATTTTGTTTTTGAAAGTTCATTACTCTAGACCTTGTTTGCATCACAAAGATTGCAATAGTCTTAGGGAAATATATAGCATGCCTTTATTCCTAGATAAAGTAAACTTAAAATTTGATTAATTACATCTCTTTTTATGTTAGATCTGCTTAAAAATTCTATTCAAACTATAATGTCATCATTAAGGCTCTTTCAGCATGGCAGAACTGACAATAGTTAGTTCCAGTATGTAATTAGGACATATAAAAATCTTCACTATAAACAGAATTTTAATACCTACGACATCAGCAGAGGAGAGATTTTATTTTATGGATTGCTTTTATCTTATTTTGAGCATCTAGCATGAACCAGTGTCTTTGTTAATGTGCAATGAAACAATGACAAGATCAAGTCTACTAGCATCCAAATTTTCTTGTGTCAGGAGGAGTTGTAGGCTCTTTTCCCCAGCAGCCTTACATGGTTCTTCAGTGCTAAGCAGTGCTGCAGTAGTTCTGACATGATATGCAAGATTTAATAATTTAGACAATATTCCACTCTTATTTAGCCAGTGTCTGTAATTTCTTTTCTTTTACTGATTTATTTCTTTTCATTAGATGTGAAGATAATAATAGAGCTAACTTTTCTTTTGAATAGATAGGTATTAGAAGGGTGTTCTTTATCTTTCTGTCCTTATGGATTTAGCTAGCATTAATTTTCATTTGTAATCCTGATTGCAAAAGACATGCACAGAAATCCTTATATTGCTCAGTGTTCTTAGTGGAGTACAGAGGTGTCAAATACTATCAGGTACTAAATTAGCAAGGACATTTTCACTGAAATTGATTTCTGGAGTCTTTGGAATCCTTGAAATCACTCAAAGTCCTTGTTGCTTTTCAGGTACCCTATTAATCTTTATAGGCTTGTATTGGCATTGTTGGCTGAAGCTTTCCTGCTCTGCTCTCTGGACAGATGTGAACAGACCACAAAGAGGCAGGGATCCACTACTAATTCATAAGAATCCACATCAGGTCTCTGAAATGGAGAGAAAAATCATATTAAAAGCAGTCATAATCACAAAGTGTAAATGAGACATAGAGTGCTGCATTATTCCTGGATAAAGATAACGCCTGTGTTGATCTCACTGCCGACTTACTTTTGCCTATCCCTAAGTGTGATTTAAAATCTAATAATAACAAAGTGGTTCAGAGCTGGGTGAATGTTTCTTATCAAAACTCAACATCTACCAAAAATTAATAGTAGAAGTGATTAAAAAAAAAAAAAAGAAAAAAAGAAGAAGAAAAGAAAAAGGCTTGTAACAAGGAGTAGGGAGTCTGGTAGAGGGAGGGAAAGAGGTGGACTGCAATTGTAAAACCCCATTTGCAGGGAAACAAAGAGCAATCAATGTAATAGCAGTATAAAGCAGTCAAAAAAGGACAAAGGCTGCAGTCTGACATCTTTTATTCCTGAGCCCAGGTGGAGCTATAATTGGCAGTCCCAGCTTGAAGATGAATACAGTGTAAAAGAGCCCTCCCCTTGGAAGAGCAGACAAAGAAGAGTCGGGTTTTCAGAACAGTCAAAGAATATCTCTGTTTTTTAAGGGGTGGAGGGAGGACTGGGAAAAAAAAAAAGTGGTCATAGGGGATACAATCTTGGTGTATTATGAAATTTGTGACTTGTATCTGTGAATTCCATGGCTGCTTGAGCTCCCTTTACCTTCCTGCTCACAGTCTTTATAGAGCAGCAAGAACAGTCCCGTAAGAAGTGCCTGACAACCTCACAAAATGTTGCTGGCCGTATCTGCTAATTTGGATGCCAAATGTTGATCCCTCTGTTCACAAGTTAGCAGGGATGACAGAAAATCTGGGCAGGATCAGTCATGACCACTGACATTTAGATTTAACTAAGGCAGAATGGCTACTTCTTGCTACACAAGAAAGAAAAAACATTTTGCCACTGAAGGTCCTCAGCTGCTGTTCAGAATTGCAGCTATAAGGCCACTTTCACAAATAAGTGCAGACAGACTCTTTGTTGAAACCTAAAAATATTAAATATGAGCAGAGAGGTAAAAATGACTTATGTCCTTTTCAATGTACTTTAATATCAATACTTTGCGTCTCTGTTTTCCTGGTTTCAGATCTGTAAAATTAATTTTTTTTTTTAAGTTCACGAAATTTCTCTGAGGTACAGATTCCAAAGTACATAGATTTGTTGATAAGAGTGCTTTATTCCTTTTCTGAAAAGGAGCAAAAGAAAATATCTGAAATGGTATAAAAGAAAGGGAAGAAGAGTAGCATTTGCAGCTTCTAATAAACTAGTTTCTTAGGGAATAACTGCATTAAAATTAATCAGACAGCTAAAATTCAAATTAACCAGCAAAAATGCTCATTTCCTTTTCGTACACTATATGCAAGTATGCATTTACTCAGTGGGGGACACGGATAAAAAAGGCACATAATATGAATGCACTGGTATACTTCTTTCTTCTTGCCAAGAATAGATCAGGAATAAAGACTTGGTTTTCTGAGATTGTTAGTTTGTAATAATTTAGCTTCTGTTTCAAGTTTTAATTTGAATTTTGGGTGTAATGTTTTTAACCTCTAGAAAATTCAGGTATTAGTTGTTGACCTTCCAAATTTATGATCCTAGATCATCCATTCAAAGTGTTTCTTGGTGTTTGTGAGGGTATCTGAGGCTGCCTATGTCTCTGTGTGCATACGTACATGTCCGGATGCCCAATACACCTTAAAACATAACTTAGTGACCTTATCAGCTCTACTCCAGTACTGATTTTCAACTGAGAGAATTTACTGAGCTGGATGTGTCTTCTAGGTGCCTAATAGCGTTTTGTCAAGTGTATTGTTAGATACATGTAAACCGGTAAAACTTACAAAATTCTTTTGATTGGAGCTATCAGGCCTTTGGGATTTAACCCATTGGTTAAATCCTGCTGGGATCTATGTTACAAGGTCATGCAGAGTTGTTCATGGGAAGCTAGTCACTAGTTTCCACATAGCTAGAAAACAAACTTTCCATGAAGGTCTAGTGTCACAGCCAGCTGACTAGGAAAGGACTATGACCACACAGTTGTATTAAACACCCCTGGACCAATCTCTTCCACTAACACCAACAGGCATTGGATACCCAACATCCATGGAGTTGTATTTCATCTTTCAACATGGGGACACATAACCCATATTGCCTACTGAAAAGAGCCCTTGTCCCAGTTAATTCTCAAAATACACTTAAAAACTGTTAATGTAGAATCATGAAAATTGGCTGGGTGAGAGATATGGCAGAAGTGCTACTAGAAACTTAATATTATAGAGGAATGAGTTCCACTACTCAGAAAAAATTCCAGAAACCCTTACCACAATTGCAGCCTTTGAAAACCAGCAACTTCTAGCAACAGACTTCCTTGCTTTGTTTACCACCATCCCAATCCTAATTGTGGTTCCTGATCATCTCATGCAAATTCACTCCTCTCTTGCCCACCCTGCCGCGAATCCTGTGTGCTTCTGCATTGTCAGCCTGATCTCTCCTTCTCTCCTTTGACCTGTTGTTTGCAGAATTCATAGTTAAGGCTCCACATAGGCTTACATTTGGTGATCCTTATGAGTAAAATTAAATCCCAGTTAGTTATTTTCTGTCCAGATTTGCACGACGTGATTAGTGATCATCTTTTCCACATCCTAATCTTCAAATGCGTCTTATAGTCTTCAGGACAAGAATAAGAGTTTTTAGAGGAAGTCAGTATGAAGGCATGTGGACATAGATTTCATGGGTATTCCCCCATGATGGAGAAATCATATGTCCTTCACCTCAAAAAAGCTATGTGTCATCAGTACATAAAGTGATTCAGAGACTATTATATGCTCCTGAGGCCAAATGGTGACCTGGCTTTGTGTCCACATAGCTTGTGCCTGCTCCACTGAGAAGGCAGCATCACAGCTTTCAGGCTGGCTAATGGGAATAGCTCCTGACAGCTGCTCTTTCACAAATCACATCCAGGCATCATCTGGCATGTGCCAAAACTATGTTAAGGAGTGTGATAATGACAAAAGAATTCAACAATCTTCGATTGTACTGTACTGTACTTCTGACTGTGTCCTGGCCTTATTTTATGTAGTAGAATAGGTGTGGGCTAAGTCATTCCTCATATTCTCTTATTCTCCATACATGTGGGCTTTTCACAGAGTTCAGTTGACAAAAGTAACAACATCTGGAAACAACTGTCTTCTCTGCCTAAGCCTTCTCTGCAGCAGCAGATGGAGTCTGGAGCATGTCTTTATTCTGCTCCAATTTCTGTTTTGGATCTATTCTTATACATTTCTCCATGTGTAAAAAAAGTAGGAGTTAGATATGAGTAACTAATCAAATACATAAAGTAGGTGTTGATTTTCTCCTTGCAAAAATGAGAATGAGAAGAGAATGGTAACAGTTGCTGCACGTGAAGGTGTTGGTGAGCAGTCCAAACATTGAATTTGCATAGGCCACAGCCCTTGCTCTAACCTCAGATATGCACAGCCTGATTTGAAGGGTCAGCTCAATGAATTCAGTGAGATAAATCTGTTTTAAATTCCAGGGCATTTTACAGTAGAGTAGTTGATTTTTTCACTGACTCACTTTGCTACTGGGCCTTCTGTGACTGCTGGACCTGAATGTCAGACAACACTTGTTTGCCTAATGTCATCCATCAATTATAAAGTGGCATCTCTCATTGGAATCAATGTAACCAGGTCGATGAAACATACACTATAAACAACAATTATGATGAAAATTAAAGAGAGTTTTCTAGCGAGTACATACATGGACAGTGATTCAAGACTGTGACTCTGTCACTCATCTTCACTTCTATCTAGTGATGTGTAGGCTACCTTTTGCAAGCCATTTATCCAGCCTCTTTCCTATTCCATACAATTATAAAACAGGATAATGCTGTTGCAGTATATCAATATGCATTAGCTTTATACATGCAATGAACTGAGATGTGCAGTAAAACCACCTACGCGCACTCATGATTAGATGAGTTCTGATATACGTGCAAAGCCTCATGATTAGTCTTTCTCAATAATTTTTAACTTTTTCTGTAATGCATATACATATCATTTCTAAGCATATGTAAAATTATTATAATATTTTTATTCATAGAGTTTATCTGCATGTAAGCATAAAGTTTCATACCCAAAGAGCCTAAAAATCAACTGCTAGAGTGGGATGCTAAAGACAGGACAAATATAAAGTCTAGGTAAGAAGCTGGAACATTTGTTTTCTGATATAGGTTATGCATGTTATTTTTCATTTATCCAGCCCTGTGCTGTTTATCACTTGTGTTTACCTGCTGTACTTGCCACACTGACTGCAACTGCCTGAGGCAGGGACTGTTTTCTTTGTTCTATGTCTGTATACTACGTCGTTGTACAATCGATCCTTGATTAGGTGTCTAGGCAGTAGCGTGGTGTAAATAAATAATAAGAACTTTCCAGTTCATGGCCTTTTGTGACTGAATTAAAGGCAGAATGGGACTGTGAAATAGCTATATTGTAAATTGAAGTCAATAACAACAGCAGACAAGCCTTGTTGTCCCTGAATACATCATAAAAATAACATGGACTAACAGTAAAACTCTATTTTCGTTCAAAAGAGACAATAACTAGCAATGACATAGATTTACTTTATTTCTTAATATAGTTTGGATGACCTTCCATGCTTGTCAACTGGGACCCAGCTGGATTAGCTGCCAATGCCTAAGGGAAAGACAGGTCTGAGTGGTCTTCATAATCTATTAATCCTAGTCCAATCTGCATGTATAAAAAAGGTTGTTAATTGATACAAGCAGTACAAACAGCATATGAAATAGATATTTGTCTTCTTGGAAAATACTTGACTAACATATTAATGGGGAGACATATTCATCATAGAAAAGTACAGTTGCAAGCCATTTGTGATCTTGTGCTACTGGTATTCATTTTAAAAAAAAGAAATTGGTCTCAAGTTTATGTCAAAAGAATATGAAATGAGTAGCTGGGGGGTTGAAAGGAAGGTCAGTGGGCAGAAGCCTCAGAGTATGGCTGGGCCCTGCACTCTTCCTTGATGACCAGGATATCCAGCATCATGTAGCTGAAAGGAGGAAGAGTTGAGGTTATGAAAATCAGAGTTCAGTCATCATCGAGTTTCTGCAGCCACTGCTGGAAAGTGTGCAATGGCTGGACTTGACTGCCATAGGGAGGGATGTAGCCTCTTGGGTACACAGGAGTCAGCAGAACTGGGAGATTTAAAGAATGGCTTTTATCCACGAACAACTCCTAAAAGTGGATTTTAAGACCTAATGAGGTCCCTGTGGTCTGTGTGATTAAGCTGACTGGCCACAATAGTCCTCTCTAGACCAAGCTTCTTCCTCAAAGATAAATTTATGGAGGAACATTTGATCTGTCTGTAGGTCAAAGTGGTACCAGTAACTAGGATGAAAAGCTAAAAGACATTGCTGAAACAGGTCTGTTGATCATAAAACTAAGAAAGAAAAACACTATAAGACAGGAAAATTTCTTAGGAATAGAGGGCAATTAAGAATGTAATTATAAATTAAAATAAATTATGCTACAAACCTTATTTCTCAAATTACTAGCTGCTAAGGTCTTTACAAAATGTCTGTAGTAAACTAGCTTTATTTTCTGACTTACCTTGATCTTGACTCATCGAGTCTGTTTTTATCCAAGTGTTCATTACAGGAAAATATGAAGACAAAGACCTTCTGCAAAAGGAATTCAGAAGTGCCCTCATGACAGTGGTGATATCATCACCTTCATCATGACTTGGCTAAGCTTATCCATTGTTCTTGACTGTGTGTGGAAAATCTGGGGTACCACAGAGCCCTATGACCATTGTGGGGATGAAAAATTGCCTGATGTTATTCTTGAGAAATTCCTGGAAGAGAGATTTTGGGCCAGCCCCTGAGTAATCCCATCCAAGACTGTCAGTGTCTGGCAGTGCAAAACTTCACTGTTTTGAAGTTTTATGACGGTCTGTCTTCATTTTTACTGAGAGGCTTGCCTGATCAAACATTTACTTGGTAGACTTTCGATATGACATAGATAAATTTGGGTCATTCTAACTGATCTACATTCTTTAAATCTGGAAAGTTTCACATCAGAAACCAAAATTGTGAAAAAAATAAAGTTTGAGAAAGTCTTGTAGTGTGTATCTCAGTCCCTTCCCATACTACGAAAGTTTATATGCTGCTAGCAAAAATCGAGTAATTTTCCCCATTTCCACACTTTTAAATTTGTTCTAAATTTTAGGGAAGAAATATAGCAAGTCTCCCATAGCCATCTGGGACCATTTTAAATAATATGTATGCCTTACTCTAAGGATCTTAACACTTGCCTGGTTTACCCTTTGACAGCTTTGAATTTGCTCAACAGAGTCTTACCAGTGTATGTGGTGTATTACATTTGGCTCTCAGGGTGGAGAAACTAAAAGCAAGACAGCAGGGGAAGTGGGAAGGCTTGCAAAAAGAGCATTCTAGGATAAATTGTTTTTTTTTCTGGATTACATTGTTGTTTCTGTGGTTTGAAGCTTTGCCCATCTCATAAAGTAGTTTATGGGTTCATAAGGTTCACGAAGGCAAGTAGTGCCCAGAAGTGTGAGCTTGCTTGCCACTTGGAAAGACGTTTGAGCTATTATGAACTATTCCTAGGTAAAGGGAATTTTATGCTGTTTAAGCACTGTATTGACATGTGTGTATATGTATGTGTGTAAATACACGTGTATGTGTGGGTGTGCGTATGTATTATGCATTTAAATTGGATTTTCCTCTCTCCTTTTTCCAGCTTCTTTATTCACAGTATCTCAATTTTGGCTCAGTTACTGATCCATTTTTACATCTTAGGTAACATTTTCAAAAGTGCCATTGTATGTAAGAAAGTAAATGGCATTCAGACTCTCAAGGCAATTTAGGTGCTTTTGAAAATGGGGTCAAAGTTTCCTTGTCATTTGGATGCATAAAAATTTTTACTTTCTGTGCTTATAACAATTTATTATTAGTATCACAGTAACATAGAGAAGGCCAGTCATGGGAACAGAACTCCATTGTACTAGGTTTTGAATAAACATATTCTAAATAGACAGCCTATGACTCAGAGGATTTAGGAATTACTTCTTTTCCCCTCTGTCTGCCCCTCTGTTTTCTTTTTTTACTAGTTGTTTTTAAGAAAAATGCAAGTAATGTTAAAATTTAAATGTATAATATTTGAGTAGTTTGGAAGGAAGCAAAACAGATTTTGCTCATCCACGGTCTTTAGTAAGGAAAAAGATCAGCTGCAATGATGAACTCTTAAAAAACCAAAATGACAAAAATCTGAAAAAGCAAACACTTGATTGAATAGGAAAAACTCTGTCCTGTTCACAGCAAATAAATGTTAGCATTAAGAAGACCACATTTGTAAAAAAAAAAAAATTAATTACTAATCTAATGATTCTGTCAATATAAATTAATAACTACTGGATATTTCAAGAGACCATTGTACTTTATCAGGAGGAATTTCTTCACAGAAAGGGTTGTTAAACAATGGAAGAGACCGCCCAGGGGGTGGTGGAGTCACCATACCTAGAGATATATTACACTCTAGATTTTAAGCTATAAGCTGCCCAGAGCAGTTTCATTTTATTTAAGACTTTTTAAAAGCCTTTTGGTTTGTTATAATCTTGAGTCCAGAGAAAGAGCCACACACTCTTCTCTAAGAGAAATTCTTTTAATTTAGTGAGAAAAATAAGATATTTTGGCAAAAAGTTTTACAGAAGTAAAATACAACCAAGAAAAAATATTTCACTGAAACACTCAGCACAAAGATCCATTCTACAGAAAACACTCACTACAATCAATCAATATGCTTGCTTTAGTAAAACACAATTCATTAGTTTTGTTACCCACAAGAGAAGGAAGAAAGTAAATGAAGAAAGCAGATTAAAAGAGTAAAGAAAGAGAAGAAAGAGAGGAGGAAAGGAAAAATGGTTACCTACAAGATCTGATGGTTCACATAGTTGAGGTTGCAGGAGAAGAGAGAGAGAGACAGAAAATGAAAAGTAATAATGAACAAGATCTGATGATTTACATGGTTCACATAGCAGGAGAGCCAAGAGAGATCATGTAAGAGTCTCGCGAATTTATACAGTTCAATTTTTCCTCCCAGACAGGATATCCTGTCTGTGCCTTCCAGGCCAGAGTGAGTTGTTCTGTAGCCAGTCACAGGCTCCAGGGGTGTGGGGTGTGGTGTGGATTGGCTACCAGGCAGGTCTGCCTTGACTGACAGCTCTGCCCTCTGCTCTGCGGGGACGCAGCTGTGTTGGTCACAGGCCTTCTGACTCTGTCCTGTGCTCTCAGGGAGCTCTGAGCTGGCCTTATAAGATCCTTACCATGCACCTGCAGGTCCAGGCCCAGTCCTTTCCCCCCAACCCCCCGCACATACTCTCTCACAGTGAGTTGGTTCTGATTCATATCAATAATTCAGTGAGATTCAGCTCCAGTATCTCGCAAGGTGTTCAAGAAACAACTGGATATGGCACTTGGTGCTGTGGTCTAGGTGAAAAGGTGGAGATCAGTCAAAGGTTGGACTCGATGATCTTAGAGGTCTTTTCCAGCCTAAATGATTCTGTGATTCTGTGATGTAGTTTGTAATAGTTTTTCTGTACCTTGACTGTGCTCATATGTGAAATGAAAGTGATTTGTGAATATGTCGGAATGTAATTCTACCTGAGAGGAGGCTGTAGCCAGCTGGGGGTCGGTCTCTTCTCCCAGGCAATCAGCAGTAGGACAAGAGGGCACAGGCTTAAGCTCTGCCAGGGGAGGTTTATGTTGGATATTAGAAAGAAGTTCTTTACAGAGAGAGTGATCAGGCATTGGAATGGCCTGCCCAGAGAGGTGGTAGATTCACTGTCTCTGCAGGTTTTTATGATGAGGCTGGATGTGGCACTGAATGCCATGATCTAGGAATCACAGATGGGTTGGATCAAGTGTTGGACTTGATGATCTTGGAGGTCTCTTCCAACCCAATTAATTCTATGATTCTCTAAGGATGAGACCCTTTGATTGTAAATCAGTGCAGCTATCTCCTTTGTTCTCTTGGTTTACTTTCAGTGAAGGAAAATATTTCAGGGAAATATCTTTTTGCTGTGGGAACAAAAAAGGGGAGTGTAGTATCATATGAACACATTGATGTTCAATGGTCAAATTCATATCTCCAAGTCAAGTTTACAGGTATTTACAAATCACATAGTTCATTAAATCTTCTAGATGTTACCTAATTTTTTTAAGAAATAAAAAACACCCAAACAAAACCAAACAACCCCAAACAGAGAAAGTAATTTAGGAACTTTTTCTGTGTTACTCATACTAAAAACTGCAAATAAAACACAATCATGATTGTTCTCTTAGTTTCTTGAATCATCTCTTATTTTGGATGGTACAGGCCAGAGTTGAGTTCTCCAGGAGTTTTGTTTTCATTACTTTTTATTGCTGTTAATGACCCATGCAGGCATTTGTCAGATGTTAAAAATTCCACCTTATTGTATAAAATAATTTATTAGATTTTCAGGCACTGTACATTAACAGGACACATTGATTTACAATAGTGGGACTGTGTTCATTTGTAAGTATCGGACCCACTGGATTCACTTATCCTCCAGAAGCACTTACAGGACTCCAGCTGTTCAAATAACTATGGTCAATGTTCTTTGCTTATGAGGATATGTACATTTATCATATAGCATATAAGCTATTATTATATAGCATATAAGGACTTTTCCCTCTTTCTGTCTTTATGTGGCCTACCTAAAAACCAGCACAATTCTGGTACATTGTGGCAAAAGGTAAACTGCAAAGAAGGAATGGCATTTTCTTCCCTACTCTGCTTTTTGATTAGTGCTAAAATATCACTTATGTCAGAAGGTTTGAGCTAAATCCAGAGGAAACGGATGTGCATCGGAGGTCAGATACTTCTTCCAAACTGACTATTATATGTGTGCTGTGGTGTGATCAGGTTTTCAGCCTCTGCAAAGTAGAGCACCAGGACTCTCATCTTTTCTCCGTATTTCTGGAAGACTTCATCACAGAAACCACTGTGTGGGAAGGCTGGTATTTTCCCTGATTGTCGTACAAAGTGAAGTTAGAAAATGTCTGGGATGTTATATCTGAACCCAAAAGCTCATGAGTTTCCCCTGCAGATGAAAACACTAGACTTATTCCTCCATATACAACTAGACTTATTCCTCCTTAAAACAATAGAATATTGAGATGATTGTGCAGAACCTAATTTTGTTGTGTTAAATGTATGAGATCTCAAGTCATTCTTTAGTTTTAATGAACATGGGCAAAAAATAAATGATTTTTTTCTGTCTCATATGGGAGTTTTCCAAATTGATTAAAACATTTGTACAGAAATTAGGAAATAAAACTGCAGTGACAGAACTAACTTTGGAAAGGAGAAGATTAGTATATACTAACCAAGGTTTGGTGGATCTTTTTCTTCATTTGCGTTTTTTCTTGATGGGGAGGAAACAAGGATTGTTTTAGTTGTTGTTGTTCTTTAACCTGGAGCTGCCTATGAACTAACTAGATTGAGGAGATAGCTCATGTATGACCTAAAAAAAGTAGAGAAATATAAGGTTTCAGGAGCGTTTTGTCACATTTGTAAATGCAAACAAGAGAATAGAAATATATTCAGAAATGGAGTCCATTTCCTTCTTCAGTTAAAAATTTTCTTCTTCCTTTCATCTCCCATGTTCTTTTTCTCTCTGTAAGTATTGATTATTGAAATAGTTCCTACACTTGCACTATATTTAGATGTTTTTAGCTGCTAAGTGCTGAAACTTAACCATTTACTAAGTAGTTTTCAAATGGCACCCATCTTCTCAAACTCTGGGGGTCTTTTGTTATATGACTGAGACAGAAAAGCTGCACAGAAGTACCCATGCACAGAGAAACCTGCTAATCAATAGAAAACAGTACTGTCAATGATTAACAAATGTGTCCTGAAAATCAATGCACAATAGGGATTTGAAATGTTAGTGATTTCACCAGTGTTTCAAAAGTCATCTTCCAATGTCAGCTCAACCTTAACATTAAAGTAATTTCATTTGGCAGGAATCAGCTAAGTGTTCTAAGTTTTTAAAATTACAAGAGCCTTTTTGCTGAAAAAGCATTTTCTCTGCAATCAAATGTTCTGTTCAAATGTTCAGTTGCACACACTCATACACAAAGGGCAAGATTGTTGCATTTGAGCTCTGATCCTTATAGAAGATATAGGTGGAGCATTAGAGAACCATCTGTAGCTACTTAATATGTAGCCCTGGCCTCGGCAATACTTACAGCAATTACTGTGCTCACTAAAATATGTCTACTTATTTCAGTGCAATGATGGAGCTTTGGTTTCTCAGACCAATTACACTGAAGCAAGATCCCCTTCCTGCAGCAACAGGCAGGCTACAAAGAACTGGAAAAAAGCGGTTGCTATGGGCCCAGCTAAGTGAGTTGCTGGTTCATCATTGCTATTGCACTGGAATTTTCCAAAATCCTACTTATGTCCTTTATCTCAGCAGGCTGATACTTTAAACCAGGAAATTTTACAAAAGACATTTCTTATGTGAAAGCCTCACATTTACTTTTATGTCCTATTCTGACATGTTAAATGGAATTTGTGAAGTTGCTTCCTTTGCTTCTTTTCTTCTGTTTTCTGTTTATTCAGTCTACAAGTTCATAACTCCTACAAAAACAAATCAGAGCTTTTTTGGGGAGCTGGGGGGACCTTTGGTTTGCAAAAGAAGTAAGGAAAATAAATTGAGATTTTTCCTGTGTTCTTGAAAGTATTCCTTTGTCAGAAAATCTATTTCTCCTCCTGATCTATTTCTCTTTGAAGTAGAATTCTTTGCCTGACCTTTGCAGCCAGTTTCTGACCTCTTCTTGTCTTATTTTAATATGTGTGTGTACATGTATATTCAATGCTCAAAGATAGCATACTGGTACTTCTTTTCTCATCTTTGTGCTAGATGAATAGATTGCATGCTTAGGATTTTCCTCTCCCTGCCATGACCACCGTGAATATGTATACACATACGCAGAATTCCACCTAAGTCCCTTGTTTCAGAAAATATTTAAACAAGAAATAAAACCATAAAAATACTTATGGATTGAAAAGTTGACATCATTAACTGGAAGATCCAGCTGGTTTATGTGCAATCTATCATCGCCTTCTGTTAACTCAGGTATGTTTTACTGGTCAAAGTCAAACTTAGTTAGCTAAGAACATTTCCAAATACAGATAGGCAAGATGTGTTCTGCCTTGTTTTTTCTATGATTTTTATATTCTTGCCACAAGCATCTGCTAATAGAAATAGTAAGTATGAATGAATAATAAAAGGCTAATAAGCTTTTTAAGAACACTTCTAATTTAGTAAAGAAAGTGAATACTGAATCTTGGTTTTTGTTAGTTAATCCTATTACTTCCTAAAATAATTCCTCATGACTGGCCAGAATTAAATCTAATACGAACTGCAAATGTCAGTTCAGTCTCACTTAATCTCATCCTAATCTGATGGTAGACATAGTGACTTGCTTCAGCATGACCTTCATGTGTTTCTTTGTTCTTAATTGACTAATTATGTTTACTTAATCAAACACTATTATACAATATCTGGAACAAAAAAGCTAACCTTCTTGTTTTTAAGCTTTATTAATGCAGAATTTGAGTTTCCACAGAGAAATAACAAAGAAGATATGAAATATGGTAGTCACGTTTTTGCAAAATGGCACAGAAAAGAGCTGAAGGGGCATCAGTGATGAAACTGGTACTGACTCTTGCTGAGAGTTGAGGCAGTTTTTAATTTTATTTTTATTTCAATATTGATTTTAATTTTGCTCAAAGTAATTTGAATTTTAATTCCTATTATACTTCAGTTTTTCCCCCAATATTTATTAATGTTCAAAAAGAATAATAGTATGGCAAATTATTTAAAAAAATCTTTAATTTTGGATGGAACAATTTCCACTACCTTCTCTTACAAATTTATCTTGGGAAATTAACAGCAAAAAGCGACAAAAAACTATTAAAATGCATCTGAAAATATGACTGATTTATTTTAAGAGCTCCCCATAAACAAATAAGGCAATGAGTATATTTGTGTGGCTTTAGAGATATGCTTGGGGCTTGTATGATCTATGGGTAATACAGGCAAAACCAAACTATTATTTTTTTTACTAATTTCAGGGTTAGGTTTCAGCAAAGATGATATGACTACTGAAGCTAAAAACATGAATACACAGAAAAATCTTTTTTTGTTACCAAAAATCCATGTAAGTTTTTTTCACAAAACCAATTGCAGCTTACTGGTCACTAGATCTAATTAATCATCCCTTCTTGCTTCTAAAATTTACATGCACATTAGCTTATTTCCAGAAATGCGAAAGACTCTAATCAAGGAAAAAACCCAACAAACAAACAAATAAACAAACAGCAAAACAACAAACCAACTGAGAATATGTAGTTGTTGGCTGATGGGGGTACCTGAAGGAAAACTGTATCAAATTCAGTCCTCAATGAAACCAGAACTTGCACTGTTTTCCTAAAGAATTTTTAGGACAAAACTGTCCAAGAGAAATCAAACCAAGCAAACTATCTGCTGCCATTTTATTCTTGGTTTCAAATCTGTCACCTAATTAATCACCATTCTCCTTCAGGGCCACTTCATGCTCTGTCAATATCCCAGTATCTTGATCCCCTACTTCCAACAGCTCAATGTTAACAGGGTTAGACATGGAAAATAAATAACTTGAGGAGAGAATAGTGTGCTTCTCTTTAAAGCAGGAGATTCTAACTTATTTCAGGATGTACTGAATGACATGGTATATAGTATCCTTTGTGTCACATTTGTTAAGTTTCATGTGGGTTTTGAACATTTAATTCCTTTTTGGATCAATTGAATTAATAGTGCTTATAGTGTAACTGGGCAACTCGTATAGCCATGCGAACCTTCCTGGACATGAAAGGCCATAGTGATTTTTAGATTCAGTAGGAACTCTTATTTGTTTTCTAGTGAATTTTGAAATTGACTTTCTTTGTGGCTCTAATTTGTAAGATAAAGCAGTTCATTTTTCATGTTAAAGCAATGGACTCCAGATGAGTAAACTGAGACAATAAAAAAAGTAAAACTACAGTCTCTCTAGTGTCAACAGAAGGTGAAAAGTGCCTAGGGCCTATTTACTGTTTGGTTTTAGAGTTAGTGCTCTGTCAATCTAGAAGGTTAATATAATCAAATCTAAAGGGTTCTACATGTGTCCCTGATTGTGACTTGACTATAGGATGCACTTAAATCCAGTCTCCATCTCAAAGACATTTAGCCTTAACATTAAGCACACGAGTCAGAACTCTCCATGTTACCAGTGGATTTAGATATGTGTTCCCCACCTTCCAAACCCTCCATAATTTGTACTTGTGGGCCAGAAGGTAAGGAGAGTTTTGAGGGAAAAGATTATTGCCATTTTCCTATAAGATGTGGTGCTATCTTTCACTACAGGACTTCCATAAAGCTCTCAGCTGGTAATGCTTTTTCCTGAACAAGGGGCTGTGTCAGGGCTGGAGGGACAGCTGGGGGACCAGAGGTAAAAAACTGACCTCTTTGTCCTCAACAGGGTGACTAGGGAGGCACCATCCAGCCCTGAAGGACATCAGAAGTATGGGGAGCTGTCTGGAGAACTGAAACCAGTGTTAGATTTTTTTTTTCCCCCTAAGCTGGATTTGCTGGTAAACATGTTTCTAAGCTGACTAATAAACTGTTATCTATTCACTGTTTTTTAACCGCACATCCTCTAACCAAGAGTTCAATTACTCTGGAGCCCATAAAGAATTTTTTTAAAGGGAAGTTCTTTCCCTTTTTATTCTGAATTCATCTAACTAGTATAATGCAGCAGAAGAATAAATAGTGTTTCAGGTGAATTAAAGTTTGATATTTTTAAGAAAAAAAAATCATCTTGTTATTTTGCTTAAATTTGCTCCTTCCTCATTTTTCTTATTATGGACTTATTTCTCCCATTTAAAATTGTTAACAATACATTTTACCTTCATCATGTTTTCTATAAATTTTATGAAGTGCTATTTCAGTCACCTTTTTAAAATTAGAAAATTACCATAGAAACTGTTCAGTGTTTTAAAAAAGACATCAGTATGGTAAGGAGAATGTAAAAATAATGCTCACCCTCCAACAGAAGAAAATACATTTATGTTCCATCATTTCCTTAGCTAATTTCATTTCCTATTAAAAATAAATGTTTTTGCTAGTAGTTCATCTTGGTAGCCTCACTTATTTTGCATAATACAAAGTAACAGCACCTTCTGACTATAAACAATGAATCTCAAATGACAGCACTGGAAGTGACCTCCAGAGGTCCTCTGGTCCAAGCCCTCCAGCTCAAGCAGGACCAGCTAGAGCCAGTTGCCTGGGACCATGTCCAGATGGCTGCTTAATATTTCCAATGGTGGAGTCTCTACAATGTCCTTGAGCAACATGTTTGAGTACTTTGTCACCCTTACAGTAAAAAAATCCCACAAATTCTCATGTGGTAAAGCGGTATTTTAAAAAAGAGACTATTAAGCTAGAGATTAAACACATATTTATGGGTATCTTAGAATGTTCTGCTTCTTCACTTCTTGTTCAATCCAACAGAAGCTGATGGAGTTGATATATACTCAAAATGTTTTTCTCTACACAATGAAAATCCTTTATATTTGACATCCCTGTTTGCATCCACTTCCAGAGCTAAAGAACATATGTACTCCAGTTTGTGCACTCGGGGCATGTAGTTATCTTATTCTGATTGTGCAAAATTGAAAACCAGAATGCATCTAATTTGAAAATATAGCTTTTAGAATCAAAGTAAGTGTTTAACATATTAAAAGTTCATCGGTTCCATGATCTTTTCTGCACTAGTGGCACAAAAATTATTTTTGGAGAAACAGCATGAGATGTCATAAACACAGGGTTATGACTTCCTTCAGCTAAAGGAAAAGCTGATTTGTGAGGGAGAAAGCTATTCAAACACTAGCATCTTTAATAATAGCAAGAGGAATAAAGAATGTTGCTATCTAAGGAAATTGCTTTTTATATGAATGCATTTAGGTTGTGTTTTTTTTAAATGCACTCAGCAAAAAAAGGCTTCTTCATAGGAAATTGAAGGAATTTGTTTTGTTTTGGATTGGGTTTTTTTTATTATTTTAATTTTACTTCTAACTTTTAAGGAATTCTACTGTTTTTTCCTCTCAAGGAAATTTTAAACAGAAAGGGAGGTTAACTGATTATATCCAACCCCCATTACTCATCATGTGTTTTGAATAATGTAATATTGACATAATTCACTAATCCTGAGGAAAATAATATACTCTAAAATCTAAAGACAAATTCTCAGGTTTTCTAGTCAAACAAGACTGTGAGTTATGGCTGGGGGTTTCCTTTTAACAAGGACTAAAGCAAGGTGAACTATTCATAGTAAATACTTTATTTTGTTAATTTAATTCAGTTTTTTATATATTAAAAAAAATTCCACAGGGTGAGATTTTTGCCTATTAACTGATGCATTTGAGTTTGTGTGGAAAAAACCAAATACATTTTACATTAAGGTATCTTAGCCTTTTATTATAAAATTGTTTCCTTTGGTTACTTTATTTTTGTTAGCAAGCACATGAAGGCACCAAAATTCATTAGGCAGAGCACATGCTGCAGGCAGAAGAGTGGAAGAGAATTTTAGATCGACTCCATTGACTGATAAGTTGGATACTCCCATGCCTGCCTGCACACCTTAGGAATCACTTCAGGGCTGTGTTGACACTGCAAACAGAGGGGTACAATGGACACCACCAATGCTAAAGGAAAGGAGAGGAACAACATAGCTAAATAACTACAGTCTTTACTGGGCATAAGCATTTCCACTTGATCATTTTTATGTACAAGTGCTATTTTTTTTTCTACCTGTTCTTTCAATCAGTTCTCAGAAAATTGACTGATTTCTTGGACACCTTTTCTGGGAAGATAGGACTCAAGGAGAGATTTGCTCAAAGATATGAAGGAGAGAAGAGTTTAGCTGGTAGACAAAGGCTAACATGACTGAAGTAAAGGGAATGCTTGCATTTATGTTGACAAAGAAGCAAACAGGGCTTGCACATAAATGGAGTTGAGAAGGTAATGCATTTGTTTTTAAAGAGGACAACACGGAAAACCTGAAAGCTTAATGTGTTATACATGACAAGCAATAAGATAATTTTATAATATTTATTGCAAATTAAAATATAAATATAATATAAAACATTTGTATAAATAGTCTTAATATAAATATATTTTTGTATTTATCATAAAATTCCAGAGCAGATCTTATTTATATTCAATGGTCAAAATGGAAAGACACAAGTCCCCCCATGTCTTTTAAAACTATTCATCAATGTCTGAAAAGTGTCAGTATTTGTGATTATGGTTCTGAGAAGTTCTGGGAAGACATCATCTATCAGCCTGTTTTGATCAATGGTTATATTGCCTTCAGTTATAAACTACAGCAGTTCTTTTTCCAGCTGCAGGAAGGAATTTACCACAAAGCAGCTGCTATTATAAGACTTTCATCTGAATTGTTGCTGCTTCCATTTTAGCATGAAGCTTTTGGATAACATTTGGATAATCAATCTTTTGGCTTCTTATCTAAACCAGACCCAATGTGTTGAGATTTGCCCTTCACTATTGATGTGAATTCGTTTTATTAGTCGCATCAGTTAGAGTACTTTTAATTATCATCATTATTCAGTAATAACCTCATGCCTGACAAGAGAAAGGATACGAGTGGATATTGAACATCTTATCCAATAGTAGGAAGGTTACTGAGTAAGAGCTATTTTTGGGAAGAGGAAAAGAGCAGATGAAAGGCAATAGTCAATGCCCTTCCTAATAGATGTATGGCTTAGTGTTAGATTAATAGCTATAAACACACATGTATGAATCCCAAATTCTGATACTACTTTCATGTTTGTGGAGTCCATTTAAATGTGTTTCTTTATAAAAATTTAACAAAGAAGACAGGGTTCTTTAAAGTCACACTTCCAGTGCTTCTGAAGTTTCTGTTGGTGCACTTGATTAAAAAAACATTTACTGAGGACAAGCTTTCTCCATGGGAGTACAATGAAAGAATCGTCGAAACCAATTTCACTCTAATTTGAGAATGCAGTGGTAATACCTCTCTGCTGAACCTGATCTGTCTCACCTTGTACCCTACTGTGTTAGGAATGGGGAACGTATGTGTTTCAGCACATGTCTAATGGGTTTGAATGGTGTAGGATTGAAACCTATTCTGGTAATGGAGCTTTATAAAAGGCTCTATGGTCTTTGAATCTGGCTCTTTTCCAAAGCAGAGGGGTACTGTTGTGGTGTGCTTTTCATTTCTGCACACCAAGAAAAAAATGAAATCAGACTCCAAAGCAGCTCCTTCCCAGATTACCTTTGAAAATCACAGAAGCCACTAGCATGGAGCAGCAGTGGGGAAAATTAGAGGCCAAAGGTTTATTTCAAATATACTGCAGAGCTCCCATGAGAAGTAGAAGGGAGCAGCTGAACTGGCACAGGGCATAACAGAACTGTTGGTAGGAAAGAGAGTGTTGAAATAGTTAATGTGAGAGGTGACCGAATTAGAGTACGTAGGCTTGTATGTGATGAATTTCCCTTCTGTTTGTGAATTGTTAGGAAATGGGTTGTCAGAGGTTGATATTTCTTGCCACACACAACACACAAATTTGTGCAACTGAAAAGGAATGGAAGTCCAGCGTAAGTATGTGCATTGAAAAGGGTATAAATTATTTGCTGTTTTATTTCTACTTCAGAGATGTTTTGAACAGCTAAAAAGGCAAACTGTCCAAAGCACTGCACACTGTAACAGTGCTTTTCACTCTGCTAAGCACTGAAGTTCCAGTCCTGCCAGCACTAAATCCAGTGGAATGAACCATGCCCTGAAGCTGATCTTGCAGCATACAGAGTTTCACCATCTCACCATGCAAAACAACAGAGACTCAGCACCTCATCTGAACCCATGGCTCCTTCTCCCACTTTACAGATGCCTCCCTGGATTTCAGAAATTTTTCTTTGTAGACACTTCCTAATGGCAAAGCTGGACTAAACCAAATGTTTTACAGTGTTTTTAGATAGCAAAGCAAAACAAACAGATTAAGGTAAGGGTTCAGGAAGCAGAATTCTATCAACAGCCCCATTCTTTTGGGTAGTCAGAACTGAGTGTTAAATACTCACTTGCCTCAGATCATATGGATCATGGGCTGTAGTCAGTCATCTCCAGACGACTCCGACCACGCAGAAAAGAAGCTTTTCTTCATGCTGCTTTTTTTCTCTTTTTCATATAAGCTGGCTAGTTTGTAGGGACAGTTACTACATCTAGGGAACATAATAATTCAAAATGACAACTTCAGGGAAAAAAAAATTGGGGTCACTTCAGTCAAAATGCAAAAAAATACTGTTTGTTGGTTTTTTTTTGTGTATTTTTTTTACGCTAACCATTTAAAGTATCCAAAGTGACAATTTAAAAAAATAACCAGTTTTTTTTTTCTTTTTTTATTAACAACTTGGATAGTTGAGTTATATATTTTATTTTGGGTCAAAGCAGAAGAGAATTTAATTTTGTGTTTTTCCTTCCCTAAACCAAGAAAAAAAAGGCTCAGAAAAGTCCAGGACAGCAGCAATACCAGATTCTGTCTAGTGTAAAAAAAGTCACAGACTAAATGTCCTCTCATATGACAAAATACAGAATTTTATACCTGCTAGCAGTAAGTTGACCCTTTATTACAGATAAAGCTAGATGTTATAATACCACATCAACTTTCCTCCTTTTGTCCTGTCTGCATTAATCGCAGAGCCCTTTTGAAGGAATGAGTGTGATGTCAATTAATACCAAAAATCTGTAAAATTCTGATTCATACTTATGGTTCAGGGGATCATACTTTTGTTCAGTTTTTTTGAGAGAAAAAAAATCAAGGGGAGATTGATGTTTTATTCCCTGTCTCTTTTAGATCGAAGTACATTAGTACATTATCCACTTCTCACCTGACTCATAGAAATCTTATTTCAAATCATAATGTTGTGCTCTTTGTGACAGAGACAGGGTTATATTCTACAGGGCTCTGCAAAAACAAATCATGAGCAACACCCTAACTCCACTAGGCTTGCCTGCTACTGCATTTTTGTTACCATTTTGCAGTACTGACCTTTCTAAACAGTCAGTAATTTGCATGAAAATTAGTGGGGCTCTGGGCATGATCCCCATTCTAGAAACTGTGCATGAAATACTGCTGCACCACTGATTTATGAGCCTATAAGCCATTTTCTAAGGCACTGAAGAAAACACCATTACAGAAAGAGACTGGGAGTGGACAAAGGGGCAGTAAAATAATGTTAGGAGACTGACAGATGGAGAGACCATTAATTTTCTAGCCGACTTTTTTTTTTTTTGGTTGCATGTTATTTTATTAATCTTTTTTTGTTAGTAAGCAACTGATAGATTTTCCTATTATGTCTTCATTTTAGTGACCACAGGTACCTGGGGTTTGAAGGCAGATTCAAATGCAGGGAAGGAATGCAGTAGAAGCTGTTACCTTTGTCTTTCTCCCCTCCAATTTGTTTCAAATGTAGCAGTAAGAAACTGACAAATCATCGAAGAAACACACAAGCACAAAGGAAATGCAGGGTGGGAATTAAGGTCAATGATTAACTGCTACTTCTACAATAATTTTCACCTTTTCAAAATGAGCTGAAAGTGGCGCTAAATTGCTATCAAGGCCAAGCAGAATCCATTCATATCCACTTCGCGCTCACACAAGTCACTCCACGAGGTGGAAGATACCGGAGGATCAGGGCCCTAATCTCTTTATCCCAGTCAATTCATGACGTGCTTTGGACAAATTGCCAAACTGCGGCCCACTCCTGCTGAGCCTGCACAGGGCTAAGCCATGCTGTGAATGGAACATATGGCCCTTCTGACAGCACTTAGGCTGTAATCAAGTCTCAGCATGACAGAAGGATATCTCTTAGATCCATTATATATAGACTTCAGCTCGACCGTTCCTGTTTGTTGCTCTGTCTTTTATAAACTAGGAAGGATTTTCAGTTCAATAAGCAGGATGCGCATCCTTGTGCATTATGGTCTGAAACATGCTACATCTTTGTATTCACAGTAATGCCCTGCAAGCATGGCAGAGCAAGTTGTTAAGCCTCACCCTTCTGCAAACACAGCATTACTCAAAGGGGCAGACACTGACAGCCCCTCTTGATTCTGAGGAGTCCGCAGGTTACCAGGCAAAGACAGCATTGTTGTGGTCATATGAAGGTCAAAGAACCGCATATAAGATAAGGTCTCACAGATGGGAAAACCAAGTGAAAATTCTTAGTTCACAGATATAGAATCACGGAATCATAGAATGGTTTGGTTGGAAGGGACCTTAAAGATCATTTAGTTCCAACTCCCCTGCCATGTGGGGGTTATAACTTTCAACAGTCTTGTGGTTTTGAGTAGTTAGCATTGAATGTTAACTTCTGAATTGCCAGAAAGGTCATATCTTTCCTAGCTACTGAGAGAGGAGATGTTCAGAATTCAGCTTTTTACACTGTTAAGCTGATCTGACGGCTGACTACTGTTGAAGGTTCCTGAAAGTTTGTAGGGGCTTTTAAAGGCAACATACCACAAGGAAAGATGTGCTGACTCGCCTCCTGGCAGCTGGACTTAAAAATGGCTTACATTCTCCCTTCATGGAGTGTCTCAATTGGAGTGTTCTAGCTGAAACTAGTGGGCAGTTTTGGTAATGCTTCCTTTGGACAGCAATGTGAAGCAGAGTGGAAAGGAGGTCGTAGGTTTCTCCTCAGACCAGTCAACATCAATGAATGTGCTAGGGCATTTAAAGGTATGTTAAAAATTATACTTCCTAGGCAGCTTGATGTCCAGTGCAGATTATCTCCAGTTTCCTCCACAGGATAGTGCAGCTCTGCACTGACTTTTTCTGTGTGCTGTGGCCAAAACCACAATGTAGCAGAAGAATAAAGTTTTCTTTCTCCTTCTTCTGTGCAAACATGCACTGGCAATGTAAGTTCTCCAAAGTACTCCTGAGGGTTTCCAAAGTTGAAAGAAATGATGTCCTATTCAAACATAACAATAGCAACACAAGCAGATAAGGCCATCAGTTTAGTACAATAAACTATCTACTCTGTGATACATTCATTTGGTGATCTATATTTACATGGCAATCCAACTGGAAAAGGAAAATGTTTGTAATAAAACAAAGGGATCAGAAAGGAACAAAAAATACACAGAAGAAATAAAGCAATGGCAGAACTTCAGGGAATTAAATCAAATAAAAGTGTACAGAGGGACAGTCTGCATTGATACCGTATGTCAGATAAATCTAAACACAGTCATGCCTGCGTGATGCTCTCTGTCTACTAGTTGAAGTTAGAAGAAATTAGGCAGTGATAAGTAATTTTAGAAAAATACGTAAGGGTCTGAGAAAATAATTTGGAGTGAGACACTCAGAGATAATTTCCGTTTCTGTAAGTACTCGCATCTACTTTACTAAGAGCCATTTAAAGTACTAACCCTAACTAGGGCCTCACAGTAGAGATGTTTCAATACAGAGGACTTCCTTGAGCAAAACTGAGTGTTCTGTGACACAAAAGTTAGATGTGTCATGGTGAGTTTGCCCTAGGGTGCCTGCTCAAACCTGGACTTGAGTGAGCAATTAAAAGGTGTTTCAAGAAGTCAAGGACTAATCCTAAGAGCCCTGGGAAGATCACAAGAAACTTTTCCACAGCTTCTGTGGCTACAGGCCATAACACAGGATGAGAGTGATTCTTGCTCATTGGTAATTGACAGAACCAATGAAGATTTTGACCACGTCAAACAGGAATAATGAATGTATTACTAGCGCTTCCAGACTCAGGACAGTTCCTCTCCTTGGCTTCTGAATATGACCTTATGGAAAAGGTGAATGTGCAGGGCAGGGAAGGAGGCACAACTCCCATACAAGCTATCTATCTGTCCCAGCTTTCTGGATGACTCTAATGAAGATTGTTCTAGCACTCCAGGGAAAAGAGCAAGTGGATGAAGCTGCACTTATCCAGCAAAATGGGAACAGAGACATTAATCTGTTTTTTTATGTGGTGATCACAAATGACAGGTCTGACCTTTCATGAACTGCAGTTATGGGCAGGTCTGCAGAGCCTAAAATTGGATTGGACAGCATGTCTGCTCAAGCTAATAATGCTGCTGGTACTTGTCAGTGGCCATGTCACTCCTGCTCTTGTAAACTGTGAACATAAACTTTGTTCTGGGGAAACTTAGTGACCCTCAGACAGACAGCTTTATAAAGCTTTACCAATAAAAGATGACCATTGAGGAATTTTGATCTGTTGAGATCTTCTGGCAGTCCTGTGTGGGTGAGAATACTGTGATGTGGTCATTGACAGTGTTATGTAGCTGAAGACTAACTTTAGTAAAGAGAGACCTGAGTCTTTTTAGAAAGACCAGTACCTGGAAGAAGTGCTTAAAAAGAGACAGTTGTTTCTATATTTGATAATTTAAATTTTATCTGATACAGGAGGAGGTGGGAACTGATGTGATGTCAAAAGGTTGAAGGAAACACATTCCACATTTTATGTAAACCAAAACTATTTCTACCAAAAGATGAAAAAAAACCAACAACCAAACAAAAGAAATACAGACAAGCTATTATGAGAAAATGCCTGGAAGAGAATAATTTACAGAACTTTAAAATTCTTTTCTGATAGTCTGTAAGTTTCCACTTGTGAATTAGTCCTATTTTTCATTACAAGGCAGTACCTTTCTGTACAATCCTCTAATACCAAGTCAAAAAGGTATATCTCAATGTAGACTCTTTTTCCAGGGATGAAGTCTTTGCAACTGCGTTCATCTTCATGGGGATTATAGGTGATGAGTTCTAAACTGCCAGACTGGATTTGAAGAAGCTCTTAGAAATTCGGTAACTTGCAGCTAAAATGGCAGAGGACCTAACAGTGGAGCTTGTATGCATTTATCTACTAACAGAATCATATCAGGAGCCAGCAACAGGTTTCTTTTTTTTTAAGAAACCTGTTTGGCCACTAGAGAAAACAATGAAGGTCAAGGAGTTCAGAGACTGGATTCCTATACGTACTTTTGAGAACTGCCTATAACGGTAAACCTACAAACCATTGATCTTTACTTAAGATGCCTTTTTGCAACTGTCTCCAGTTATTCTATGACAGATGCATCTGTCACAAGTTTTTGCTTATTTATGGATTAACTCTTTCATCCTTGAGCAGGATAATTATCTCTATGCAGTACAACTGAATGTAAAAAAAATAAAATAAAAAAAAGAAATTATTATATATCAGGCCTGGAACACATCAGGTATAGTTGACTCAATACCATTGCCGAGTCTGCTTTATAGAATAGATTCATAGAATCATTTAGGTTGGAAAAGACCTTTAAGATAATTGAGTTCAACCTTTGTATCAGCACTGCCAAGTGCACCACTAAACCATGTCCCTAAGGGGCACATCTGCACTTCTCTTAAATCCGTCCAGGGATGGTGACTTAACCACTTCCCTGAGCAGCATGTTACAATGCTTGAAAACTCTTCCTGTAAAGATTCAGTCTAAACCTCTCATGGCGCAACTTCAAGCCATTTTCTCTTGTCCTTATCACTTGTTACGTGGGAGAACAGGCTGACCCCTACCTTGCTATAATTTCCTTTCATATAGTTGTAGAGAGTGATAAGGTTTCCCCTGAACCTCCTTTTCTCCAGGTTAAACAGCCCCAGTTCCCTCAGCTGCTCCTCATAAGACTTGTTCTTCAGACCAGCCTTGTTGCCCGTCTTTGCACACACGCAGTGTGTCAGCACTTTAATGTCATTCTTGCAGTGTGAGAGGCCCAAAACCGAACACAGGAAACAAGGTGTTGCCTCAACAGTGCTTACTACAGAGGGGTGATCCCTTACTTAGTTCTGCTAGTCACAATATTTCTGGTACAAGCCAGGATGCCATTGGCCTTCTTGGCACGTGGGCACACTGACAGCTTGTGTTCTGCCAGCTCTTGACCAGCACCCCCAGGTCCTTTTCCAGCTGTTCTGCCCTCAGCCTGTAGTGCTGCGTAGGGTTATAGTGGCCAAAGTGTAGGACCCTGCACTTGTTGAGCCTCATGCTGTTGATCTCAGCCCATCTATCTAACCTATCTAGATTCCACTGCAGAACCTTCCTTCCCTCCAGCAGACATTCCCACACAATTTGGTGTCATCTGTAAACTTGCTGAGGATGCACTTGATCCTCTCATCCAGTTTGTCGGTAAAGATATTAAACAGGACTGGCCCCAAACTGAACCTTGTGGAGCACCACTGGTGACTGGACACCAGTTGGTTTTAACTCCATTCACCACCATTCTTTGGGCCTGGCCATCCAAGTAGCTTCTTATCCATCAAAGAGTCTGACTATCCAATCCATGAGCAATTTCTCCAGGAGGATGCTGCGGGAAAAGGTGTCAGAGGCCTTACTGAAGTTTAGATAGACAACATCCACAGCCGTTTCCTTATCCACTAAGTGGGTCATATTGTATATGCAAAGAGGCTGGGCAAGCAGGATCTGCCTTTCATGAACCCATTCTGGCTGGGCCTGATCCCCTGGTTATTTGTCCTGTACGTGCCACGCAATGGCACTCAAGATGATCTGCTTCCTCACCTTCTCTGGCCCGGAGGTCAGACTGACGGGCCTGTAGTTCCCCATATACTCCTTCCAGTCCATCTTGTGGTCATCATATTGTCTAGCCTCAAGATATCTGTGGTTAGCTAGACTGCTATAAATGATGGAAAGTGGTTTGATGAGTATTTTTCAGCTGCCTATGATTCTATGGTACAGGACTACATTACTGCCTCTCTTGCCTTGCCTATCCCTTCTGAAGTGTTTATAGCTACTCCTTGCAACACTCAGTTGTGGGAGTCATCTCACCATGTTTCTGTGAAGGTAACTATGCCATAGTTTTTTTGCTGCACAGTGACTTCTAGGTCCCGTTGTTTGTTTCTGCATGCATTGGTGTAGATTACATGATGAATTATACATTTTTTTAACATGCAAAAAAGAAGTAAAAAACAAACTCAAAATATTTATATACCCCAGTTAAAAATGCTGCTTGGCTTAGTTTTCTCAACATTTCTGCTAGTATTGTGAAAAGTCTCTTCCCCAGGTTGGCACCACTACCCTAGCAGAACCATTATGAGATGTAGTTTTGCCAATGTAAATTTATTTTTGCTGGCTTTGCTTACATAAAAGCCATTTTTTTGGAAAAAACAAACAAGCAAGCAAAAACTAGCTGTCGGTGGATGCCATATTTTTGCTAGAGCTGGATGAATGTAGATGAGGTTTGGAAAGAAATCTTGCAAAAAAATCATATGAATGTGTTTTCACTCTGAAACAGAAGGCAGTACTCCCATTCTAATTCTGCAAAAATATAATAATTCAGGAGAAGAGGGTATGAGTTCTATAAAATTTTTTTCCTTGTCTGATTGAGATAATTTAGGCCTAAAAATATTTCCACTAATAAAGTATTTGGAGATTATAGGGAATATTTTAATCTAATATGTAATGTAAAGTCTCTGTTTTCATTAAGCATTCAGTCCTAATAAATGCTTCCCAGGAAGACAAGTATCTTCATTACCTTGCTAATTTTTGGAGAATGGGTAGATGACAGGTGACACTGAGTTGATTTGAGATCACTGCTCTGGAATTCCTGACTGCAGCTTCTGTGTCAGCTTATCTAGATCATGCTGATTTTCCCTGCACCCATACTTTTATTTGCTAAAATTCCCATTTGTGATGTCCTGCCTAATCATTCCATCCAAAAGTGGATTTTTATCATTTTCAAGGAGACTTATGTACCATATAACTCAATAGAAACATGAGAAAGTGTTGAGCTGTTTGCAACAGGTAAAAATATTCTAATTTTGCTGGCTGTCCTCTGTATCTCCATTAAATGATAAAAGACCATATTTTAGTCCTAAATGTCTCAAATAATATCTTATTTATGATTTCCCATTACAGATAAAATCTGTTGGTCACTAGAAATTTGTCACCCAGCCAATTTTGTCATGGTTGCAGAGGGCTGAAATCAGCAAAATTAAGTCACTTTTATTTGTGTGTTTTTAATAAATTTCTACAGGCAAAGAAGTAGCATGTTGCATTAAGTAGGAGTTTTATCTTTGTAACATTTTTTTTTCTCATTGTAAATTCCGCGGTTAATTTTACAGTCAAAGGCATTGATTCTCTGAATTGCAATTCACCTTCCTTGAGTTTAGCTGCCATAGACAAAATAAATATCCCAGCTATTGTTACATTTTTTTTTTTTGGCACAGTCTTAGTGTACACTTCATGGACTGATGTGCTAATTTTCATTAGTTCGGATCAAAGAAGATAGTGTGGCATGTGGCCTCTGTAGGTAAAAGACATAACTTTAAGAGAAAACAAAGATTGTGCCTTATTTTTATATAAATTTACTAATTTACTAGCACTATTGTGCTAGATGAGATGAATGCAAGATATAAGCCTGAGATATCTGAGTCTGCATTTTGATTGATTAATTGGTCTACTCCCTGCAAAACCCATATTTGAATCCACACTGGGTAAGAAATACTCTGCCTCCTTATGAGTATTTTCAAGATGACTAGAAATTGCTGACAATGAAATATGATGAAAAGCAATTTTTTTAATAATTGTCCACAGAATGAAAATTCTGAGTTGTGAAGTAATGTGTGACATCTTGAATCAATTACAAAATTTTGTTTTGACAATTTCAACCTGTTTCAATTTGATTTCTTAGAAATATTTGACTGTTTCTACCTAAGTTATATTTTGAATTGAAAAATATTTTTAGCTGAAAATTGGAACCAGTTTTTACAGAAGAAAACATGCCATATTTTAATATATATTTTACATCAGAAAGGTTGCATGATTGGAATGAATACTAGTCTGTAGTTTTTCAGACTAAAAAAAAGCCCAAAAAGCAAACAACAATTCCCAATTCCTTCTATTATCCCCTATTCCTTCTACTGTAAAGGAGCCAAAGGCAGACACTAGGAACAAGGGTCTGCCTGCCTAATTTTTAAATGTTCTGACAGATACTTTTAAGTTAAAATCAGCTATGAGGAAGAAGCCTTGCTTTTCCTCCAGAGATGATGCTTGCTGTGCCATCTGTAACTGCAGTTAAAAAAATGCAGCAATTGGAGGTAGAGTTCCTTTACTGCTTGGACACATTACCCTTTCTGCATCATCTAAAAGTTGTCATTCTGCACTATCTGACAGCACCATCTGGTTCAGAATATAATATCTCAGATCTGGCCATTTCTAGAGCTAGATGTGCTGCCACCATATATAATGTGAGTAGCTTTTGCCTTTGTGCTACATCTTCTGAAATTATAATGCTGACGTGGCATCTTCAGATGATCCAAACCCCCAGACTGTTTAAACAGAAACAATGAATAATTCATTTCAGAAACAGAGAAAAGCAAACAAACAAAAGTCAATGGGCATCTCCTCATTTTCTGGGAAAGGAGGGGGTACAAGTGTGCTCTGCTGTCATTTTCAGAGAGTATAGAATAACCTTTGCCAGCTGTGGAGAACTCTCAGGAGCTCTGCTAGCAGTGGCAGATCATTTAGAGGATCACTGGTTCCATACCACCCCTCCTTAATGTGTCAACCAGGAATGAGCTATAGTGCACAAAGATCTCTCTCTATGAGTACAGTGTTCTTGGGATTCCACTCAATATAAGGCCTTTAGTTTTGGGTAGAATTGCACAGTGTGTTTTGGACTGGGCCTTATCTAACTTCTTAATTAGGAAAAAACCATAATACTCATAATAGTGATTCTTCCATCAGCAGGTGGGAAACTTTACTCTGGAAGATAAATGGAGAAATTCAGTGGAACACTCAAACTGCCTTGCACCACTTTCTGATAAAAAGCATCCATAAATCTGATTTTATGTGGCGGTAGCAATAAGCTTCTGACTGCTTTGTCTCATTAGAGTTGTGGAAAGAAATTGGAATATGTCTCTAGCCTGGCAAACTCAGCCCTCTACCTGTAAATTATTAAACCTTATGTGTGTCAGGTGTGCTCAGAAAGGAATGAGCCAGGGAACAGAGAGAAATAGAGGTTGCATCATTAGGTGCAGAAACCAGAAAAAAGATCAGAAGAAAACAATCATATTTTGTGTTCCTTTAGCTTTATCTGCTTATTAGGAAGCATGGTATAACATGACCTATTAAAGGTCATGGTAACACAGGGAAAAAAAAATGCACTGAGTGCACACACAGCTGAGTGAAATGTAGCATCTGTGCTGACTAATATGAGCATTGATTTTTGAAAAATTCTCCTACATAGGGAGTCATATTCAGTCCTAAAACATCATTTTTCCATCGTATTGGAAGTAGACAAAGATGCACTCCGGAACTCTGTAGAAAAATAGAGATTATCTGGATTTATGTGCATAAATACTGGTTGTGCTGGTACAGAATCACAGCATCAATGAGTTTTCCACAGCACTGCTGTATCCTAATATCTCCACCTATAACTCTCTTGGCAAGTATAATTTGCTATCATGAGTTGCAGGAGATGTCGTGGGTTTACCAGCCCCTCCTCAACTGAAATAGTCAGGTCCAGGTGGATTTCCAGAACAAAAGCCAATAAAAAGTTTTAGTAACGCCTCTGCTAATGACATATTTAAGAAAATGGAAGAGAAGGTGATTGCACAGAAGAAATTAAGAAGCCATGGCGTATGAGGGAGGCAGCCGGCCCCAAGTAGGGGCCAGGCCCCTCTCCCCCGGCCCTGGGGCAGGTGTATCACTGAAGTCTCCCCTGGTTGAGACATGTAACAGACTGGGACTGGAGAGAAAAAACCCCCTCCAGACCGAAGCTGCGCACCTGA
>VYXB01005851.1:77929-102565 GCA_013397135.1 Pachyramphus minor | reverse complement strand
ACTCAAAGCCATTCTCTGTAGCCATGGCTGAAGACTATGGTAAAGTAGGTGTCCTTTTGCCAGCCATAGAAAGGACCCCACAGGAACAGGGGAAAGGACACAAAGCCATTATCCCCTATAATTGTGGTACAGACCACAGTGGAGTAAGGGTCCCCTTAAAACCCATGGAAGGCCTCAGGAGCCTAGGTGTGCCTCCTGGCCTTCGGTCTTGTCCTGAATGGAGGAGGGACAGACCCAACCCTGAAGTCATCATGCAGCAGAGCCAGCCAAGAGAGAGTGAGAGAGAAAGGAGGAAATCTCCAGCTATGACACTGTCATCTTTAAAATAATAGAAGAGAAACTCTACAATGCTACTGAATTGCTTCAAAAGGAAGAAACGTTTCTCCTTCTGGACTGATAAAAGCAGAGAGAAATGTTTTTGTAGATACTCATGATGGTTTGGACCTGGCACCCAGCCAGATGCCCAGGCCTGCAATGAAGGCCTTCACCCCCTCCCCTCCCTTCCCAGGGCAAGGGAGTGAAAACTGCAGAACTTGAACTCAACCAATTTATATAACTAATAACTTAACTTTCTTTTCATAAGATCAGCGAGTTTAATTAGAACTGTTGCAGTATATGTTATTCCTTAGTTTTTATCTTGTTAGTAATAAATCTTAGTATTATACCCCTTACATCAAGCCTCTGTTTTGTCTGTATAAAACCTCTCTCGACTTAGAGTAATTGTGTGGAGGGGGGAGTTCAAGAAAAAATTAATGCCTGGTAAACCTATGACAGGAGCACTAACCAATTCTTGATTTTTTGGGGATGTATAATTGACCCTAGAACCTCCATGCATCACAGAACACCATGAACAACTCTCCCCTGGATTTTATTTGAAATTAGTTTAGGCAACGAAAACTTGACTTTTCTCAGGTTCCATGTTCCACCTTCTGCTGCATTTTTTTCAGGGTGACTGAGCAAATGCTTTAGTACACAGTGTGTAAAGAGAAAACTAATAATCAAACAGTTAAGCAAAACTAGAAGCAGTTAAATATCTGAATAAGTGTAATTTCTGAGAAAAATGAAGTGTAGGTATCTGATATAAAATTGGATTGTATGCACCTGACAATGAAGGCTTGGACTGTAACTGCTTCATAGCAGTTACTGAACAAGTATGTGTCCTTATATTGTTATCTTAAAGGTACTCCAGAACAACGGCAGTCATCTACAAAGATAATAGTCTCTATGGCATAATATCACAGATTTAGTGATTAAGTGCCATTGGGAGTCATACTGTTACTCCTAGGGAAGGTGCCATTACTGCCCATAGATAAAACAGTAAAAATCTCCATTTATTTTCTACATGATGTTATTTAGCAATCAGTTTCTTTTGTACTTCAAAATCTGGAATAAATGAGGCATAGCTGGGGAACTGGATATAGGGACTGGCAGTTCTGAAGCATTTGGGAAGAGGTATGGAAGAGGCAGCCTGGGACTCACACTGCTCTGGAGGGCCCAGTTAGATGGCCTAGTTTCTGGCAGAAAATGGAGAGCATTTGTATTACATATACTTCACCACAATGTGTCAGCTCAAGTTTGAAGCTCTACCGTCTGGCCAAGAATTCGTTTGCTACAGTTTCACATGATTTTTGTTCACTGAAACAATAAAACCAAGACAAACTCCTGCCATTACAAATTTTTCATTGACACAACAAATGCAGAAATATTCCTTTAATATACCAGCATGCAATGATTTGCAATGATATGTGAACACAGAAAGGATGACTGACCAGTGGCAGAGTGAACTCTTAGCATTGTGATTCATTCCAGACATTAAATCCTTACAGCTCTCCTACATCCTCAAATCAAAACTCCATGCTTTCTACATTGCTCACTAGACACTGAGAATAACATGATCATTTTGGAAGTTCAGTCTTGCCTACAGGCAAGAACTTGTCCCTTCATAGCAGAAACAAAAGTAGCACAGCAGGACCTTCACTATTAGGAACAGCAATAGGAATTGTCCTCGTGAAACAACAGCTCTCTTATGCGTGAGCTTAAACGTGGATCTCTCATTTCTATGAATGTCATTCTCAGTTGTCTGTATATCAACCTAGATGCAAAATAAGCATAATCATTTCTGGCGAATAATGAGAAGTATAGTTCCAGAGAAAATATTCCCAATTTGGAAATGTTTTCCACAGTCACTATGAAAAACAGGGAAGAAGGAAATGAAACTGCATTGATTTTTCCTGAATTAAGCCTTTGATAGCTTAAGTAATACCTCTAACAAGTGTAACATCTAAAGTAGTTCCTTGTGGGATAGGAAAAACTGCTGCTAGGGCAACGATCTGGGACTCTTTATCTGTACTACCCTTCCTTGTGCCCCTCCCCCACCCCTGCCCCAGCTATTACTTGCACAGATCAATACACCAGTCCACATAAAAATACCACAATGTGCCAGAATGTGGATAAACATAAAATCTTATAAAATATATCAACACTGATAACATTTCTTAAAACACTTATTTCCTTAATGACAGAACTGCACTTGCCAGCAACAAGCCCCCCCCAGTTTGTCAATAAGTTACGTTTACACTGGTGGCATCTGGCTACAGTGACTGGATGCTTTATAAATTAAGAGATAGATAAATTAGCTAGATTAAATAGATAAATGTAGGATGTTTGGGCTGAAAAGTCATGAACCCTTACTTAAGGGATTTGTCCTATAAATTCTTGTGTAGCAGATTACTTTGTACTGATGGCTTATAGCTATCCAGGCTCTAAATCAAAGAACTATTGGCTTGAATGAAGGATAAGGCATGAATCATATTATATTATATAAAAACACATAATATCCAGTTGTTCATTTTTTAATTTGCTACATGAGGAAAAAATCCTTCATTCTCTGACTTCAGTTCTGCAATGAATTGCAAAATGACAGAAAGAAATATAAAGATCTTTAGTCTTTGGCATTAAATAGGCTTTAAGGTCTTCTTGATGAACCATTAGTACCCGCAGGCTACATGCTGCCTCAGTGGGAATCTGGTGCACTCATTTGCTATATTACACTCAAGCATAGTAACTCTTATGTAGCTTCAATGCTGCAACCACTCATCAGGTAGTGGGCTGAGATGATCTGAGCCCACTTGAATAGGAAATAGAGAATATGAGAGGAATATGAGAAACCACAATATTATATACAGCAGAACCCATCTGCTGCTTGAAACAACTACTTTCATGAATTTAAAAATGATAGCACTATAACCACTAAGATGAGTAGAGAAAAGAACAACAGTGGAGTAGTGACAACAAAGCCTAGGCAGGAGACCTTTTCACGGAATACTATGTACTTATGGCACTTGGAAACATTGTTTAGAGGTGCACTTGGCAGTGCTGGATTCAATGATCTTCGAGATCCTTTCTAACCAAAGTGATGTTATGATTCTATGATTATGTGTTTAATGCTGTAGAATATTTTATTTTCATCAAATGGATGTTCCTCCTTTGTTCTTCCTGTGGCAAGCATGGATTTTGCAGGTTTTGGCCTTCTGCAATTTATCCATTGGGATAGGGCATTGTGAATCTTTGGTGGTGCACAGTCTGTTGCTGTGCACTTGTGTGAGGGTGAGGACAGGCTTGCCTGTGAGGACAGGGGATGGCCCATATCATCATAAGGTTATGTCTCCCAGTTCCTGTCTCTAGTTCTCTGCTCGCTCTCTAGACCTTGTACAATCTGCCAGTTTGTCCTGTAACAATCCTGACTTCTTTTGCTGTCAGGCAGGCAGGCAAGTTTTGCCCCCAACTTGTGCTTATAATCTAACCACCTCAGGTATTTAGATGCCAATTGTATTTGGTACTTACCCAGACAGAAACAACTCTCAGGGAAGTGTCTCATCTGTGGAACCCAATGATTGCCTTGACCCAGTGCTTTTGCAGACTTCAGATGAAGGTTTCCCCTTACAGTAAAATATTTCTTGTAATATAGGCATAACTAGCTGGAACAGCTAGGACATAATGTGTTTCAGTTTATTATTTAGGGTCTACAAGACTGCCCCATAAAATTTTTTATATTTTAAATTACTCTTTGCAATAAAATTGATCTCTCTCCTTGAAATAGACTTTATTAATTCTTTCCTCCACTATTTTCAGGTTAAAAGTATGCTTATTATTTAATAAATAATTAATTTCTTACACACCTGTCCTTATCATATGTCTGGAGCTAACCTGCATATATGGGATCCTAATTTTTAGAGTGAGCTTTTAATTTGTGAATTTTTGTTATTTACACTGATTTATTTTGGATATTCCATCTTTTATTCAGTAAAACCTATTAAAGAACATTGCAAACATTCACTAATTAAGCATCATAACTGTCTTAAACCCACAAATTAGCAATATGTAATTAATAGGATGATTTGTCACTCAGGCATATAAAAGGATGTGATGGTGTTGCTGTCCAGCTCAGAAGCAAAAAAATAATAGTTGAAACTGTGTTGGTAACATGGGTCACAGAACTAAGCACAAAACCTGCATTTGTCAAGAATACTGGGACTGACTTCACTATTCACTCAAGTATCACTTACTGTGTAGACCTACGTCTTGTCCAAAAGACAGTAAACCAGTTTCTGGTCTCTTTTACCCACATGCCTCAAAATTATATTATCTGAGTGTCATAATGGTGTTGATAAAGGTAGTTTCTCCATGCTTCAAGAATAACCCAGTTACTTCTTCAGTTATGACCTCAGGTGGTCATGATAAATGGACTGGAAGTCATCTTCAAGAGTCACTGAGATTAAACAATTTAACTGAAAAATACTGTTAAAATTTGAAATGGATGATATGAATGCCAGATTTTCAGGGGTGTAAATTTCATCCAATTCACTTAGACTTGTGGGATTTATTTTGGTTTTATTTCTCACCTAGTGTGCCTTTAAATATATATGCATAACCATTCTGTATGATCAAAACACTGCTACTCTGGAAGATTACTAATAGCATACAGTAGAGAAACATATTAGATATATGGAGGTTAAAAATATGTTCCTCCTTGAGGAAAACATGTTCATCAGTTCTTTTGCATTTATCTTATATTTCTCAATGACTTTAAAAGCATGAAAAATATATCACATAATACCTTATATATTTTCTCTGTTCAGTTATCAAGATCTTGATATGTTACTTACTTTTTTAAAGTTTATTTTAATATGACATTAAAATTCACAGCTGTTTCAAAAGAAACATAAAATCCACTGAAAGGACAGATTTACAGAATTTTAAAGCAAATTTCAAATGCTCAGCTGTCATCATACCATCCGTTGCAATGAGTATAAATAACTTCTCTTTAATATATGAAGAACTAGGAGGGGAAAAGAAAAAGATATTTTCATTGCAAGAAAACTCCAGGTGCTCCTAGAGTTATTTGGGACATTTTCCAGTTGACAGTATGGAAATACTGTCACTCAGGCCAGAAAGCTTGTTGCTATGGGGACACAATAGCAGAATTATTTGACAACCTGGTAGTTGTTAGAGTTGGCAGAGAGAAACTCTGGGAGAGGGGCTGTTGTATGATTTTGGGTGAGTGTACACTTGGGATGGATGGGTGTTGGGTTTTTCGGGTTTTTTTGCCTTCCCCCCCGCAATGCACCTGCTTAATGTCTTTGAAATAAGAGGAAATGAAGACCAGTATTCAGACATCAACTAGCTATGCATCTATTCTAGGATGGATGTGTATTGAACTGCAAAAAATTATGCAAGAGCTGGCAAAGAGATAAAGCTGCATAAAAAGCCAATATGATTTTGGCTGTTCCCTCTGAGGAGTCATATCATAAACCAAGATGATTATAGTTCTTCTGTACTTCAGATGTAATGCTAGTTAGAACATTATAGTAGCTGCAGCTCAGTACATAGTAAGTCAGAGATTAACTAGGAAGAATTTAAATATAGGTAACAGTAATTATTGAGAATTGGAGACTGGTTTATAAAGATGAAAGAACTAACGCTGTTTAAGTTGGCTGAATGTCAGATAAGATGCATATCACTAGTTTGCTAATATTTCAAGAGTCTGAACATCAAAGCAGTTAAGGAAATATTTAGTCAAATAATAGTACCCTTGGAAGAAATTGGGGTGGAAATGAGGAAAATAAAATCCAAACTAGATATAAGGGAAGGAATCCTACTGCTGGGTCTATTACATTAAAGAAGGGTCACAGTTTCCGAGGAAGAGTATTCTACACTTGGAATGTCCCAAGTGACATTGGACAATGCATGGAAATATGTGCATTAGGCAGAAATATTGTAGTGTGTTGCAGCCGAGAAACATATGAATCTTTTGATTTCTATTACTGGGAGGGGGTAAGATAAATCTGGTGACTGTACTGGAGTGCTTTCCTAGATGAAATTAAATACAACAAGATTGAAAAGTGATTCTATGACAGTGCATGAGGAATTGGTAATGTGCTGTACTTGAGTAATGCACTTACATCCAAAAATCCTCAGGGTTACAATGCTGTAGGAGAATGAAAGAGGGTAAAAGAGGAGAATGTAAGGGTATGAAAGAGTGTCCCAGTTCAGTCACAGATAAGGAACAGTGAAGTTCCCTAACTGTCATGTGGTCTAAATATATTGATGATTGTGTGATTATAATTTATGGTATTTAGGGAAGTTTTCTGTTCTGTAATAGTTTTTCAGGGGAATACTATTTTTCCTGTCTCCACTAGAAGAAACAGAATGATGAATGTTTTCTATGCTCTTATGACACAACATAAATATCAGATGTGTTCGTAGTTTTTAATCTTCTGCTACAGGCAAACTGCCTCTGTTTCCCTTCTGTTCTCTTATGATCACACCACCCAGACTGTTTCCCTTCCCTGTGCAAATCAAAATCAATTAAAAATATCCCCACAGGACTCAATTTTCAGAGAACCTACATATCCACACCTCTAATGGAAGTCAATGATAGCTACAGGCATGTGGCATCTCTGAAACTCAGGGTCTAGAGAGCTAAGTAAAGAAAAACATATGGATTTTTTAGGTAATATACCATGGGAGAAATTTCTAAACAGGCCCTGGAATAATGAAGCTACATGTTTTATGCTATAGTCCAACTCACAATCACTAGGCCATCTCACCACAGGGGAAAAAGAGGATATTGAGAGTTATTGAACATTGCCAATTTTTGCTGTGGATCAGCTTGAAGTTATTTAGCACAGATGTTTCTGTAATTGTGACACACTGGGAAAATCCACATGCTCAATAGCCCTCAAATTTGCACTTCCATCTGTGCATATGATGGTCTATAGTTACTGCAGACAGCTGCAACCTAAAGCATACAGAGTACTGTCTGCCTTAAGACCTGCTGAAAGATTTTTCTCAGTGCAATCTGCACTTTTTACCTACCTGTCTCCCTACGGTTCTGTGTTTAGATGCAGTACAATTATAAGACAGTAAAATATGTGTCTAGTGAAAATAAGAGTGTGTAAAGATCTGCACAAAATTTAGCAGTGTGGTTAGAAACCTCTCATGATGTGAAACGACCAATAGGAATTTAACAGCATGCTGTGAAATCCAGCAATATTTCTAAAAACATTCCTAGGTCAGTTTTGGGCCATATTGGTAAAAACTGAAAGATAAGGTCCGTATATTAGAAAAGGAACATGATTTGGCCCACAGTGGTGAAAACATCAGTTCTTGAAACTCCTTCTTCATCCTAGTACCTTCTTAGTCTTTGATCACATTCCAAAAAGTACAGGGAAAAAACTCCACCTCTTCTGATTTAACAAACATTTTGGAATCAAAACAGTGTGTACCAATCTAGAAAATGAGAGAGGAAGACTTCTACTACCTTTGAAATTTAAATAGGTTTGAGTGTTAATTATTCATAACTTATTTGTTCAGTTCAGACTCAGGATACAAAGAAAAAAAGAAGACAATCTCTCAGAATTTAGGCATATGCAACTCAGTACAGAAAGACAGAAGCTGTTGTTGGTATTAACCAGGCAGGGTGAAAGCTTTGCTGTCATCTTTTCTTTTCCCTATGTTGCTGCTGCTGTGGGTCCCATCAAAGAGAAAGTTCCTATCTAAAGAGAAAGTGGAATGTGTACTCCAGCCCTTGACTTTATAACTCTGGTGGGAGTGTGGGCTTGTCATTTAACTTTTTCTCTGCAATGAGCTGCTGCTTCTATTCCATAGCTCTTCCTGTCAACATCCTGATCTAATTCAACTCTATAGCTGGTTGTTCCATTGGGAAGTGTAACACTGCCTACAAGAGGACACTATAAAATGTTTCCCATCATGCAGCTGTGCTAAGTAGTGCAATGGAATTGCTGGGTTCTCACGTTTCACAGGAACTCTTCAGACCCTGAAAGATTATTGAAAACTATCTCAATTCTAAGCCAGACTCTGATCTTGCATTATCTGGAATGTTCATTGAATTCTGTCCTATAGAAACCTGGAATATTAATGACAGACTTTTGATTTTGCTAGAAATGTCTTGGGATCTGGAACTGCCTGAACCTCTTTTTTACATCTTTTTTTAGCCTTCCCAACTCTTGCTCTTGAAGCTCAACTTCATCATGATCTGAAAGAAAGAGCTAACTGTGTTGGAGAACTGGCATGTTTCTGGAATATGTTTTGTCCAACCCTTGAATCAAACTGTTTATTTAGGTTTATAGATGGTAGAGTCATAGATAGATGTACAGTGTGTAGTCATCCAGCAGTACTGCACATCTGTTACTGCATTTACATAACATTTTCCTTTCTCTCAAAAAGATAGAAAAGGGCTTGTGCTACAGTACATAATATTAAGGTAATACCTTCCCTGGCTGCAAGAGTAGCTTTCTACATAAAGTGGTTCTGGACAATTCAAGACACAGACATTTTGAGGAATCCCCTGCGACAGGAATGAATAAATTTTGTATGTTAAATTTAAAACTTCCACAAAATCTGTGATGATGGAGAATGCCATGGCCTTCATTTTCATATCCTTTTTTCCTTACATTATTTTCAAGGTTAAATTCAGGATGCCACACTTTCCTTTTCCTTTTTCTTTCTTTCTTTAGCTCTTTGGAATGACATTGGGGAGCCCTTAACAATATATGTCAAAATGTAAGGGCTGCACTGCATTGTGAACTGTTTCTCTGCTGACTCATCTGCCACAGCTAATCAGGACTTTTTGGTCTACATACTGCAGCATTTTAAACCTTTTAACAGTAAAGTAATGCTTTTTGCTCAAAAGCTTTTAAATTATAGCACATGGTGGTTTGCTGATACGGATTTTATTTTTCTAAATTGGAAACTCTTCTCTTGTTATTGTTACCTGGTGTCCTGTTCTATTTATCAAGTCACAAAGTTTTTGGTGTCCAGTAACTATTTTTTTTGAGCTGGGGAATTTTTTTCCTATTTAGGCAGCCTTGCATCTTTTCAGTTTTATCCAAAAGGCACCTATTAGTGACACACAAGCCTGGTTATTCTTTCCTTATCCCACCACCACATAGGAAGAGGAACATGGGTCCTAAGTTTGCATGCTTCAGGAATAAAGTTGGGGACAGGAAATATTGCGTTGGATTTTTTAGGTGCAACACTTTCACTTCAGTGGAGCTCCTTGGGTGAGGAGACAAAGGACCACAGCTTCCAAGATTTTGTAGTTTTATGCTCTCCCTATTGTTCTGAGTTGTCTGTATTGTCGTCTTCTTTCTGAAAGTGTTAGCAAGTACTGTCCACTCCTGCATAACTAATTTTCCTCACCATTTTGGCATCTGGAGAAAAAAGCACAGTCTGCAAAGGAAGAATCTATACAGCTTGATGAATGGCAGTCTCTGTATGTTGCTTCTATAGAACAGCTCAAATGCTATGTCACCTCTTTCTGATCTCAGCAGTTTTCTTTTTAGGCACCTCCTTCTTCCAGGATGAAACAAGATGAATATTTGTTCCTTTGGGTTTCACAGGAACTGTTTTAACAGTAGAAGCAAAAATTAACTGCATTTAGGATCTATATTGAGTAACCTTCTCATTTTGTGATGATTGTCACCGAGGCATTTCTCAGTACTTAATTCTGACACTTCATCACCAATTACCTTTTTCCATTTTTGGGTTCACAAAAATAACCTATGTAATAAAAACCCTATTTAAGGATTTTATAGAGATATATGTATTAAGAAGTATAGCACACAATCACTCAAGATTTAGGGGATCAAATATCTATTTCTGATTTTGTGTATAAAAAAAATTGTTGTTATTTTACAGAGAGTATTTAAATTCCTATAAGGTTTTATACATCCTTTCGAATGAAATGTTTTGGTTTTACGTGGGTATTTTTGTATAGAAGCTGAATAGCTTTTAGTTTAATGACAAAATGATTATTAAAAATCTTAAGACATTTTTACAGTGACATTTTCAAGGCCAGACTGGATGTGCCTTTGAGCAATCTGGTCTAGTGGAAGATGTCCCCACCCATGCCTGGGATATTGGAACTAGATGTTCTTTAAGGTCCCTTCCAACCCAAACCGTTCTATGACTGATTCTATGCTTTCTGGAGTGGAAGTAGGTTATAGATGGTATAGTACAAGAAAATGTTCTTATCCAGTGGATTACATAGATTATATGCATCTACTTAATGATGATGTATCTTTCTGGCTGAACTACACTCTTTTTCTTTCTGTAAGTTTCTACAGTAAGAGTTCTGCAAGTGCAAAAACACCTCTATTTTTTATCCTGGAGGCACTATGTATTTCTGGCTGGCGTCTCTGCTCCACAGTACTATACTCTTATTTACTTCAATGGCCAGGAATCATGAAGCCCTAAGACCAGAAAAGAATTCCAACAAATCAGCTTTTGTTTGTTTAACTGTTATTTAAAGCAAATGCTATCCTTTGGTCTTCTCTACTCTGTATTAAACTACTAATTTCCTTTAGTCTTTGCCCATAGGCCATGTTTTTAAACCTCTGATCTTTTTTTTATTTTTTTTTTCCTAGACTCTCTTCATTGATCTATGAGTTTATTGAAGTGTACTGTCCAAGACTAGACACAATATTCTATCTAAGGCCATAGTGTTGAATAAAACATTGAACAAAGCAGAGGGGTTACTTCATATTTCCTTCCAGTCATAGTCTTATACATCCTGCTGTACAGATTCTGAAGCATTTGCCTTTTTCACAACAGCATGACACTGTTGACTCATGTTCACTTTGTGACCCCTAAGAATCCTTCATTTATTTTTTTTTAGAACTGTCTATAGACAGTTATTCCTCATCCTGTATTTATGTGGTTAATTAATCATGACTAAGTATGGCATCTTGCATTTACCACTACTAAATCTTGTAATATTTTCTGTCTACATCTCTGAGTTATTAAGTTCATCTTGAATTCTGTCCTTGTCCTCTAACATTCCTTTAGTCCCTCCCAGGAAATGCTTTCTGTAAACTTAATAGTACGCGTTCTATTCCTTTTAGATCATTAATGACAATATTGAATTGTACCAACCCCACAATAGATAGACCATTAAAATATGTCCTGTTATGCACGTGTTTCTGATGAAAAACCAATTGAGGACACAATTACATTGTCCTAACATACATGTATAATAGTTGGCTAAGGACTTACAATATGATTTTATTATAGCAGTTAAAGGTTTTGTTGTAATTTGAGTTTAAATCAAAGATAACAAATATTTCTTCAAAAAGGTGTATGCATTTGTGTAGTAAAAAGATTAGTTTTGTAATTTCTCTGTTTGTATATGCCTGGGATTGTCACAGATTTCACCTATGACCTCAAAAATCTTACTATCAAAACTGATGTTGAAATCTATACAATTTTTTAAAACATTTTGCCATCTATAAACTGCTATAAAAAAAAAAAAAGTAAATTCTAAAGGATTGCAAGCAGCTCTGAACTACTGATTAGCAAAACTTTAGTCTAGTTTCCAGAAAGTGCTATGTTATCTGACAAAATGAGAAAAAAAGAATGGTAGTTGTAGTTGGGCATTCCCTTCTGAGGGGAACCGAGGGCCCTGTATTCCAATTGGACCCATCCCACAGGGAAATCTGCTGCCTTCTTGGGGACGAGGTGAGGGATATTAGGAGGAGACTCCCCGAGCTAATTCAGCCCTCTGTTTATTACTCACTGTTGGTATTACAGGTTGTCAGTGATGAGATTGATAAAAGAGGTACCAGGGCAATTAAAAAGGATTTTAAGGCTTTGGGGTGATCAGTTGATGGGACAGGAGCACAGGTGGTATTGGCCTCAATTCCTGCAGCAGGAGGGATGAATGAGGAGTAGAAAAGAGCATTTTATCAATAGGTGGCTAAAGGATTGGTGCCACCAGTGGAATTTTGGTTTTTTTTGATCTTGGGGCAAAATTTATGGTACCAAGCCTGCTAGAGTCGGATGGGTTTCATCTATCTAGCAAGGGCAGAAGGACCCTAGCATATAAATTGACAGGGCTGATCAAGAGGTCTTTAAATTAAGTTTGAAGGGGGAAGGGGTTGAAACCAATCTCTCCAGAGAAGAGTCTAAGCCTGAGTTAGAAATGATATAAGCAGCCCAGCTGAAGTACATGTACACTAATGTACACAGTGTGGGAAACAAGTAAGAGGACTTGGAAGCCATGGTGCAGCAGGAAAGCTTTCACAGAAACATGGGATGACTCGCATGATGGGGATGCTGCAATGGATGGCTACATGCTCTTCAGAAGGGATAGGAAAGGCAGGAGAGGTGGAGGGGTGGCTCTGTGTGTTAGAGAGCCCCCTGACTGTGGCAGCCCACTGCTTGGACAGGGGCACTCTGTACTGGGTGAACGGTGCTGCACCTACTTGGTGTCTGGTCTCTAGTGGTGTCCCCCAGGGATCAGTGTTGGGCCCAGTCCTGTTTAATATCTTTGTTGATGTTCTGATGAGTCTACCATCAGCAGATTTGCAGATAACACCAAGTTGTGAGGGAGTGTCAACCTGCTGGAAGGCAGGAGGGCTCTGCAGATGGACCTGGACAGGCTGGATAAATGGGCTGAATCCAATGGTACGATGCTTAACAAGACCAAGCGCCAGGTCTTGCACTTTGGCCACAACAACCCACTGCAGAGCTACAGGCTGGGGATGGAGTGGCTGGAGAGTGACCAGAAAGAGAGGGACCTGGGAGTTGTAATCAACAGGAAGCCAGCAGTGTGCCCAGGTGGCCAAGAAGGTCAATGGTATCCTGGCATATATAAGGAATACTGTGGCCAGGAGGACCAGGGCAGTGATTCTGTCTCTGTACTCGGCACTGGTGAGGCCACACCTTGAGTACTGTGTCCAGTTTTGGGCCCCTCAGTTCAGGAAGGACACTGAGGTGCTGGAGAGTGTCCAGAGAAGAGCAACAAGGTGGTGAAGGGACTCAGGAGTAAGTCCTATGAGCAGCAGCTGAGGGAGCTGGGGTTGTTTAGCCTGGAGAAAAGGAGACTGAGGGGAGACCTCATCACTCTCTACAACTACCTGAAAAGATGTTGGAGCACAATGGGGGTCAGTCTCTTCTCCCACGCAACCAGCAGTAGGACAATAGGGCACAGTCTTAAACTGTGCCAGGGGAGGTTTAGGTTAGACATTAGAAAGAAATTCTTGACAGAAAGAGTGATCAGACATTGGAATGGGGTGCCCAGGGAGGTGTGGAGTCACAGACACTGGAGGTATATTTAAGAAGATGTGGGACTCAGTGCCATGGTCTAGTTGACAGAGTGGTGTTGGTTCACGGGTTGAACTTGATCTCAGAGGTCTTTTCCAACTTGGTTGATCCTGTGATTCTGTGTGAAATTAAAAAAAGGAAAAGTGGATTTGTTTCAAGGAAATCTTGCTGACAATAAAATCAATGAGTTTGAGCTCTCAAGGGAAGATATGGAAAATTCTTCATGTTCCTGCCCATGGCAAGGGGGTTGGACTAGAACTTCAGTGCTGAGAATTTTTCAGACTTAAGCGGCCATGTATCCCACAGTCACCAGCTCTGCTGTGACAGGCAAATGAGCCCATCTGAGGTCACACAGAGAATTAACACAGACACTTCACAAGTCTATAGCTGCTGGTGCCAAGGTGCACATTATCTACATTACGCACTGCAAAGAAGGGAGTCAATTCTCCTGAACTCTCTATAGTTCAGTGACTGACATTGTCTACAAGGATTAGTATACTGTGAATTCTGTTTCAAATTTTTCACTGATTTCAAAACTTCAGGAATTTAAACAATGGTACCTTTTTTTATTTATTTTTTGTTTCTTTGAGATAGTCTAGTTCTTATGATAGCATACCTATTATAAACCTTCACAGAGAGAGGAAAAATCTTCACTATTTAGGTTTAAAACAAAACAATTCCTCTTTGAGGAAAAAAAAAAGAGTAATGAATACCCTGCCAGTGACTGTAGCTCAAAGAACCTACTTTGAATATGTGAAGGAATAGAGAACAAATAAGATTTTTTCATGAGTCTGTTACAGATTGTTTTCAATTTTTCAGTTTATTTACTCTATGCAGCCAACTGTCCTACTCTTCTTACTCTTTATATATTATTTTATATTGATAGTAATAAAGTGCAAGAGAGAGAACAAACTGCATGTGACAGATGGTAAAGGCTCACTTAATGTGCTATTGGGAAAAGTATTACAGAAAAGAGGACTATTCAGGAGCATACAGTGAAAGTAGTACATTACACATAGGAGGACAAAGCTTTTCTGATTTGAAGAAGTGTGAATGTAGCCTAGCTCCAGATTAACCAGGGTCCCAGAGTCACTGATGTGTGTTAGCACTGTGCTGATTTCTAGGCAGAGGTTAGGGATCTGCTGCTAGAGGCTGGGAAGAAGGTGGTGAACTATAAGAAATACATGCCACTGACCTATTTCCCAGCCTTCTCCCTTCCCTAGCTGCAGAAATCCTGGCACTCAGATATATTCATCAGTTTTGGCACAGTTCCTCCTCAAACCTCAGGAATCACCTTTAAAGAGGGAGACTGAGATTCCTGCCAGCTAGAGGCAGCTATTTTGGGTAAGGTTGAGGTTGCTGGCAACCCACAGAGAGATGGTATTCTTTGGTGGATGGATGCCTACTCCTGCGCTCCTCATTTTTCATATCACTTTTGTGCTTATTTAGTCTGTGACTGAATGTCCTCTGTCATTGTGATACTGTGTAACTGTGTAAGGACTCTTACTCAGCTCTGATTTTTGACTTTTGTAGTTAAAATTGGTTTGAATGAAGGAGAAAATGAGAATATAGGTAGGTAATTTAAGGAAAGTTTTCATCAGGAGCAGCTAGTATATGGAGTTGTTTATTCATTTTTTTGTTTGCCTGACATACACATTAAGCAATTTCCACTGCTTGGAGTAATTAATGACAATTTTATTTTATGTACACATTTTTGAAGTTATAAGGGAAACTCACACAAGTTGAATCAGAATTTGTTCTCCTTCTTGACCTTTGCCTTTTTTCATGATAAGCTTGTCAGAAAAGAGACTGTATTTGCATGCAGTATGACAGAGTGGGTCTCTGATCTCAAGCTGGACCCTAGACACTGCTGTAATGCAAATAATAAAAAAAAATTTCGCCAACAGAGAGCCTGTATTTATATCATCTATATCTATATCATCTATATCTATGTCTATGTCTATAGATATATCAGGATTTGTCTCCCATTTTTCATTCTTTCCTTTAGAAGTTTAGAGTGCTCTTTACTAGTCACTCAAGTACTAAATATTTAGCATCAATTCATATGAAAGTTGCTTTGATCTTCGTGTAAATAAACAGGCTCTCTTTCTCCCATAGGACTCTTTCTTGAAAATGATTTCTTTCATCAAGTACTTTGTTGCTTCTCTGTGAACATCAATACTGTTTCCTTCAGAACTTCAAACAAATATTTCCTGCACGTTTACAGGAAACATTAAACACTATAAATGGCAAACTGCCTTGCACCTGATTCAACAGTTATAGAGGGGCATGGGCAACTGAGTGACACAGCACTCTCCTGATATCATGGCAGATAACTGTCCTATATGCTGTGTCTCTTCTATAATAATGCAAATAGTCACATACACACATTCAATATATTTAGATATGTTTACATAGAAATATTTATTTCTATAAATATATATATTTAGATACATTTACAGACATAAGAATCTTTTCTTTATGCAGTCTGAATATTTAAATACTGATGGTATAAACTTTGCAATTATTTTTTGCCTTTAGTTCCCAACAATGTTCCTGGAAAATCCCAAGGAACAATGACAGCGACTAAGATGGTTATTCAAGTGCAGATCGCTTATGAGTGGGAGTGTAGGAAAAAAGAAATGTAACAAACTGGGAAGAGAGGGAGGATAAAAAACCCATCATGATAGAAGTTTACTTCTACAAAATTTCAGCAGAGTGTTTGGTCTCTCTCCAAAATGGACTGAGGGCAGACTCTCTGAGGCCTCCTCCTTATTTACTTTATTATCTATGCAACAATGTGGACAGAGTCTGGTCTTCAGTATTTTAAATGTGATGTACTGGGCAGGAAGCCACAGGTGAATCTAACTCTAGAAGACATTGTTTCAAAATCTGAGTATTTTCTGCAGAAGAACTAGTTTGTTGAGACTCTGAGAAAGAACAAGTAGCTCAAATGAGTGATTGTTTTCCTAAGCCAGCTTCCTGGCACTAATCTGTATGATTGTCCTCTTCACCTTTTCATCAGCTCTTCAAATTTTGACTTACTAGGAGGTCATTTTTAAAGTTTTCTGTAGACCTCTTGCTTTCTTATAGAACAAACCAGCCATCTGTGAAGCCAATTTTCATTGCTTTACTACCTTTGAGTGCCCTTTGTTGCACTTAGAAAGCTTTGAAATAATTTTGAGTTAAAGTCATGAATTATAATGTCTGAGAGACACTGCAATGTAATTGTTTCTCTTTGTGATATTTACATTCTCAGTCATCCTGTCCAGTGTCCTGCTTTGGAGCTCCATGCAGCATGTTATTCATGCTGCATTTGTACACTTCACAATCAGTCAAAGCTCTGCTACACAATTCTAATTTTGTTAAGTGACAAATATTGAACACCTAAGCTTTATGATCTTTGAATGAAGGCACCCTTTATTCTTCCTGTCTTAAGAATCAGTTAATATTCCAAATAAATACACAGCTTCCAAATAGGTACACAGTTGGCCTTTAGTTAATCTCCAGACTGAGAGATTAGGGAAACTCAGGCCTATTTGACCCTGCAAATCATTTCAGTCTACAAACAATTTTGCCCCTTTCCAGTTTTTCTTCACAAGAAGCAACTCTTTATCACTGTCCAAAAGGGGAAGTTTCCTAATTCCTAAAGTAGTGGACACACACAGAAAATATGCACAATTTTACAGCATTTACATGCCTAATCAACACAATTTATATAAACCTGCAGTCTTTCTGTTGCTAGACTCTGTAGGTGGTGCTTATATCTCATGGTTATCATTAATTCTCTGTTTGATTTCACTGTTCAAGTACTCTATATTACTGGGCAAAGAATTACTAAGGGATCCCTAGAGCTTCAACAAATAGAGTCAATCCTCTGGAATGCCATGGAGATAGGACCAATACTGAATCCCAGATTTTCAGTCCAGGAGTAAGAGAGTAAGACTTACATAAACTTAAGCACATTTGTAACAGGAATGTACCAGAGTGCTAAATGTGCTATTTCCAGACAGAATACTAAAAGAGAGTAGAGAGGTTTACATTTTTGGATGGTCTGCCTTTAAAACAGACATATGCATTCATTGTTATTTGAGTCACCAGTAAATTAAGATAGGAGTGAGATGTCTATATCTATGTTGAAGGACTACGGTGGAAGCATGACAGCTAGGCAATAAATGAAACACTTCACTATGTAAATACATTGTTGAAAATCTGAAAAATTGTTAATGCATATTATAAAGACCTCTCCCCTTAGGCCAATTACAATTTATAACCACTGTCTCACCAAATAACTCATAAATGATGTCTCTTATCAGTTTTATGATTCATAAACTCTTGAGTTTTATCAGAAGTAGGACATAGCTCTAGAAGAGATCTTAATCTAGGAAAATAATCTCAACCTTCCTACAACAGTGTAATTTAGAGCCTTAATATCCTCTCATAGTCTACCTCAGGAATTTTGGTGAGAGAAAAAATAAAAATTACCTCACTTCCTAGAGCTGTGAGAAGTGTAATAATAAAAGCACATATCTATTAACTTTTCGGTTCATAATATCTCATTTTAGAAACAATCTTGTTAGGAAGTTGTCATACTGATGTATTTGACATTAAGTTGAATGTTTAGAGTTATTTAATTTTCCCTCTGATAAATACTTTTTAAAAGCTATGTTTGCTATTTGCTCATGTTGAAGTCTGTGACAAAAAATGAGTGCCACTTATAATATTAACATGTAATCAAAGATATTGACATTGTTTGGATTCTGGCAAGTTAAGTTTCCAGGAGAGTTCTGCCGATATTATCACTGTACTTACAGTCCCATTCATCAAACAAATATTGTTTATATATTTATTAAATATAAATATGAAATTACTGTAAAGTTTCCTGAACTTTTGCCTTATATTTTTTAATTTACAGTGTTTTCCTTTATTTTTATACAGCAGTCTCTGAGCCTCTGCTGATCTGTTGAAAACAAATTCAGCCAGATTAGTAAAATAGAGTGAAGATTTACTTTTCAGGAAAACAGAGGGGTTGGATTTATTGGTTGAGAATCTTTAACTGACAGACTTGGTCTGTTTTATTTGTTAAACTCTTCTTGTAAACTAGTGTTTGTTAGACAGCAAATCTCCAGTTAACCTGTTTTCTGAGGCCACTTAACCCACCGCAATTACACTGATGGACCAACACTGTGTCTGGCATAACTCTATTAAGAGCAGTTGGATTACACTGTTATTAGATTAAATTGTGGTGGTTTAATTTATGGAAGATCAAATAATTCCTCGGTTTGCTTTTGAAAAGATGCATCTCTCTCAACACATTGGATTCAGGGGATCCAAACCAGCAAGAGTTTCAAAAATACTTTATGGGAGAGAGGAAGAACTTGTGGTGTTCAGGCTCCTACATCCCTGCTGCACAGTGCCTCTCCTAGTGACTACTCAGTGCCCTCCTTACACCTTCTCTCCCGCTGCTCTCAGCATGGAGAAGTAACTGGGTCAAACCAGTGGGTCACTGACAATGCAGTGTACACCTCACCATGTGATGACATGAGCCATACAGGATTACAGGCTTAAGTTTCTCAAAGCCTATTTTATAGACCCTAATAAAAACCTGCTCTCAACGAGACAGTGGAAAGAGGGAGCCAGTGTGCATATTTCAAAGGTGAAGATACTTTTTCACTAGCAAAGGTAAATCAAATATTAGTCGTATTTGTAAGGGCAGGTCTTATGAAAGAATTTTCAAACAGAAAGTTCCTTTGTTCCTTCTATTCCAAGAGAAAGAAAAGAGTCTCCAAAGTCTAGCCACTTGCAGATGAGGATGCTCGTACGAAAAGGGAAAGAGATTAAATCTTCCGCATGCTATTTGGTATCAACCACATCATGTTATGTAACATGACTGCCTTGACACAACATAATGCATTGGGGAGGAATGACAAAAGGTGTTTTTCACAGCTACATTTGAAGAGGCCACAACATGTCAAACAGGCAGCTTAATATATTTTCTTGTTAAAGGACCTGCTATCAGCAGAGATTGAAAATGTTCTCTTTTCCTAAGTCCATCTTTGGAAATCTACCCATTCTTCAAACGTAGCTGCATTGTACATATGTGCATAATAACACATAATACATTCCTTTACACAGGAAAAAAAATGACAATGTAGGTACACATGCCTTTTAGTTTCTATGGGCTAATATAACAAGCAGGATGCTATGTGCAACATACACAGCTGTACATGCTTGATATCTATAGATTAACTTTTGGGATTACTTTGAGTATGGCAATCCCTAGTGTAACAACTGTTCTAATAGTTTTAGTGCAAACATTCAATTATATTTTCAGTTGCAGTCACAACATAGTGAGAATGCTTGTGCCAGTAGGCATTTTATCTGTCCCACAGTTCTATGATAATGGTGACAATTTATTTTTCCCATCCATCAGAAACTCCCTTCTGGCTGGTTTATGTCAAGCCATTTTGCCCCCCACTTTTTCTCACCTGCCTTCCTTACTTGTCCTTTGTGCTCTTCTTAGCTGTAACTCTGGATGCCTTCCAGCAGGTTTAAAGGCTTCAGCAATGGCTCTTGTGTTAATCACAGAAATTTCTGTGAATTCTGTGATTTCTGATTTCTATGCCTATCATGGAAATCAGATGCGAGCATTATCCATGTGGATTGGCTTGAATTTCCATCAAGACAACACTTGAACTTGGTTACATCTAGTGCCTATACACTGAAGAGCGCCTGTTCTTTAGCAGCTGCATGGTCTTGTCACCTTTCACTTATCTTCCCAGCAGTGTTGTGTCCTTTGCCACACTGAATTGCCATCTCTGGAAATGTCACCTCCTCATGCAGAACAATTATGGATATAATGTATTAGTGCCAAGAATGAATGATTCAGTAATTCTCTTGTGCTTGAAAATGTCAGCTCTAGAAATACTCATGCTTTCCTTAAGTTTGATTGTTAGTCCAGAAAGAAAGGACTCAAAAATTGAGTGAAACTAGAGAAATACAGAAAGTTCTCTATCCTTGACTTCAATTAGTATCTTAGCTTTAAAAATATACAAAACCCAAGAATGTTTGGAGCACAGTTTGTGCTTCTGGGCTTGAAGATTGAAAATGAACTAAGTTTGAATTGTTAGAGTTTTTTCATCTCAAAGGTCATTTGATTGCAGGCAGTTTGTTTACAAGACTGAAGTTCATTACTATTGAAGCAAATGATTCCAATAAATTAGATAAAATCTGCTCATTTATTTTATATTTCAACTAGTTTAAATTCAATGCTGTTTTTCTTTCCTTGAGACATATTTGAGATTCTTTTGCATTAAGAAAGTAAATTTTAAAGGGAAGATATAGTCAGTGGTCCATTTTTTAGCTTTCAGTATTATTGGTAAAAATAAAAATGTAGAAATACAGAATGCCTCCATATTTTCTCTCCAACTAGGCGGGAGAGAAGGGGAAGAAAAGTCAATACTTGGCTGGAATCATGAGCAGCTTGTTGGCTGAGTAAATCAGTCAGGAGCCCTGCAGCTGGTCAGCTTCACCTCACCGATAAATGTCACAACTCACTGCTGTCAATATGAATTACCAGAAAAGGTTTCTTAGGAACTAGGGATGAGGGAGCTGTTTTCCTTTGAATGAATCATATAGGTCAAAATAATACTGATTCAAACATAGAATAGGTTGCTCTGATTGACTAGACAATTATTTAAATTACCCTGAAAGTAAGACAAAGCATAGAAAATATTGCAGGCCACGTCACACAATGCAGACAATTTGTGTCTTAACAGAGGTTTAAGACATTAGGATGTGCTAAGCTGAAAAACAAGTTTGCTTTAGTTGTCAGTGCTCGGAAAGTTATCTGAGGAAGCACGAGCTTTCTCTGTAAAATGAAGGAAGGCAAGTAATGTTTAAAGTTACTCCAGAAAGATTTCTTTCTAAATCATTCACAAGGTTCTTTGTGCAGTTCTAGCAAACTTTCTCATGGGAGCGGTCATGGGCAGTTCCCCCAGCACAGGCTGGCTCCTACCACCTGCACTCCAGAGCAGGAGGCACCCACTGAGCACAGGGATTTTGTGCTGCCCCTCCAGAACGAAAGGAGGACTGTGAAAACAGGCATGAACCCAAATTAGTTTCAGTCACAGAGAATAAGGAGCACCCACCAATCTCTGAGCTGGCTGGGCGGTAAGCACTTCTGACATTTGTTACCAGAAATAACAGTGAGTGGGTAGCTGCCTTAAAACGGAATAACACAGATTTTAATCGGTTCTACACCTTGTCGTCATGTGTTGTGTGTTAAACTGTACCCAGTTGTTGCCATTGGACCTGACAGGATGTTGACATGGCAACATGTAATTTGGGATGAAACAATAAATGGTAACAACTGAAAAATGTTATTTTTATGTACCTGCAAAGCACATGTCCGTATTCTATCAGCAGTTACTATGCTGGTCAGAAAACTGAATCCTCTTTTCACAGAAAATCTGAACATTGAAACTAAGGAAGAGGTTATGATCACAGGAAATAAACAAAAAAAAAAACACCACAAAAATCTTCTTGTAAAAAGAAAGACTTTCTGAAAACTGAAATGGGATGTTTATTTTAATTAAAATATCTAATTTAACAATTATTAAATTTTTTCATTTCAATAATATCAGTTCTTTTTATTCAGTGAGACAGAAAATAGAACAGAACAGGGTAAAAATAGATATAAAAATTATATAAATATGAATGAGTTTTTTACTCTTAACAGAACCTGAAAAAACTTGTAACTAAGCAAAATATTCACTCACTTTGGATATTTTCTTTTTAACACAGTTAAGGTAATACTACTGTATTATTAAGGATACAAAAGTAATAATAATCAGATGCAGGATTTCTAAATGAAGAATGTCAAATGCCTCAATGCAAAAATGTAAAACTTAAACGTGTACAACTTCACTGTAATTTTTCTGAAAAGAATTATTGGTGGCATCAACATGACTTTGTGAAGCGTTCTGATTTTGAGTGGCTTAAACAATAGAAAATGGTCCTGTCAAATCTTTTAAACGACTCCCTATTTCCTTGTGTAAGAAATGGTAATGCACTTAACATTTAATCCAGCATACCTACTTAAGCCACACATTTCTCTACATATTCAAATCAAACCCCAAATCAGAAAGCATATTTCCACTTCATTAAAATAATACCTTTTGACTTTATTCAAATGAAGCAAGGAAATCATACAGCTTTAGACTTTCTTTCCAATTGCATTGAGCACCAAAATGGACAAGTACATTATTTTGATTATAGCAAAATTGCATTTCTCAGTGGAAATGAATGTTCCAGCACTGCATGGAGGATGATAACAAAACAAAGGATGCAAAAATAATGAGTAGTAAGGCAATTTGCTTGACAATGGATCAGGTTCTGGTACACTTAGGCCATTTCCTTAATTATCTATTAAAACTATCTGGATAGCACTTTCTTGCCTTTGATATGATATGGAAATAAGCAGGAAAAATTATTAACTAGATATAGATGTAACTTTTGCTTAGCATCCTGGGACTTTGCTCTGCCCACAATATTGATAATGCTTTCCTCTGGGCATTTGGCAGTCCAGTCAGAGCCACGGAACCAACTGGTCCAGGGTGGCAGCCAGAGCCTCTGGCATGTGGCATATATGTGTTTCTGTAGAGCAACATGGACACTGGCATTCCCAACAGGCATTGGATTCTTTGTGCTGCAACAGACCAAACTGGTACATCAGAGACATTGAAGAACAACAGATACAGCTCGTTCCTGATCAATGCAACCAATGTGCATCCTCTGCAGAATGTTAAAGCATTTATCTCCACCTAGTTTTGCAGTCAGAAATGCAGGAACTCTGCCTGTACACCTTGCTGGCCCATTAGGTGGTAGCAGTTACTCATCTCCTCCTTTTGAACTGAGTTTGCATCTACCATGATCTTACAATGCAAGGTATTTAGAAAGTCACTGGAAAAACTTTTGAGGCAAGTATTGTGCTTCCTTTGTGCTGTAAGGTAAGAAGAGCATATCTGTTAAGCTTGCTCAGTATTTTGGTGTTGTGTATAAAACACACTACAGACCTTCTAGGTTTGACATGCTGTATATTGCTGAATATGGAGAGGTGCAACTGAAATTCAATGCTTCACTCAGGTTTATTCAGCTTTTTTTGAAAGTATGTCATGCAACCAGAAATATACAATCTTAGTTGGAAGCCAGGAATACATAATATTTTTGCAGAATCGGTTAACACCTGGTGTGATGCTACAAGAAAAGACAGGAATAATCAGTAGATAAAGGATTTTTGGTTTTTTTAAATTACGCTTCAGTTTTCTTTATTCTGCTCTTTCTCCAGCAAAATTCTTGTTCCTGCATGTTCATTGATATAATAACTGGCTTTAGAAATTCTTACTCCAGTAATAAGTTTGCTGGGAAATCTATGTCTTATGAGACATGGAGTCGAGAACACTTCCCACCATTCCAGATTACAAGAATATGTCTTCTGGACAGATGTGACTACAAAGTACATGTCCTGACATAGTAAAGCAGCTCAATAGACACCATACCAGAGACCACTTGCAAGAAAAATGTTTGTGAACTTAGAATGTACACTGATGAGGTTTAGTGGTCAGGTGAAGAATTAATTTGTGAGGACAGGAGCTACTGATGTTCAGTTCTATACTTCTATTTCTTTTAAAGTAAGGTACATTTACTTAGTTTTATAATAATGGAAGTCAGTTCAGGATCCTTGTCTATGATTTTTATGTTGTACTCTTGGTAAATGTATTTTCAAAAAAACTCTTCCTTATATTCCTCTTAAAAACACAGAAATACTTTTAGCTCCAACAAAAAAAAAAATCTCATTACTAAATGTAATTGTATTGAAGAAAAATTTAAAATCAGAAAAATTCAATTTCAAAACATGAGCACACTTGAAGACATTTATATTATTATGACTTTTTAGGAGTGTACTAGTGATAATAACTGATTTGATGGATCTCATCCAGCTTGTGGCTG
>VYXB01005851.1:5861-67794 GCA_013397135.1 Pachyramphus minor | reverse complement strand
TTTTTCTCCAGAAATCTCCCTGGGCCTGACCACTTCAGCCCAGGGGGGCTGGTAAAACCCATGACAGCAAGATATAACTAAAAAACATGCTTAGATTTATTTTAACAAATGCCTAACCTTTTCCATAACCTGAGATACAGTGCTTACTGTAACAAATGCCCAACCCTTTCCATCGTCCAGTAAAATCTCTCACCATTCCTATGAAATTGTTACTCTTCTTATTATGAGGAAATTTGCACTTAAAAAACATAAAAATCATGAGTAAGATCTATTAACACAGAAGAATGGAACATAAAAAAAAAAGGAAAAATACTGCCTAAAACCCAATTTCCACATGACTCATTTTTTCAGCATAATCAGTGACAAATCCTCTACCAGGACATACAGGGATGCTAAATATAAAGTAAACCAACTTTGGATATGTCTTACTAGGTTCTAGCATTGAGCAGTTTAAGGAGTTTTCAGAATTAAAAAAAACATTAAATCATTCTCCTAAGAATGATTTCCTCTCATTCACTATTCCATATTCTTTTGGTCCTTTTTATAAATGCAGAAAGCACTCAAAAATCCCAGAGGTGAGCCAAACAATCCTACTGTCCTAATTATGTCTTTACAAAACTGGATTCCACTGCCTTTATTTTCAAAATTTACTGGTTATGAAGTTACCGTGCTTATCTTTTAGGGACTGCTTTAGGAATTGCATTTAAACACATTGCTTTTACAGAACGTTCCTGATTTTCTTCTTGTTCTGGTAGTGCCTGATCATGTCTTGAATTTGAGGAGGGTAGACTGTTAGTCATGAGAGACAAGCACTGCAGTAAATTTGTTGGATGCTGTTTGATTAGTAACCTACAGTGTGATGATCCTGTTAAGCACATGGTTAGTCAAAGGGAATGCTTTAAATAAGATTATAAGACTAAACTCTTCTTGATATTGACAGAGAAATAGAAACAGTGCACTTGCTTGTTCTCACAGCCTTGGACTTTGTATTAGATTAATTCCTAAGACAAGTTGGGCAAGTTCAGAAGTTTAAATTCTTCAAAGTTAGTTCTTAAATGATATCTGTTGTCCGTAGGTTTTATAACCTCAGGCTAAGTTGTAATGCTGTCTGCCAGGAGAGCAGGACAACACCCTTTCTCCTAGTTCCTAGGGAATTTCTGATATAGTATACACTTACCACAGGGTCAGCTTTTCTAAAGCTTTAAGTCATGAAGATGAAAGACCTTTTTTTTTTTCTTTTTGTATCCATATCTGGTATTTCTTCTCATTTATTCCTGGCAGGCTGGCACACTGACATCTTACCTCGCCAACTGATAGTCCTCTCTCCTCCCACAGGCATGCTCATGTCTCCAGAAGAGGAGAAAAAGAGTTACGCATCATGTATCTACCATCCATCCACTGCTAAAACCTAAATGACTGGCTGAGCAAAGAGGAGACCTGAATTCTCCAACAAAACCCTGCACAAACCTCTTCTCTGATGACCTAGGCTGCCAGAAGGATACAGACATGATGCGATTATAGAGTTACTACTCTGGTTTCAGCATCTGCTGTGGTTCTGAAGTGGAGGACTGGAGCCTGAAGCCAAGGATGAGACATTGTTATGGCCAGTGGATTTTGATCTGTTGTGTTTCTGCTTCACTGCTTCACTAAGAGTGAATGATGCTCCACGATTTAAGAAGGAACTGCAGATGAAGATGCTTTGAGAACCTCCAGTTGATACCATGGCTGAACAGGACTGTGGCTCACCTGGAAAGTAGGATTTACAAAGGTGACATTTGTGCCCCCTTTTCAATATTGTCCTTGTGCTTAGAATAAAATGTGGCTACAAACATGATATTCAAAAGAAAGCAGAACTCTAGAATGAATTTATTAGCTTTTCATATTTGAAAATAAAAAACCCAAAAAACCCTCCAAAATAAATCACTGTATAGTTAGCAAAATACTTATTTGCTTATTTATTTGTGGTTTTTTTTAACACACATAATTTTGAACACCTCTAAAGCTTCATTTTTCATTTTCTCATTTTTATTGTAATTATGAAAGGCCACAAAGGAATGCAAAAGAAGACAAAAACTGGATGAGGTCCTTTTATACATGGAGTTTCATCTCTGGCCAGATGAGATTGATGGACCTGTCTGTGGATCATGTATTACTCTCCTGCTAACCAGAAATGAAACGTCACATGTCTCAACTTATACTTTATTGTTTTTAATTTGTCAGCTGTCTTTGGAAAGGACAAAGAATCAGTGGCATTCCATCAGACTCTACCTTTTATTTTATGACTGTGAACCCTGACTGGTCTAGTCTTTGATAAAACACTTAATGTTAAATACTTAGGCAACAGGTGAGAACAGGTCATTCAGAGAGTAATTAAAGAATATATTGGTACATCTTAAATCATCACCAAGAGAGAAATGCTTCTATACCAGAATTTTGAACAGTGAAGAAAAAGTACAAATACTAATATAAAAAATCTTTCTTGAATAAATCCACAAATAACATCTGGCTAGTGAACTCCAGCAGACTAATGTCCTTAAATCCCATGACATTCGGCTGTTTTTGCCTGTAGGTTCACAGTGAAAGCTTGAAAATGCACGGTCATAAAGAAACATAGATACACAATTTGCATAAAGCAAACATTTATACATAGTGAAAGTTGCCATCCTTGCAAACATGAGAATCACAGAATTGTTAAGGTTGGAAAAGATTCAACAGATCTTCCAAGATGGTAAGTCAATGACTGCCACGAAATATCTGCTCTGTGGCTAGATCTGAGCTGGAAGAGAAAGATGTCTTCTATGAATATAAAAAGGTGACAACAGTTGAAGAGAAGAACTAGGATGGTAGGGATGAAATGAGGAAGAATATGAATAGGACCTTAAAGGAACTTGCAAAAGTGGATTTTTTTTTTCTTTTTTTTAGTTCCATGTAAGCAGCAGTAATGCCAAAGGGAAGAACAATTAAATGGAGGCTGGTGTTGAATGCCAAAGAAGTAATTTCTAAGGGCTTTTCTTTTTTATATTGAGCATAAAAGAAAGATTTAAATGATACAACCCTTGGGTTCATAAGCTTGGCAAACCTTGTTAATTTTTCTGTAAAGACAGTCTTGCTTTGCCAAATAGATTTCACCAAGCTTGCACAGCTCATTCTAAATGTCTCTAGAAAACAAGAAACCATAAATTAAACCAAAATAATAAAGATATAAATCATAAATTTAACCAAAGCAGTAGTGGTAGGAATCACAAATAAAACTCAAACTGAAGGCTCATTGATGGAAGATTTCTAATGCAAATAAGTAATGGAGTTTCTGTTTTCCTGTTTGCATCATTAATTTGTAATAAAACATGAAATAGGAACAATTTTCTAAAAGTGCCTTCCCCTTGGTTTTGCAATATGAGGCTTATTAGGTATTGTAATCTGTCAAATGTTTTCTTTTAAAAGATCTGCTGCTTCTGGCTTGCATTTGAAGTGAGAGTAATTTGTGAAGAACTGCTGTGCAGTCTAGATGCACACTGTTATTTTTGTGTACAATGATTTTTCCCCCTGCTATCCAATGCCATTTAACAAATCAGTGCATTGTCTTTTAGATTTACAGAATAAAGGTGTGATGAGAACAGACAAGTTGAATATACCAGAAGAGTCCACAGGTGAAGGAACAAAGATCAGTAATACTAGAAATGAGACTTTGTTGTTCTGACAACCCAAGGAATGGCTTTTGGTTGTTTTGTTGTGGATGTGTAGGCAGTAGACCATAGAATAAAATTCTATTTACATTATCTAAAGGAAGGACACAAACCCAATGGCTGCGACTTCCTGTCGTTGTGCAGTGACTAAACTCCTAAACTGAGCAGGTCAGCCCATGCCTCCCAGGCTTTGTTTTTTCCCTTTCCCAATCAAACCACAGCATGAGTGCTCTGATAACCTCAGTAAAAGTGGCATTCACATTGTTCAAGGTGAAACTACAAATGTCATCATTATTTTCTCTTTTCTGCCTTCCTTGTTATATTACTACATCATTAACCCTCTCCCCAGAGCTTTCACAAACAGACTGGAGCAAGTTGCATCAGGCATTATATGGTGTATGGTTTGTCTGAGCAGAATTCACCATTCTCTGCTTCATTGTGACTAACATTTTATCACAAGATTCCTATTGTAAGCATCTTTTCTGGCCCTCCAAAAGTAATCAGAAAGATTTGTCCATTCCCATTAGACCTGCATGGAGCGAAATAACAGCATCAGAGGCCAATTATGGGGGGAAAGAGGAAGAGAGTTAAAAAGTGCTGGTTTCATTAGTGTCTTCTTGTAAAAAGAGAAAGGCTGCTATATAAAATTGTTAATACAAAAATAGAACATGGAACTATGCCATACATCAAATGGCATTGCTTACAACTACATAAGGACAATGCTACTAATAAAATAAACCTGAATAAAACCCTTTTATGGGCTATTCTGATAAAAAGACTGGATTCACTGAAGCTTAAAAAAGAAGACAGTGCAAAAAGCTCTTTTGTAAGAAAAGGAGATTGAGAATAATGCCTTACTCATCCTCACAAGACAGAAGAGCAATGACTTGATATGGAAAGGGTTTCATCTGAAACACATCTTTTTAAGAAAAGCAAAGGCTTTTAATTGTACTATAGAACTTATCTAGTAAAGAGCAGGCAAGTTTAAAAGAATGTGTCCATGCTAGAAAGTAACTTAACGAAAGAAAAATTATGAAAGGGATTTAAAGAGATTTTAAAAAATAAATCTTTCTCTATTCAGGCTACTCTTCTCAAACTTGAAGGCTCATAAATCTTTTTTTTCCTTCATATTAATTACAGTTCAGATTAATTTTAATTGTGCTGCTTAGCTATTAGCACCAGCGTGAGGTACCCTTATGTGCTGTATGGCTGCTGGTGGAGCTCTCTCTGCTCCTGCCTCTAGATTTTCCCTCTGTAATCAGAGCTCAAAAGACACATTTATTTGCACTCATCTACACAACATGAAATTTGTCTTGGTCTCTGCTCTGGGCAGCTCATGAAGAGTTAAATTTTCCGAGGAAACACACTGAGATTATTAAAACAGTTTCTTATAGAAATTACTCACAAAAAGTGAGACCTATTGTAAAATATAAGGATTAATTTATTAATCAGAGCTTTCTGAACTCTCACATTAACCAGCTTTGTTATGCTAATTCTGTTATAAATGAATAATGGACTTATTCTCCCATTATTGCCTATCATTTCAAAAGGCCCATTTAGAAAATGAAGATGTCCTTTTCAATTGAAAATTATGTATTTTACGGCATAAGGTTTTTTAAATTGAATATTTGCTCCCTATACCCTTCTATTTCCCCCCTTGCCCTGCTTGTACTCGTCAGTCAATGTTCAAATCAAACATAGCCATAACCATTTGTCACAGACATACATAGTGTATGGAAAGAAAGCACAATAGAGGAATGGGTTTTGAGAACAGAGGCCCAAATCTACAAAGATGTTTACTTGTGACATATCTGCAGATGTAGTCTTAGCTCCTATAGATAGTTTAAATAAATTCTGCTGTGATTAATGCATGAAAGAAGAAAGGAGAAGATGCATCTGTAGAAAGCCAGTAAGTTCAGTCACAACATGGGATTTATGTTTTAAAAAACCCCAACTTTACTAGAAGATCTTTTTGCCATACACTTTCCATGTGTCTTGGAGAGTTCATCTGCTCTTGACTGCATATGTATGTGCTGTCAGTCAGGTTCAAACTTACCCAGTAGTTAAATTTACACTGTTAGGTCTCTTACAGTGGAGTTCTAGTGCTTTCTGGGGAAAAGTCCAGGCTGCTTTGACATGTGTTTTCACTTGTGTGCTATGCAGGGATTCAAGGGAGAGGAGTAAGGGAAAAGGGTCAACAGGGTTGAACATACTGCAAACAGCTGGCAAGCACACATGCTGACATTATTGAATTTTAAGCACACAAGAAGTATTCCTATTAATGTTCACCCTTGGCTGGTGAACACAACATCCCTTGGTCTTAGGTTATGGCAAATATGACTTATGGAACAAAAAGCATTGGCACTTGCCCATTACTAGATCCCAGAAGAACCTAGCCCACTGATGTTTTCCCTGCACTCTTATGGACACATCACAACATCAGACCAAAATAGCCTGAGATCTTAAATGTTCTATGGCATCACTTGGCAGAAGCAGAATGGATTTGTGAGGCTGACTTCAGGCTGCCTGTAATGGAAGTACCAGTAATGGCATCTCCTCTAGAACTTGCAACTCAGGAAAGTATTACCAGTTACATGTGACCAAACGAACATGTGTCCACAAAGCACTGTGGATGAAATCAGGAAATTTAAATTCCTTAGGCCAGCTTTGGTAGAAAAAGAGGTCTGTCAGAATAGTCATTGTCTTGTATCTCAATTCCCTATCTGCAAAACAGAAATAACATTTGTTTCTTCTATCCATTTACAGCCAGGACTTTAAACTCTTATGAAGCAGAGGTACGTCTTATGAATATAGAATCATAGAATTACTTGGGTTGGAAAGGATCTTAGAGAACATTTTATTCTAACCCTCCTGCCATAGGCAGGGACACCTTCTACTAGGCCAGGTTGCTCAGAACCCCATCCAACTGGACTTGAATGATTCCTGGGATGGGTCATCCACAGCTTCTCTGGGCAACCTCTTCCAGTGCCTCACTACTCTCACAATAATGAATTTCTTGCTAATGTCTAATCTAAACCTACCCTCTTTCATTTCGAAGCCCTTCTCCCTTGTCCTGTCACTATATGATTTTGTAAATAGTTTCTCTGCGTCTTTCTTGTAGGCTCCCTTGAGGTCCTGAAAAGCCACAATTAGATCACCTCAAAGCCTTCTCTTCCCAAGGCTGTACAATCCTAATTCTCCCAGCCTTTCTTCATATGGGAGTTGCTCCATCCCTCTAATCATCTTGCTGGCAGCCTTCTGGAGTCACTCCAACAGGTTGATGTCTTTCCTGTGCTGGGGCCCCACAGTTGGATGCAGCACTCCAGATGGGGTCTCACCAGAACAGAGCAGAGGGGCAGAATCACCTCGCTCAACCTGCTGCTCACACTGCTTTTGGTGCAGCCCAGGATATGGTTGGTTTTCTGGGCTGCAAGTGAGCATTCATGGGTGATGTCCAGCCTCTCATCCACGAGCACTCCCAAGTCCTTCTCGGGAGCTGCTCTCAATCTGTTCATTCCCCAGCCCGTATTGATACTGGGGTTTGCCCCAGTTGAGGTGCAACACTTCCATTTGGTCTTGTTAAACCTCATGAGATTCCCACGGGCCCACTTCTTGAACTCCTCCAGATCTCTCTAGATGGCATCCTGTCCTTCAGGTGTGTCAACAGCACCACTCAGCTTGGTGTCATCTGCAAATTTGTTGAGAGTGCACTTGATCTTTTCATGTATGTAGCAATGAAGATATTAAATAACACTGGTCCCAATATGGACCCCTGAGGGACACCACTTGTCACTGATATCCATTAGGACTCTGAACCATTGACCACTTCTCTCTGGATGTGACTATACAACCAATTCCTTATCTATTTAACAGCCCACCCATCAAAACCATCTCTCGAATTTAGAGAGAAGGATGTTGAGCAGGCACTGTGTCAAAGGCTATACAGAAGTCCAGGAATATGATATTTGCAGCTTTTCTCTTGTCCACTGATGGAGTCCCTCTATCATGGAAGGCCACTAGATTGGTCAGGCAGGACTTGCCCTTGATGACATGAAGGCTTGGTTCCTATCATAAGATCTCTTCATACCAACAGAGGTGCTCTGTTTTTTTGTACCTTTAAACTCTTAGAATTGCAAAGTCAGACAACTTTGGTTTGATTGTGGCAAAAATGTGAACAGCTCATTCTCAGCTGGATGTTGCTAAAGTAAGTGAAAACACAAAGAAAAAAAGAATACCTCAGAGGAGAGTAGGCACTGTACAATGTTTTGTCTAATGGTCTGTGATCCATAATGTGCAGTTCAGGGGTTAAGTCTTAGAGAGAATTATAGTTGGAAGAACACAGCTCTTTTCCATACTCCTCTGTTGCTTAGGCCCTTTTTTATGTGCTTTACCTGCCATTTAGGTAATGACTGAGTTTGTAGGAGTTGGAGTTGAGTTTTAATTTTTAGCCTAGTCTTCTGGGTGAACTAAAAAAAATCATTGGTTTTCTCTTTTAAACCCAAATGGAAGCTCTCATAGCAATTTAATTCAAAGTGACAGGGTCTGCCTGCTGTCAGGAAAGGATAGGTATTTGAAAAATAGCTCCTTACTTGAATGTGGGAGAGTCAAACAGACTCTCAGAGAGAAGTTCACTTTGTTCCCTTTAGATGTCAAATGAAGGTGGGATAGGGGACCAAACATATGTACAATAGATTTCTCACAGAAATAGATTTCTTGCAGACATAGAAAACAATAGATACCTCCAGAAAGTTGAGAGAGATGGAGAAGCGAGGAGTTCAGAACACTACATTACAACCTGAAGTAGAGGGCATGAATTTTCCTTCATTTTCATTGATGCTAGTAGTCACTTAGAGCTCCTCTGCCAGAACCCACAAAACATAGAGCTTTGAAGGTTCTTTGTGGGGGAAAAAGAGGGAGAACTATCCTCCAAAATAATCCTGCAACTGCCTTTTGGGCTGTTCCATTTTACAGCTAATCCATCAGCTGTCAAATGTCCTCCCTCCAGCCCAGAAATGCTAACATACACTTTTTCTGTTGTCCCTGTGGGAACCCATTTTTGCCAGATTTGTCCACAATATTCCTACAAGGTTCTGAGGCTGGAAATTTGTTTGCAGCTAGCTTTGCTGTCTGCTCAGAAGGCTGAGGGAAAGCCACCACTAGGAATTTGACTGCTTATGAAACCTTCAATAAGTGAAACAGTGGAACCAAGTGGGCCACACTAAAAGTGGAAAAAAATTCTATAGAACTTTATGAAATGAGGAAAATTGACCCTGTATTTTCAACTCCTGGACCTAATCTGCTTGGGAACCTGTAACAGGAAGGGAACCAAGCATTTGATCCTTACCAATGATTTATGAAACCCACATATTTTCCAGGCAACTATCTGAAAATACTCCTAGGCTGCTGATATTCTTGTGCCCTGTCCTATTGTCCTTTTTTATTTTAGCACTGCTGATGTCTGATTTCCTCAATAGAATTTAAAAATATTCATGTATTTTCCTACCTGCTGTGCTTCTGAATTTGAAATAAATAAATAAATCTCCAATATTTTGGATAAGATAGGTGTTGTTGCTTATAAGAATCAAATATAAGTACCTATTTATTCACATTTTTCTAAAGGAAAAACGAAAAAATAAAAAAAGAACATAACATGAAAACCCTATGGTTTTGGTGGGTTTGTAAGTGGGGGATTTCAATTTGCAGATTTGGAGAGTTCTGAAGTGCAATAGAGAGCAATTTAGTTTCAAAACCCTTACACAGTTTCTGTGTGTTCTATACCACCACCATGTGCCCCTAAAGACATAGATATTACATAAGGATCACCTGCAGAGATGGTGATCTGCCTTATATTGCTGAGGACTTTAGAAGTGTGATGGATGCACTGGATCCCCCTAACCAAACCAGCAGGTTCAGTCTTCAAAGCAGGCAAAGACCTGGGTCATACCTGGGCCAAAAAATCCTCCAGGAAACTCACAATGGGGCAGGATGAGCCAGTTATCATACGATTAACACATGAATAGTGGGTGGTTTTTCCAAGATTTGTTTGCCAAGGAACAAAGAAAATTGTCAGTACAAGGAGACCCATGCACACTTGTCCCACTGTATGCAACTTGACTATGGGTCAACCCCTTCATACCATAAACACAGCAGCCTAAGTGAACCTTTTTTTAGGCTCTCCCAGTTGGACAATGTGGCTGGATGGCAGTGATCTTTTGAGCTGAGATGCCTCACAAGGTTCGTCCTCAGGGCAGATGCACCTTTCTACTCATCTTTAGAAAAGTCTAATTTGCATTCTATCTACATTGCAACAGGACTGCCTGCCAGACATGCTCCCCTTGAGCCAGGATGACTTTCAAAGGCTTGAGATCCATCCTTACCCAAGGCAGATAGGCCTTTATTAACAACAGTTGCTGATAGCATGCTAAATCAATAGTAATGAAATCTATGTAGTTAATTCCTTTTGACATGTATTTTCAACTCCTTTGACAAGGCAAAGATTGGACCTAGGCAAAGATTGGACCTAGACAAAGATTGAACCTAGGCTCCTAGAGGAGTTGAAAAAGAAAAGAGGTCCACTCTAAACCTCATAGATTGGACCTAGGGTCTCTCTTATCCTTCAGCATCTTCAGTCTCTGTAAATAATTCTAAATCGATTCTAAATTGATATTTCTTTGCATGTTTCATCCATGTAGCAAGTGTAGAGTCAACTTTGGCATCAAACTTTGCTAGGGTGTATTTTTATAAATTGATATTAAAACTATTTTTGCTAATAGCTTTGATGGTGATTCTATAAGAGACCCTAAATTGTTCATTTGTGACAAGAGGCCAACATGCATGAACCATATGGGCCATTCACTGAAGATCTGGACTTGATGATCCTTGTGTGTCCCTTCCAACTCAGAGTATTTGGTCAAATTTCTGTAAAACTGAACCAGAGCTCAAGACAAGCTGGAGAGCTTGTAGGTTGGTATACATCATGTTACAGGTAAGCTCACATTCAGGAAACTCCAAAAAGGCTATGTTATGAAACTAAGGTTTCTTTCTCTTTTCTTGGTAAACTTTAGTTTGCACCTACAATTTTTAGATGAGATTTATTCCAAAGACTTTTGTCTGTGGTTTAGAGCCTTTTTTCTCTTTTCATTTTTTCTTCCTTTCCCAGCTTTCAGAATAGATTTCTAGTCCCATTTGCTTTTGGCTTCACTTATTTAATCTTTTTAGTATTTAGTAATTATTTTTTTTTCCTCCCCCTCCATGCATTTAAGATGATTATATTTAAGGATTCTTCAGTCAGACATAAAGACAGTTCATTGTGACAAGTAGTGTTTGATTTCAGACTATTATTTTTTTCAGCTAAAAATAGGGACATTTCTCATCTCTACTTTTCCATTTCACTGTGTGGTATTTCCACCTGCAGGACACAGGGCACTGCCAGCATTTCAGAGCCTGACCTCTTTCTGGCTCATACAACGAGAAGGTTGTTTAGCCTGGCAAAGCAATAAGAAAAAGGAAAACCAAACTGCATTTCTGGGTCTATTTAGGAGGCAAGAGATTTAATGCATATTTAATAACCAGCTAAAAAAATGGTTTATAGCAAATAGGTCTGTAAGTACTGACTGACAAAAAGCCTCTTCTACTTGAAGCTGAAAACCAGATATTTTTAAAACTGCTGATGTTATTACGAATATTAGAGATGGATGACCTGTATTTTTCTCTATGCTTTTCTTCACAGTCCATCTCTGTTGGACTGGACTTGATGATCCTTGTGCATAGTATTTTACCAGTGACAAGCCAGTGTAATTATCATGTTATGAAAACAGACTGCAGAAAAAAAGTGAAAGAGATAAAGAAAGAAAATGCTCTGGGTACTTGGCTGCTGTCAACAATTAACTGTTGGTCCTCTCTTTTGCCAGGAAAAAAGTTAAAATGATGTTGTCAAAGACTTCCCCAGTATATGAAAGATGCTCCTTACAAAAATGTGCTCATTTCAGCATCTCCTGTGGTTGTAAATCAGAGATACTATTATGCTTTTATTTACTGCCTACTGAGAAACATAAAGATGAATTTTTACTCCATGGTATCATTTTGTCCACTGCATATTTTGTTTATCAACAAATAATAGCACACAATCTTTTGGTATGAAGGTTTCACTCTATGCAGGATACTAAAGCACACAGAGGTTGAATGTATAGCAACTTTGTTGTAGTTTGCAGCTAAAGAAAAAAAAATCTGTTTGAATATCTTGAAATTGGAGAGCAAATGCAAATATAAGGCGTCTTGTTCATTTGTTGATTATGATATCTTATTACGTGCTGTTAAGCTTTTTCAGTATGTAATGGAGAGCTTGGGGGAGAAAAGGGAAAGCCATGTATAGTAATTCTAATTATTCGCAAAGTAATTTTTTTATTTTAACTTTTTATGTATTACATGCAATTTGTCATTTGTCTTTCATCTGTTCCTTTACCTATCCAAATACTAGTTTCAAGACCAAGAGCATGCCTAGTGATCTAGACTTACATACCATCAAAATATTCAGTCACCTCATTTCACACCCCAGGTGCAGATACACAGCAAGGAAATGGGGTCTTTGAATGGACCATGATAGGACACAATTGAAGAGGGATGGCCAGTGAAAACTTCTTGACTTTCTCCATCTTTCAGCTAAATTAATAGTACTTTGGGACCACTAGTATCAAAGGAAACCATTGGATATGACAGCTCAATATGGACATCTGGATTAAACATTAACACATGTATAAAGCCAGGGTGAAATGTCCTTTACTTGCAAAGGAGCCAAGATTTCACCTTGATGTTCATCCTTTGTGGATGAAAACTGTTGTGGCAATGTGTTTCTTGTGATCTATATGACTAAAGAGGTACAGGTCAAGGAATTTTTGTATTTTGCATTCAAGCAAATGTGAAGATGGGAAGTTTCTTATATGAAATCAGTGCACGCAGCAGCAGACTTTACAAACACAAATAACAGGCATGATTTGAGATCTGTGCCCTTTTCTGAATCTATTTTCAACCTCAAGCTGCTCTATTTCTTTTTTTTAAAATTGTTTAGACATTTTCTTATGGGGATTGCCATTAATGAGATATCCCAATGCTAATTTTAGTCAAATCACATGAGAAAAAAAATGTAAATTGTCATAAAATAGGTGATTATGTCTCATGCACTCCCTGGTTATTAATTTGTAATTGGTTAATTGAACAAATAGCCACAGCAGATGATGAAATAAAAAATAGTAATATTCTGCACATATATTGTAATTTTCATCTTCAAAGTGTGATACAATTTAGCTAATTAATATGACAATCTTTCTTGTTCTATTTTTTCCTAAAGCACATACCAATGAAAGGCTATGTCAACACATAGTTTATTGGCACCAAACATATGGCCTGTAACAGTATTAACTAAAATGGTGTAGAAATTAATACAAAGATTTAATGTAAAGTCAGCTGACTAAAAATTATGTGGGTTATTTTTAGTTTTATGTGCTTTTGTGGTTTTCTTCCCTTCCTTTCCCCCCCCCCCCCAATTTAAGTGAAAAAAATTTCCAAGGAGACAGTTATGAAGCAAGGGCATTTGTGTAGTTTATGGAATGGAGCATGCAAGAGTTGATGTCAGTATTCAGAACTCTGGCTTGTTAATAATTTCTTGAAACATAACTCTTTTTGCCTACATCTTTTTTACAAACCTTGTCAATTCTAGCTAGACCAAAATGCTGATAAGGAACAGGTTGCATCTTCTTTTTGTTTGGGAAAACTGCTGTGGTTTAACCCCATCTGTGAACTAAACTCTACCCAGCTGCTCGCTCACTCCCCCTGGTGGGAGGGGAGAGAGAATAAGAAATGAGAAAACTCATGGGTTGAGGTAAAGACGCCTTAATAAGTAAATGAAAAGCCGTGCAAGCAAACAAAGGAACACAAGTAATTCATTCACCACTTCCCATGGTCGAGTGAGTGTTCAGCCCCCGCCCCAGAAAGCCAGGCTTTATCACGTGTAACCATGCCTTGAGAAGACAAACTCCATCACTCCAAATGCTCCTCCTTTTCTCCTTCTTCCTCCAGCTTTATATGCTGAACATGATGCCATATGGTATGGAATGTACCTTGGTTCAGCTGGGGTCAGCTATCCTGACTGTGTCCCCTCCCAACTCCATGTGTGCCCCCAGTCTGCTCATCTGCTCACTAGTAGGGTGGTGTGAGGAGCAGAAAAGGGCTTGACTCTGTGCAAGCCCTGCTCAACAACAAGGAAAACATCCCTGTATTATCAATAATGTTTTGTTCACAAATCCAAAGTATAGTCTCATACCAGCTACAATGAAGAAAATCACCCCAGCCGAAACCAGTAGTTAGATTTCTCTTCCTTCTGTGCTCCCTCATGTTGTTCTCTTCAAGTTATTGGGAGGAAAAAAAATCACTGTAGTAACCAAAACTTCTGTATCATCAATAACATGGGTAACATAAAGTTGTTCTCACATAAAACTCTTGTTGGTGTCAATGAGAGTTTTGGGCTTAACTGACTCATGTATGTGAAACTGTAATTATCAACCTTACAGAAGAACATGAAGAGCAAAAAATTTGATGGTCAAATTCACCAATGGGTTCTCATTGTTTTGCATTGATACAGTGGTAAAAACCAAGGATTAAGCTGGCTTTGTAACCATCTATTTAAAACAATTTCATTCACAGAGTCTGAGAACTGATAGGTTTGGTGTGGTCAAGTTTGACCTTCAGTACCACATTTACCTTAGAATTTTTTCAAACAACTTCTTCATCAAACATATTAGGGTTGCTGCACATTTCCTAGAGTAGCACATACAGGTCAAACTGACCCAGATAATCCTGTGAGGTAACTTGAATTGTAATTAACCCTTTCCATTCGTATTTTATTGCCCTGTGTGTGCAGAGTCTAGGTTAGGACTTTCATATTTGGTCCTAGTTTACAACAGTGCTGCCAAAACTAGAAGTCATTTTGAATGTTGGAAGCACATATCTCTTTTTAAACCTTCTGTCTAAGTGAAAGAGAGTAGGTCGAGATTAGATATTAGGAAGAAATTCTTTACTGTGAGGGTGGTGGAGGACTGGAACAGGTTGCTCAGAAAAGCTGTGGATGCTCCATCTCTACGGTTGTTCAGGGCCAGGCTGCACAGAGCTCTGATCAGCTTGGTCCAGTGAAAGGCATCCTTGTCCATGGCAGGGGAGTTGGAACTAGATGATCTTTAAGGTCCCTTCCAAGCCAGAGCATTCTGTGATCATATAATACTGTGCAAAACGTATTCCTATCACGAGTATTATTTTATTGATATGGAAATCAGGGTATCAGAGGATTCAGCCTTTGCTGAAAGACCTGCTTTCAAACAGTCACCTGCTAGCAGTGCAGCACTCCAAGGTGGCTAAACACTTAAAATGCTGCTTCTGAAGTTGCATAGCCATATAAGGTTGTGCCATCTATTTCCAGTCCTTTTCAGGGTGCAGCCTTGTTACCATGATCACAGTCCCATGCTAACAGACATGTCTCAGTAGCTCTGGAACAGAAGCTGTCTTCCATCCTGATGGGATTTATATAGGCACGGTTTCATTTTTCCCTAGAAAGGAATGGAAATTCTACCAATTCATGTCCTGTTTTGTTTTAAATCCCTCTAGACAATATTTGACCAAATCAAAACTCACAATATGGACGTGAATCGGTCAAAACTGTCTCTCTTTCTCCCTGGAACTTGGAATAGAAGTAGGATACTTTATTTAATATTTTGACTATTTTTATGGTTTTTACCAATATTTTATATGCAAAATAAAAAATTAATGAAGTCATGATCAAGAAACAAACAATAAAATGCCAACTTTCCAGATGAAATTTTATTATATTATTAAATGTACTGGAATTGCAGGTAGTAAGGTAAGACAAAAAGCCATTGAGAACTGAACCAACAGAATCCACCAGAAACACTCACTTTCCTTGTTTTCCTTTTCACTAAGATATGTACAAGTCTTGTGAGTCTTCAGTGATCTTCACTGTCTGTAATTTATGTTGTGTTTATCTTCTGTTTACACTTTGGGCTACCAAAGTCACCATAAAAAGCTTCAGTGACTGTGTAACATCTGCTCTGAATTTGGCATATTCTGACCAATTCTCCAGTTGGTGTGCAGACAACATAGAGATTGAAGGGATTAGTCTAGGCTTGCTTACAAAATAAATATTTCTTTAGTAATGTTTCTTAGGGAATTTTGGCTTACATGTTTCTGACAGTTATATAGGCATATAGTTAAACAAAGTCTATCATATAATTTCCATTTCTGTAACCCACCTAGTTAGCACTCCATGAATCACAAATTTTGTAAATGACCACATTGAAATATACGTCCACTAATGACAGTTTCATTATTCTTTAAGCTTAGCTACTTGTATATATTTAGGGATCTGAGTAGGGAATCTTACTATCTTTCTGAAGTTTTGTTTTATTTCTTCCAGATAGGAAATTCATGAAAGTCCTGAAAAAAACCCCATCAATGTCAGTGGGACTGTAGAAAGGCAGTCAGATCTGGCCATAGGGACACTTACTGGATTGTTTGCTAATGCCTGTAAAACATACCACACTGCAGTCCTCCCTTCCACGAGCACCTGACATATTTGAAATTGGTCGAACAGATTTTCCAGTCAAGAAAATTCCTTTGGAAAATGTTGTAATGTTGAAATTATCCAAAAATCTGAACTGTCACACATGCATTGCTTGGTTCAGAGATAAAAAATAAATATATTTGATACACGTGTAAATTATTCGTATATAAGGGCATGAAACAGGTATCCAAAATTAATTCTGCTATTAAAGCACAAGCAGAATGCATAGCAAGCTCTCCTTCCTGCTTAGCCACATTCCTTTGTAAAAAGATGCAGGTGTTTGTCACATGAGGACAGGAAAAAAAAGGCATTTTTGAGAGTGTGGGTTATATGTGCAATGAATTTAATGCAATGTACATGTGCACATCTGTTATGCATTGAAGCATTTTTACTGTCAATTTTAAGGAATGCAAGAAGATAAAGGGACTGTGGCTAAAAATGAGAGAAATGTACTTACATGAAAAAAGAAGTGAAGGTCTTCTGCTTTCACTTGGTGTGAAGTTTTGAAGCTAGTGAAAGAGCAGAGTAATTTTTGGAAGGTGAATGCAGAGGTTAGCTTCTGTTGACTGCACCAACTTCACACATCTGCAGTTACAGTGACTTGATTCTCAAATTGGAGACCTTACCTTGTAGACAGTTTCAGAATCGGCAGGCAAGAAGGATCTGTTTACTTCTTCCTAGAAATCCATTGAAAGTCATGTATTTTTTCCTGGGAGTCATCCCACTTTGTCCTATTGTTCATTGGTTTTGGTTTTGATTTTTGAGGCTTAATAGTCTTCTCATAATTATTTGAAAAAAACCACTCTAGACAAAAGAATATCAAAGAAAGGACAAATATTGTTTCTTCTGAGAAACACATTATACTGCCACGCGTGTGTGGTCAATGCAAGAAATTAGACTTTGATTTTAAAGTTAAACTATGATTGATTAATATAAAATTCCAACAATTCTTGTTCACAAATTAGAGCGTCTGTGAAAGCCTATGACATTTGATGGAAAATTTTCCTTAAATTCAGTTGAATTTGAATCACATCTAGAGACTTAAAGAGGAATTTCACTAATTTTTCATATGCTGTACTCCCTGGACCTCCTACAACGTATCTCAATAAGGAAAAGGGTAATTTTTATTTTATGGCAAGAATTACTCCTACTCAGGTAGAAGTATTTACTGGTCATTTACTTTAACCCACAAAAATGTATTTATTCTAAGGAAATATCTCAAACCACCTAGTAGAAGCAGATAGAGAAAAACACTCAAGGACTTAAACTGTTTTATGGTGGTTTAAACAAATGAGGATAGCACAACAAACATTTCTTTGACCTACACTGTGTACATACCCAGCTGAAGTCTGCAAGTTTATAGCTTTCAAGCAGAAAGATCTCTTTTCTGACCCCAGGTTTTTTTACATTTTCCCATTATGTAGATTGACTGATTTGATAGGCTAAGGTGACTGATGTTAGAGGAGTCTCAAGGTAGGAGTGAATCTAATTGTACATTGATAGAGAAATGAATACTCAAAGCAATCGTCAGTTACATCATTGGCATTGCTTAGAAGAAAAGTCAAATGGAACTTTAAATCAGATAATAATTTTAAGAATGGTCATTGAATGACAATATCGACAAAACTGAAACGATGAGTTCAAAATAACATTTCTGTGAAGATATGAAATTAAATTATCACTGTGGCAATGGAAAAAATCTTGTAGGCATCAACTACAGACTGAGGTAACAGAAAATAAAATGCATCTGCTTTCATAAGGAGCTTAATTCTTTTAGGAAAGCTGTTATGTGTATACTGTATTTCATAAGGTGTTGTGTGACAAATTCACTCAACACCTTATGTTTATTATAAGACTGCAACATATGCGAAGCAATCCTGATTCAGATATCTAAGCCCTAAAGATAAAATATGAGAGATACCCTGGTTTTCAGTGAGTATCATCATGCGTAAGACAGTGCAAAGTCCTCTGGACTAGTATTGATTCCAAAAGACATATCCACACAGTATGCTGCAGATTCATGTAGGATTACTGATTTAGCTTTAATACACTGGTCTGAAAACTGCAATGATTTAAGGGTAATTAAACCACAGCTGTAGGCGCAGTATGGGGGGGTGGGTGTGTAAGGTAACCACACACTCTCCCAGCTTAATTTGCCACTGTATTTGAATCAACCCCAGCCCTTTAGATACAGATCCGATCTCAATCTTTTTGATAGATTAGTCCACAGAGAGGCAAATAATCTGTGATTCATAACCCTGTCAAGTTCTTTAATGTTTTTGGAAGGCCAACTGTAAAATTATAATGGGATACTCAACACTGAAAGGTTAGTTAAAGAATTTTATGGTGTTGGAAAATGCGCTGAAAGCAATAACAAATGTCTAAAATAAAACCTGGTTTAATTGGTTTACCAAGATGTTCTAAAAATGCAAGCAATGCAGTGTGCTCTCAAAGTGCTTTTACCCAGCAACAGACCCTCACTCTCTATTTTACACTATTTATGCTAAATATCTTGTAATATTCCAGAAGAGCTTGGGTTTAAGAGGGGAAAGAACCATTGTATCTAATATTGAAAGCCTATGTTGTTTTAAGGTTAATCCATTTGACAGAGCAGAATTTTTGCTTATGAAAATTGCTGGAACCATTGACACATCTGCTAAATAGGGAACAATGTTTACCAGCAGAATGTGGAATTTAATGGTAATAAATGCGGTGAATTACTGTGCACTAGAATATCTTCCAAGTCTTGTATCTTTCATCACACACCTTTTTGTGCTCAGTAATCCCTAAACTTACATAATACAGAGAGAATGGCATTCAAAGTGATCTTTATGAACGTTTTTTGTGTTTCATAGCTTGAAGATAAGAGCTTCTGTCTGCTGTGGAAAGTCTCTGTCAACAGAATCTGCTTGATCAAAGCATCCTTTGTCAGTTATTAGTAAAAAGAGTGAAAATCCACTAAATTGTGTTTCTCTGTTATCTGTAGCATTTTCAGCTTGCAGCTTTTGCAATTTTCATGCTTCCCAAATTGTAACAATAGTTTAACATTTCAAATATGTTTTTTTGGCATGCAGCTAGGAGAATATCAGGCTATGTATTTGTTTCTTTTCTTTAGAAAATAATTGAAGTGGGTTTTTTCCCCCTCCTGCAGTATATTTCTGCTGCTGCTTGTTCTGTTCCCCATAATTTTTGGACTTCTAATGCATGCTTGCATGAGCCATTAGCCATCATAGCTGAATGAGTCCCTGCTTAGCCTTTCCAGTAAACTAAGTTATTGTCACATGCAGAACATTAGCCAAAGCAAGGTAAGAAAACCTGAAACTAAATCACTCTTTCATTGTAGAAGCAAATGGTTCCTGTAGACACAGGAACTGTGTCTCAAAAGACACAAAGATAATAAGATATGAGATAAACTTGACTTCTCACTTGCCCACCTCCTCACATAACAAGTTACTTTGGAGTATCCTCTTGCTTATCTCCTATTTTCCTTCTTCACTTTAAAAATCTTAATATATTGCATTTCCCCCCTTACTGTTTCCAATATTTTTAAACAATTGAATCACTCGCGTGACTGACTTCCTCCACTATGCCTCATTAAGTAATTGAGTTAAATTGATTCAAAATAAAGTGACACACTTTATTTCACAATGATTGGTTTGAATCAACATTTGCGTTTTTTCCATTGCTTTTTCATCACAAGTTTTTTCTCTCTAATGTTCCCAGAGTTCTTTTATTGTCTTTAGTAAGGCAAGCAGTGAGCATAAGCATTGTTCAGATATATCTGCAAAAAAGTGTCAGAACTTGTGTGCTTCTACACAGTGATTAGAGACGTTTTTAAAATCCTAATAATTTTCATACCACTAAAGAAAAAGCACCAACCTTTTTTTTTTTCTTTTTTCATATTGTCTAGGAAGATTTTCAGGGAAAAAAATAAGAGACAGAATTAAAGTACTCTGAAAAATATGTAGGAGCTCAAAAATTTTCACCATAGAATAAAATAAGACTTTGAGAGTCTTCTCAAAAGACATATACCAGATTATTAAAAAAACCCCCAAACAACCAAAACAGAACAAAAAACCCCACCCTAATTAATTTTTAGATGGCAGATGAAAACATATGGGGAAAAATTGTTTCTTTTTTTTTTTCCCACTGAAAAGCTGAAAAAGATAGTGACCAAAGGAAAAGAAAAAAAAAAATTGAAAGCATATCATAAGAAATGTTTTGACACATTCAATCATGTCTTTTTTTGTGTTGTTTATTCACTAATTAACATTTTAACATTGTGATTTTTAAACTGGAGTAATAAGACCAAATATCTGAAAATGTAAGGATAGAACACTGTAAAGAGATTCCAAATGAATCGCTGAACATCAGTGCTTTATTAACATATCAGTTATATCATTGCTGATGTGAAATTGCACTAGGTGATACTCTTCAGGAAACAAATAACAAGCCTGAAACCTATGTAACTGGGACACCTGATAGCTGCTGGCAACAACAGGTTACTTTACTAATAGGAAAGGTGTATTTCTAAAATGTCAGTGATTGCAATCAGGTTTTTTTTGAATGTATTTGCTTAATATAGCAAGAGAAAAAATAAAAGAAAAAAAAGAAAATCTGTTTCTCCTCTCTCTTTGGTCTCAACTTATCTCAGTATCATCAGAAAAACACAAACGCTTCATTGGCTAGGTTGCTCAGCTAGATTAATGTTCAAGTACTTTTTCCCAGAGAATAGATCCAGACTTTTACACTGTAATACAGCTAATGGTCCATGCCTAGTCTTGCTATTGTTGGAAGATTGCTATTTATAATTTCTTATAAGCACAACATGCATTTTAAAGAATATTACCAAGGGTTAGAATGCTACTGACAGTAATCCTTTAATATTCAAATATCAAAACTATTCCAGCCATCAGGGCTGCAGAATATTAACTTGTACAAAATCAGAACTTTAAAAAATTACATAAGCACTATCTATCTTGTGATATTTCATTCCCATTTGGAAGATGACATATTTTGTACTAAAGCTCTTTAAATACAAAAAGCTACTTTTAAGAATCTAAGTGTGCTCATATCTTTTAGGTTGAAATGAAAGTGCTTGTATGTTTGTTAACTCCTGAATTACATGATTATCCACCAGTACTAACCTTACCAAAGCAATTTTTCCATGCACTAGTATAATGAATTTATTCCAGAATGTATATGCAACTTAGAAGTTTTGGAATGTGTAGCTTAAATTAAAGGCTTCGGAGGAACTTTATAATAGTTACTCTAGGAGTAATGGTTACACTCATGAGTGACTTCAATTTGGCTCCACAGAGAGACCTTCTTTAAACTCATTCATACAAATGAATGACATGGGCATGATAAATATTTCTATTTACAGTCCTATGGTAACACTTTTAGTTTTAGGTATGTAACAATGATAGTCTGGGAGGTGCAGTGTAATTATAAGAGGTGCAGTGTAATTGCCTACCCACCAGTGAAGATCAAGAAATCAGAATGCCTATTCTCTACACAACAAGAATATCTGGAAGGCAGTCAAAAATAAAGCTAAGAAGGAACATCCAAAAAAAAAGTTAACTACAAGTAGTTCAATTAGTTTCAAATAAATGCAACTTTCATGTCCTTTTAAGTACATATACTTAATATGTCTGGTGAATATTCCACAGCCTACTTGGGTAGCTGTTCATGACCTTCACTGTTGCCATAATTAGAATATTTTTCCTAATGCCAGCTTCATTCCATTTTGTCTTAATGAAGAGAATTTTCCTTAACCATCCTAATGGTTAAACATTCCTCTTATGTGGCAAAACTGGCTGAATGCCCATGAAGGTTGTATTTAATTTAAAGATCGAGTCATAAACACAGAAGCAGTATTTTGCTTCATAAAAATGAATGCCAGATCAGTCTCCATGTATCTCCATCTCTCCATATTTCCTATTACTCTCCTAAGAACATTCAGTTATGTTTGAGCATGATCTGATAAAACAAAAGATAATAATGGTTAAAGAAACATAATATAAGGACTATGTGTGAAGTGGCCATAAACTGACATTGATGACACACGATAAATTCACTGTTCTCCTTGAAAAAGCAGAATGTGCTCCATTTGGATGGGGTAAAGAGGTTTTTTCCTAGTTTTTCCTTTATTAATCAATAAGTGAACCAGACAAGAGATTCTGTCCCAGCCAGTTCCAGGACACTTGGATGGGGAATTCTTGTCTCCCACCAGAAGGTCATCATGCTTCAGTCATGCAAGGCATATAGCTTTGCAATGTTCTGCTGTACATACTATATCAAACACAGTGGTCTCATAGCAATAAGGAAGATGCTGGTACTTCAGTCTTTGGTTCACTTCATTAATTTCTTTCATATCTACATGTATATAGATATATCAAAGAATTATTTTGCCTTTTCTTCAATTATAGAGAGAATACCTAATATATATGGTTGGGGTTTTTTTCTTTATAGTCTTGCCTTGAAAAATGCAATCCTTCTGTAATGACTTATGAACATTCATCCAACTCAGGCTATGCAATCAGGATGGGGAGAACTTTTCTCTGAGCATAAATCCATGAACAAAATCAAAACCAGACAGATAAAATGAAGCTTGTTCAGTTCAAATCTTTAAATGTTGAGAAGTGTTATACAGCACATAGCTACCAAAAAAGATTTAATCAGAAAGAATAAAAATAGTGTTCACTGCAATGTTTTCTGTTTGTTGAAATTGTTGGTAGGAGAAATGGTTGTATTATGTGAAAAATAGCATTTACTTTGAAAGTCTCATGTCAAGAAAAAGAAGAAAAATGTTGACTATATTCTCTTGGAACACACTATATTTTTCAGCTCAAATGAAATATACTTCTTTTCCCTTGAGTCTGGCCACTGCATAACCTTATCTGATGCACTAGATAGATGAATTTCTCCATAAACATGTCAGTATTTATATTTGCATGAAAAACATCCACACACTGAAACCATTACTTATGTATCCGTTATTAAAAAATATTTATTTTTTCCAGTTTTGCAAGCAGAGTCACTACATTGTACTCATTGATGAGAACATTTCTGCAACCTGCATATTTTCAATTAGCCCCCTAAAAGACCTGTTGTACCTATGGAAAGATTGTAGGTTTACTTGCCTATGGTGAATTAAACTTAGAGATTTGTGTCCTTTGTTCTATTAATATTCAGAATGAAATATGTCAAAATGTGTGGACTGTTGTTTTCAGTCATATTTGTACAGAGGTAATATGAGGTAAAGTACTTTAAAGTACAACATTTCCATCTAATTTCCCTGCTGAGCATAGAAAAAAAACGTTTTTGATATGAAATATTGTTGAACTGAAATTGAATGAAAGAGTTAGAAATTTCCAAGATCTTTCTGCTCATGGCCAGACCCCACATCAAGGGCTCAGTCATCAGTACCATCAATTTAAACTGGTCTCTGCCTGCTGAAAGCTACAGAAGTAATCCAGGACACTGTCTGGATAATGATGGATTTTTCCACCTGCCTGCAGTGACCTATCCATCCACATCTATATTTATATTCCAGGAATCGAGCTCTTCAACCACTCCTTATCCCATGACAATGCACACATTTATTGGATATTTTCTGTTCCATGAACCAAAAAAGTTATAATTAATGGCTGTTCCAGTCTCTGGATACCTTACCAGAGAATTAAAAATCAAAGTTCTGAAAAAGAAAGCAAATAGTTATTCTCAGTGCCAAAGAAATAGGAAATATAGTCACCTCAGCTTCAGTTCTCCCAAAATCAGCATCACCTCCTGCCTCTTTGAAGTCACCACAAAACAAGACTGGCCATCAATCAGAAGTTTTTGCCGAAAAATGAGATAATATATGCCTAAGCAAGTTTATAGTTCTCTGAGCTTGGAGGAGCTGAGAAAGAGTGGACCATCATCCACATCATTCCTTCCAGAGTTTCACAGCCTTTTTTGTCCAGAATAGAGAATAACTTTTGAATCATGTCTTATGTTCACATGTCTCTCTGTCTGGTGCCACAAGATGCTAGCCCCAACCCAACCAAAGTTTCTTGGCATTATTGCAACAGCATCCCTGATTTTAATAAGGTTCTGTGATAACCTCCAGTGCCAGGTGCCACTTCTTCTTTCTTTCTTCTCCCATTTGTTCTGACCATGAGATTGCCCCCTCTATTTCAGGTGGAAACATACTGATTAGTAAGCACTAAGCAAATGTGCTGCTGCCAGAATTTCTCTGACTCCAGCACATACAATGGCTGTTTTAATAGGTTGGTGGAGGGCAGCTAACTGATTACAGAAAGCATTACCAGGAGGGGAAGCCTTATGATAACTTGTTTTGTTCAACCTGGAGGAGACTGAGGGAAACCTCATTGTGGTCTTCAACATTCTCATGAGGGGAAGCAGAGGGGCACGTACCTATCTCTTCACTCTTGTGTCCAGTGACAAGACCTGAGGAAATGGCACGATGCTGAGTCAGAGGAGGTTTAAGTCAGATATGAGGACAAGGGTTTTTCACCCAGACGGTGACTGGGCACTGGAATAGGCTCTCCAGGAAAGTGGTCACAGCACCAAGCCTGTCTGAGTTCAAGAAGCGTTTGGACAACACTCTCAGGCATATGGTGTGATTCTTGGGTTTTCCTGCGTAGGGCCAGGAGTTGAATTTGATGATCCTGATGGGCCCTTTCCAACTCAGAACTCATAGAACTCATGATTCTATGACAATTTACTGTGACACATACAGAACATTTGTTGGAGATCATCTAAGCTATCAGGAGTGGAAAGAAAACAAACCACACTGGCAGCCCTCAAACTCTGCGAAGCAGGAGACATTCACTGTTACAGAAAACCACACCTACCAGGCTTGGAAGGAACAACTGTTGACACAAGCTCACCCCAGCACCAGCCCTCAGAAACTAGAGACATTTACAGTTTAAACTCAGGACCTGTGGCTTTATTGTACGGGTCGCTTGTAGAGCTTTATTATAAACCTCTCTCACAGCAACCACATGGTTTTCATGGACGCCACCATGTTGTCCAGCCCACTGCACTAAGCCCCGCCTCTTTTTAATTCCATTGGTTGCTTCCCATGTCCTTCCCCGATTTCTGGGTTTCTATCGGTTGTGGCTCATCCCCTTCCCCATTGGCTAGCTGAGGCCTGAAGCCACCCCCTTTCTCTCCAAGCCTTACCCATCACATCTCACTGCCCAAGCCCTCCCCCAGAGCCTGTAAGAAGTGTGGGTTAAAGCCTCTTTGCCCATCAGGTCCTGGACTGTGTGTGTGTGTCCCTGGATTTCTAGGCTCCCTGCCCAGGGCTCTGGGGAGCTGAGAGTGGAGAGCATTCTCCTTCAACTCTGTCAAACATACATTTTGGGGCCGCAGAGCATTGTTATCAACCTTATGTAATGAACCTGTCTTCATTTCTCAGCCACTACTCTTTGGCCCAAAGCCTTATAAATAGGCAGAAGAGCAATTAATCTGTGCCCCATTTGCCCTCTCTTGTAATTGCTCAGGAGGTAAAAACATAGGCTCTGCCTGTTACTATGAAATAAAATCTCATTTGACATTGCTACCTTAAAACTGGTAACCCTATAGGATTTTGCTAGCTGTCCTTAATCCTTCCCGGCTGACATATCTGAGTAGAGGCAGTTTAATTCTGCAAATCAATATACAAGGGGAAAAAAGTCAGCTGGTGTTTGACAACAAGATAATACAAGTTGTATGACTTCTTTCAGCCTGCTCAATTATTATGAAGGCCAGGGATTATTTAACACACTTAAGAGTTGTTAATTTTCATAGCAGTAGCTTGCAGGCAGCCTAAATTAAAACTGACTGCTGCTGTGCTGTTAGTTTAGATAATCTCTCAGTTAGGTGCTCTGAATTTCCAGACAAATTCATTAAACACAGACAGACAGAGCTGCAGAATTTACACGTGCAAAATATTGCCAAACAGATGTCAGAGTTTGCTGTGCTGGGCCTTGCCAATATTGCTTTCTTCTTCTATTTGCGTATCACCTCATGTTATCTGGTATTATGCTAATTGATGCTATACATAGTATGCGACCACATGCTCTCTGGGTTTAAAATAATGTTATGACATTTTATCTTGAAATGTGGAATAATTTATAAAACAGCAGTCAGTTTCAAGTATTTTCAATTGAATGCAAAAATGATTGACTTAAGATGAAGTTACCCTGCAGGACTGCTAATGCTGCACATATCAGGGACTGACTCAGAACCTGATTCAGTTCTAAACAGCATTAGTCACCATCTTGTTTGTAAATTGTTATCTGTTCTCTTCCTGATCAGCTCACAATCAGGAAGTAAAATTAGCTGAAAAATCAAGTGAGGTTGCATACCAATAACATGTTAATAATTTTGAGAAATATTTATTCTGCTCTTGATTAGATCATAGGAAGTCTACCTCGCTTTAAAATACTCTTGATGTGGTGTTGACTGAGCAGTAAGATAAAATTTAAGTATATGGAAAAGGGGGTTAGATTTTGAGGTGAAATGTTGGTTGCATTTGCAAATAATATCTGGTGCCTTACAAGAGAGGTATGCTCAGGAGGAAAAAGATGATTAAGAGAAAAGGGTTATTTTTTACACATTTATGAGATTGAAAAGCTCTACTGTGATGACAGTGGGGTAGGAAGAGCCCTTGAAAATGATTGAGATGACTGAATATTAACATCTACATTATGTGGAGAACATTTACTCCAACACTATTTTTCTTAGTTTTGGAAGGTTTATTGTTTTTATTATGCATTAATAATTAACCATATACCTCATCACACCTCTTTATGCACACAGAAAAAGCTGCAGAGAAAGACTGGTTGGCCTGATCCTACCAATTTGAAAAACATATGAACAAATATAACATTGAAATAACCACAGGAAATATTTAGTAAGGAAAAGAAGTGATTAAAGACATGAGAAAATGTTTTCAAAATGTCTGTAATCAGTATAGATCCACAACTTGTCAAAACCAGAGTATGGAAGAAGAGGATAGGATAAAAAAAAGTAATAGTCTGAATTAATTGTCCGCCAGCTTTAGAAATGAACTTTTAACTGTAATGTTTTGGAGTAAAATAGTTATGTCAAACTGCATATTTACAAGTCATATTCACGTTTTTCTACTAATTTGAAGCAAAAATAATGCCTTTGTATATATGCATACATATAAAAATAAAGACATAGAAATATGTGTAGGTGTAGACATTTCTATCTGTCTACCTATATGCACAACTATTTGTCATTTTGGAAGAACAACCTTTGGATTTCTACAGAGATTTGAGAAAGTTGTTATCATAATTGACTTCTGGAACCTTGATTTAGACTTATAAAAAATTCTTGAACTGTATTTTAGTCTCAGACAAAATTGTTTAACATAGAACAAGGTACTCAAATCTAAAAGGTAGCTCAAAAGCCCACAAAATTAGAACATTAAGAGCTTATTTCCTGAGAGAGATGATGTAAATAACTGTTTTGGGTTTTTTTAATGTTAGAAGTCAATATTAAATTCTGAAAAGAAAATACTTTGAACAAACTGAAGATGTTCCAACATTTTAATTTTATTTATTTTTATTTCCCCCAACCCAGTCGCTCAAATTATTGGAATTATAAAATTATTTTATTGCAATTTGAATAGCCACTCTCATTAAATTAAATTAAATTAAATTAAAAACTGCTGGTTAACTAATGCAAGATGCCCCTCTTAGTAACTTGTGATTAATTATTTCAATATGAAATCAATTACTTTATCCCCTGATATGCAACCTCCTTTGTTTATAAGCCCACCATTCCTACCTTTTTCCATGACACCTATTTTGAATAAATATTATAAAGAATTGGTTACCCAAAGCAATTAAAATTTTAACCCCCCCCCAGCTTTTGAAGTTGAGATTTGCGTGTTCCTTTGAATACATTTGCAGACTTTGATTAGGAAGGCACATCAGTAGTAATAAAGAAGTATAATATAGAGAGCAAACAGTGGCACTTTAAATACAAAGTAAAAAGTCAGATGCTGAGGGACAAGTACAGCATTCGACCAACACAGTCAGTTTAACTTAGATCATAACACTGCCTGACCAGACAAGAAGCAGAAGGCCCTCATAACACAGAGAAAAATGAATCAAAGAATCACAGAATCACAGATACTGAACTGGAAGGGACCCATTAGGTTCATTGAGTCAAACACTTGGCCCTGCACAGGACACTCCAAGAATCACACCATGTGCCTGAGCGCTTCGTGCCATTTCATCAGGTCCTGTCAATGGTCACGAGAGTGAAAAGATCAGTACCTGCCCCTCTGCTACCCTGCATGAGGATGTTGAAGACTAAAATTAGAAATTAGAAAGAAGAGACTGGCGAGGATTATTATGCTTTGTGAATACTGCCACGACTTTGATTTCTCTTGTAGCATGTGTGCCTATATTATTCTTTCTAACTTCTACAAATTTTTTATTCTGTGGTTTTTTTCTTTTCTAAGTTTTTCTTTCCTCTGAGAGCTCACTTTGACCATTGGCCGGCAGACTCTAAAACAGTCTCTTTGATGAAATTAGCAATGCTATGTGCCTGCTTTCCTTAAAATATTGACACAGTACTTTCTTTTTTTAATGTGCCAAAGACAGGAATCTGGAGTCATAAGGATAATTTTTTAATAACTTCAAAAATTGGCATATATTTGGCCCTGTCAGAACATCCACAGAATCTCAATCAGAAAAATCACTAACTGATTGGAGTGGTTCTTGACTGTGGGGTAAATTGTCAGCTACATTGTGGAAAAATTGATTGGATTCAAGTTGAGCACTTTGCACAGGCAGAACAGGGTCTTTTGGGACAAATAATGCAATTTTTAAAAAAATATTTTTAAAAATTTTATTTTGTCAAAAATCCTGGAGGAACCTTACATCAGAGCTGTGTTCTGAATCCATACTGCACTTGACTGAGGAAAAGCTAGTGAGTGAAATAGTACTAACAGAAACTCTTCAACACCATAATGTGATCTGAAGCCATCAAGGCACTGACAGTCATAGCACTTTTAGTGCACTTTTCTGTAATCTTTGTAGCAACACTCAGCACATCACTGACCTCCTTGTCAATCTGAATAACATCTTGAACAGGATAGAATTTAAGAACTAGATTTGGTTTGTAATTTTCCATGAGAATTCTGTTTGCTTTTGCTTAAAAAAATATGTATTTACTGGAAGCAAGATGTATATCAAACAGGTTTTAATAAATCCCTGTCAAAATAGATGGAGGTCTTCATCCGTGAGGAGATATCTTTTGAGTCCTACATAGAAACCAAGGTGTGCATCATACTGAGAACAGATTTTGTGTAGTTTAGGGGCTTATAAGTATCTTCTCCACATGGATTTGTCTTTAGTTTCTATACTTGAGAAGAAACTCTCAGACATTTTTATTCTTGATACATTGTGTATATTGCCTTAAGTTCTGGGACCATCCCAGGGAAAGCCTGCTTCAAAAAGGAATGAAGACACTCTCAGTGAGTCTGTGGGTATGGGTATTTGATTACATTTTCTGACCCTAAATATTTTAATTGCCCTCATATCAAACTTTTTCTGCAAGTTCCTTTTCTGGGCAATTTAGGGTACTTTAAATTTTTTTCCAACTTGGAATTAAAATTTCATGCCACAACTTGGAAACAGTGACAAATATTACATTTTACCACCAAAACATTCAGATTGTGTATTAATCAAGAACTGTCTTTTTCCTTTTCTCAATTACATAGTTTTGCTTAAAACCCACAATATGTTCTGTAGATTCCCCCATCAAAAAAAAAAATAAATTTGGAGATTTTCTTGGAAGAAGTTAGGAAACCTTATTTTTAGAACTCTGACATCTGGCATGGAAATTTTGGTTTTCTGGTAATCAGTGATGAGAAATACTCCCATAAACAGTTTGCTTCTTTGGGGGTTAAAGACACTTTTCCAAGTACCTCTACAATATTTTTGCCTGTAGGAAATCAACAGGACTGATCTGACATAGTTTCACTGACTTATCACATGAAACCCTCAAATTATAGTGCTGAGACCTTGTGATTTTTAAAATATCATTCTTGAAAGATAGTAGTAATCTTTACATTCTCGTTGTTCTTCAACAAAGGAAAGGAAAACAAAGGAAACCAGGATTGCACTCAGGAGGAAGATGAAGTTACAGGGTGTTTTCTCCCTGTGCAGATAAATCTTCCAACCTCAAGACTTTTTTTTTTTTCCCCCAGGGTTTGGGAGAAGTTACAGCAAAGCATCTGTCTCAGAATCACTCTGAATAAAGTAAGTGATATGATCCTGTCTCTGTCTGATATTTGATTCTTGTGTAGCTATCCAGGGCTCTAGCTCTTGTTATTATTGAGTGATCAGCTTTCAGTGGAAGCCAGGATTATAATCTCTTATTTGCATGTGGTAAGGAGACGATAATTTTAATTCTGAAGGCCACTTTGTCACGACTAGACTTTGCCAGCCACATGGTGTCATACTTCAGACTACTCCCTGTTCATCTGAAAACAGCACATCATACAAATGATAGACCTGGGATGATCAGTGTGGAAACCAGGTAATGAAGCTGTTCCACTGGTAAAATGCTGACATTGCTCACAGTTTCCAGGTTCTGGTAGTAATATGTATAATTTAAATATCTTAAACCCTCTTTTCTTGAGAAATACTTTGTTGCTTAATACAGTGATTCTTAACCTCTACTAATCCAAAAAGATTTTCAACACATTTTTAAAAAACTATAAATGAAATGAAATTTATTGGAAACCATTACTCTGAACTTTTTTGTACTTTTATTACTTCCCTTCATTTTTTCTTCCTCACTTGGAATACATACAGAAGTGGAAGGCAATTTTTCATTGTAATTTCAATATTTTCTAATACCTAGCGACTATGAAGGATCCAATATGGGTAACACCAAGCACACAGTGATAATGAAAGAGGTATAAACCTTTGCTAAAATAGCATTGATGTATAAATGGGAGTTTTTTCAGTCCAGGAGAGGAATCTTAGATAGTTTTTTTTCCCTTGCTGAATTGTTAATTTTGAAACTCATCCTCTTTTGCTCAGTTGAAACAATATGGATGTGTTTGCCTTCAGGGCATGCTTCAAGGATTGTGAAGTTGACTACTGGGAAATTATAATTTTCTTGAAAAACAAATTTTTGGATGAGATTATAATTTCACCCATCTCCTTTTAGAAAAACAGAATTTCATTGGTTCTTGCTTTATGCAGTAGAGATGATAACTTTGAATTACATTTATTTGGCAAAATGATGCAACACTTAAACTTGATTGGTCGGGTTTTTTTAAAATTTTAATCAACCTGTTATAAATATACAGGTACAGTCGTAATACATGAATAAAAATATACATTTTCTCTATTTTTCACTGAAATAATAGGACAACTTTAAAATAAACAACATAGAGACCTTACATGCTTTAATTATGAAATGTCATCAGAATTGCTCCTAGAAATGCTTCTTAGTTGTTCCTCAACAGAATAGATTTACATAATTTCGATTGCAGATGGCATCTGCTGCTTTTAGAGTATATGGTCAAAGCATGTTTCTTCAACTTGCATATAAATAGATGGTGATTTTTCATCACATCTCTATGTGTAACTTAACTGAGATAAAATGAATATAAGCACAGTGAGAAGATATTTTTGACTGCCCTCTTAAAGATGCCTGGCACAGGGAAGCAAAAAGTTAGGTTTAGTTCAGTTTTGAGGACCACTTTTATAAGTTTGATGGTTATTGTCTGATTGTACGAATCAGTTTCAAGGCCTGTGTTGAGAGATGTTCTCTATTTCTCCAGTCTAGTTCACGCTGATAGATAGGGATGAAGTACTGCATGATGAGTCTCTCAGCCAAGTTGCTACTGTTACGTGCAACGGGACTTATTTAGGATGGTCTCTTCACCAGCCTGAGGCTCCCTGACCTCTGTGCAATTTCTCATTTATGCAACTCACTGCTAGTTGCTGTAGTTGTTGTGTCATTTGATATTATTAAGAAAATAATAATGTAGAAAATGTAAATGTCTCAAAAAAGAAAAAAAAACTGTGCCAGCTTTTCCCAAGGCCTTCAGGAGTCACACGCCCATGAGCTATGTATACATTTGTTCCTTCTGGGAAACATTCAATTGGTGAAAGTCATAGAATGGTTTGGGTTGGAAAAGACCTTAAATATCACCTAATTCCAACCCCCTGCCATGGGCAGGGATACCATTCACTCCATCCAGGTTGCTCAGGGCCCCATCCAATCTGGCCTTAAACGTTCCCAGGGATGGGACATCTGCAGCTTCTCTGGGCAATGCATAAAGAATGTTTTGTCTTCAAAATGAAAAATTCACAATGAATTATGAATTAGATAAATGTGGGGGATTTTTGTTTTGGTTTGTGGAATTCCTGAAAAGAGCCTGTGATCTTCCCACCGTGGTCATTGTCTGAATTTCTTCAACAGATTTCTTCTGCAATATCCTTTTATTCCATATGTTTATAGTGCACATACTGGACAATTCCATTACGTGACAGTAATTGTTCACCTAAATTATGTGATTTTGCTTCCATTTGTTTTTTCACTATGGTGAATGTAAAGAAAGCTGAAATGGCTTCTTTCATGTGCAGCTATGAAATAATTTTCCTAAACATTAGTATAGGAGACTGAATTTTGACTTCTTGGACTAGTAGAAGAAAGCAAACAACAAGACTTAAACATGGCTAAAGCTAACTCATCTAAAAGTTCATATGAAAGCAAATGGAAAAAGTCCTCTTTTATTCCAGAAGATCTACGGAGTTTGAAAAAGTGTTGTTACAGATGGAAGGAGGATTGAAAATAAAACCAGTGCATGTTTATCATATTCATTTTTATTTTTGTATGTACTTCTAGTCCTGGTCTATGACACACCTTTTCGAGATATGGACTTGAACTCTCCAACTTTTTTTTAATAGTTGAATTGCTGTATCTCTGCAGGCCTTAACTGAACTGTTCTGGGTTCAAAAGGCTGCCTTAACAGAAGAAACTTCTGGATGGGGCTATTTACAGCCATAGCTGAGGGTCCCACTCTTCACACTCCACTGTCAGAAGGGATGATGTGAACATGTAGAGATAGCAATTGAAAATATATTATATCTTCACTGGGACATATGCTAGAGACTTTTTCTGGGCTTGCCAAAACGGATGTTGTATATACAGATTGAGTATAGTCAGAAAAGTGATAAAGGTTAATAGTGATTAAAATTTGATTTTTGTGAAAATGCTAATTTTCATTAGATCTTCCGCAGTAAAAATACAAGGAAAGATTCTCATCTGACTATCTTGCCTTTCAAAAAAATAAATTTCAGCATTATTCTAATACATTCCTATTTTCTACTTTAAGTGTTGCACCACTGCTGAGCCTCGACATGGAAAAAAATAACATCTTTGCAGTTCTAATTGAAAAAAAGACCATGAAAGCAAGATCAACTGAAAATGCAGCAACCTGTTCTTTTGATGGGTTTGGCATTTTGTAGTGAACTTTTCACATGGGCTCAGAAAGAACAATGCTTAACTTTCCAATCCCAGATTGAATCTACAGCTCTGGCAGTCAGAAAATCATCTATGGACTTGTAAACCATATGCATTTGATCCAGAAGTCACTGAGGGAGCACAAATACAGAACCCCACAATGTCATTCATTCAGTGTTGCCTTCTGGTACATAATAGATAGCTTGAAAGAAGAGATGCAGGCAAATAAAAGTTAATTCGACCATATAAAGGTGGGTTTTCCAAGTGAAAAACAGCATCATCTTTATATTGGTCCTTCAGCCATTTTTATCTTTATTATACTTTCAAGGACATTTTGTCCTCACTTGCATTAAAAGGAGTCAATATTTACTGGAATCAATATTTCATTCTTTTTGTCAAGTAGTCTAATTCAACTTTATTTACAATATTTTAGGCCTATCAATACAATCTTTGAAAGGTAGCAGAACAGGAAGTAAAAGGAGAAGATGGGCATAGAGAAATGAAAGAGAAAGCATGCTAGGCAACAGCTGGCTTTGCTCTCATTATTGCTATCCTGTCAAAAAATGTGCAGAGCCCTCTGTCAGTGCATAGACCCTTTCTTCTTTGTTCTTTTTAATGATATTCTTAGAGAAGATACATCTAAGTTCCTTATGTGCATCCTTCACTGACTGTGAATCAGAAGGTATGTGAGGATCCATTCATTTACATCATAATTCTGATGTCAACCTTTCCTGTTACCACAGAAACAAGCCTATGACCACCCTTTGTATTAAAAAGGAAATATATGATACTGCCAATGATGACAGCTCCCATGATTTAATCCTTGATTTTTGCCATAAAATCTGACCTTTACTTGATCTTACTGCTTTACTTGCACATTTGATTTTTAAGACTGCTGATAGCTTGGCTTCATTTACTTTCTCAGTCTGCTGTTGCACAAATTTACAAGGGTTGGAGTTTCCCAAATGCATCAGTTCTCTGTGGCTTTTGTCTGTTAAATAGGATGTCACTTTTTTTCCTACCTAGAGAAACAGTGTCTCTAATGCCTCTAATGTGTATCATAAATTATCTTGTCTCTCACATCTGAAATAAAATCTCCCTGGAATATTTTTGTTATATGCCATTGTTATTTTGTCTGCCTGGTTAGCAGTTTCTACATGTCAGACAAAGCACACACGGATCAAGTCCATTCTTAGCTGTCAGGGATGGTTATAGGTCACAGCCATTTGATATCCTTTTCTGATGGTTTTTTATTTAAGTTCCCCTCATGCTGAGAAATCTGATAAGTGAGTTGTGTCTGCTGTTTTACCTGCATTCCAGCTTTTAGAGTTCAGGGAGTCTGAAATTTGCCAGTAAAGATCTGAACCCATATATCACCCAGTGTTTGAGGGTTAGAAACATAAATCTTTCAATAAAAGAACGAAGGTCTACAAGCATGTTTGCAGTCCCTTAGCTTTCACTGGTGAGGAAGCCATTTTCAAAATAGCAATTAGGTCAAACAATGAAAATGTATACGACAATTTTGTCTTTCATAAAATAGCACCAGCACAGCCTTGCATTTATACTCAGCATGTACTGATTAGTGTCTAAACTGTCTGCTTTGTCTCTAAACTTGTTCCCTGTTTTGTTGAGCTTTTTTTTAAATTTTTTTTCTTTATCCAAACTCTTCCTCTTTATGTTAAATGCTATCTATCTATCTATTATTATTATTATTGTATTTCAGATGTTTATCTCACATTTTATTTCAGATATTTTTCATTATCTAATAAAAAGCACAGTCCATTAGAGGCTACTAGTTTTAGATAAAAAAATATATTCTATAGAGAATTCTGTTGTTCTAGTTTAGGTATCAGGAGAAGACTGATGATGGTAATACAGAACTTTTCTATTACCCCTTTCTGATTCCAAATGCTTTGCAAACATGAACTTTTCAGAGATGGGAAAAGTGAAGAAGGGATAATAAATCAAGTGTTCAGGGCTAAAGAGAGGGATTATTGTTGAGTGTGATGGAGTTTGTGTCACTGGACCAGTTTCCTGGATTTTTTTTGTTCAGATGAACCTTTCTTTTATGCCATCATCTCAGCTGAGATGTGGCTGGATTTCATAGACTGTTGCATTGCCTCCCACCAATGTGTTTCTGTTTTGACTGCTGTGAACACAATACTTCGGGTTGGCCTACGAGATGAATTTTTTAAGCTGATTTGTAAAAAGAAAAAAAGGAGCACCCCTCAGCCTTAGACACGATCAAACATTCCTTGTGCTTCTGGAAACTGAAGAAGTTTAAAGGGAACACACTTTGTAAGAAACTGCTTCTTTTTAAGAATACACCTCTTATATCTCGGTCAGCAGGGCCAAATTTTACTATGGCAGTTTCATCCCTGACCCCAGACTTGACATGGACACTCTAGGAACTGGGTCAAGACATTTCACTCAGATTTTTTTTGAAATGGCTAGATAATAATCATGAAGCAGCCTAAAGTACAATGGTATAACTACTGTCATTTTACTGTGTATTTCAGTCAAAAGGAAAATTCAGTTCGTGTGGTCTTTCCCAGATGTGTTGGGACTATCCTTATATCAATGCTCTTCTTCATGCTTCATCTAAATTTCATCTAAATCTAAGTGATTATTAATGGAACCTTGGAGGGGGGACAAAAAGAAAAAATAATCCACCTCACTTCCACAGAGTTAGAAAGACTAGCCCTCCCTTCTTGAATATAAACAAAATTAGAAGACCTCTTTTTTTTTTTCTGTTTTTTTTTAAAAAAAAGATAGTTGAGAAAAAAAAAAGCCAACTGTGAGATAGAAATAAATGTAGAATATATGATTATGACAAGTGCCAGCATCATCCCGACTGCAAATAAATGAGCTAATTTGCATGGGATTTTTAGTTATGAATTCAAGACAGACTGAGCTATACTAGGAGTGTAGCTCATATTTCCTACGCTTCCTGTGGGATATGGAACACAGCAATATTTTATTGTGCCTATATGGAAAACAAGGGACAATAGGGTACATAGATTTTGGTGGAGATTTCTGAAGGCTTAATACCCAAAGTTTGGAGTTCGGAACCCAGCTTCCAGTGATGCTCAGTAAGGGATTCAGTTAACTCAAAGCCAGAATTTAACAACATTGAAATGACATAAGTAAATCCAAGGTAGCTATAGAGGCTTGGCAGATACACAGCACTGAACTATAAGAGACTTACACCCTTCTGGAGAGGCTGCTGGAAGCCTCTGAAGTGCAGCAAACACCACTGGATGTCTGTGTACTTGGGCACTTGAATGTTTGCTTTTGTCCACATTCATTAACTTCTGATAGCTTCACATGGAAACACCATAAAAACTGTAAAAGTGATCTGACAAAGCGCGTTTAAAATACGTGTAACTTTAAAGGGAAGAGAGTTATGCCTTTTTTCAAAGCTTCATACTGGCATAAAACTGGAACAAATACTAGAGAATGAGTACCTCATAGTAACTTCAAAAATAAGTAAGGGAGTAGGGAAGGATTTTAAAAGCTTAACTAAAAGAACCAGGCTTATCAGAACACTTTTAAATATCCCTAATTGTAAAGCCCTATCTTAGAAGCATAAGGGAAGCTGTAAAGGCTTCCAAATACAACAGCTGAAAAGAGAATCTATATCTTCATAATCTGATACCTGAAGGTGGTTATGGCTGGAAGCACAATGTATGAGCCTTCAGAAGCAAAAGCCTCCTCCTTTTCTGATAGGATTTACTCTATTTTTCAGTCCTATGAGGTCAGAGGACACTAAACCTTAAACTGTGGCAGCCTGCTACTCATAGGTGCAGTTGAAATTACACCAGCCTGGGAACACAGCCAGGGCTGCCAGGTGTATATTGCTTCAGGAGAGGTTGAGGATCTAGAATAAGATGCTTTTACTCTCCTAATTTTGATTTCCTGGGATTTAGGCAGATATCCCCAGAGAAAAAGCTGAATTCACTCAGGATATGTGTTCTAGAAGGAGATAAACACTACACAAGAATGTGGGGAAAATTTCTGCCAAAGTAATCTGCCAAAAATTCTCTTTCTAAATCTGTCAACCTAGGCATACCTTTTAAGTAAGCCAGCATGGTTTGGAAAGAATCTAAGTGAGCATATAAGCAGCTAATTCGAAGTGCACAGATGCACTTTCCCTTGGGAATTAGCTCCTGAAATTTCATTCCAATAATTACCGAGGCAAATCACAAAGATTTCCATTTACTAATCTGGGGCTTCCTGAAATCCTCTAATTAAACCCTAGCAAGATGGTTTCAATAGAGCAAGGATTTGCTGTTTTGTCATGCTCTTTTCTGTGCTCCCTTTCTCTCCACCATACCCGTGTGGTCAGATGAATATATCCAGTGATAGGACACAAGACAAAATGATCTGCCCTGCAATAGTAAGATGTTACCAGTTTTCTCCTTCACTGTTCTGTATCAAAGTCAAAAACTGTCTTTACAATATGGCAAAGTAATATGGAGGTAAAATTCTGTAATATTCATAGAGGACCTCTCAACATTGAAACTTTAGATTTTTAAGATTTTTTTTAATTATAATAAATGTAAATTAGATTCAAATTCAATCTGTCAAAGCTTTTAAACTTTACTTTCTGCATTCCTCAACTGGAATCTTGACTTCCATTGCATAGACAGGTGACTAAGACAGGCTACCCTCTACATTCCTTTTGTGGTAACAAAATCCGGAAAACTCTTTGTCCTTGAGAGAGATTTTTCTCCCTACAGCCTTTCTGACCATTTCTAGACACTTTTACTGAAACTAGACACCTGGAAATGCAATTACAGCAGCTGAGATCAAGAAACAGTACAGAATGAGTTTTAAACCAGACTCTCCTGTACACTACTTAACTGAGCTCTGCTCAAACTACAGCCTAAACATAATCATTGAAATAGTGTCATAATCAGTCTGCTCATCTTCTCACCACGAAATATGAAAGCATGGCACAGTAAGGATATATGAACCCTAAGCATAAAGGAGGGGTGGCTGCACGGCCAGGTGTGCATTATCCTATGCTGTACGCCTGTCCCAAGTGAGCTGGAAGGGATGTAAGTGCGAAGCCACTTTAACTCCTCATGGTTGCTCTGTGCTTGCCGAGCACTTAAGCAAAGGGCAAAAGAATAGTGAAGCAAATGAACCACACAACAGCTCCTACATTAGAAGAGAGTGAAAACTTTGAATGAGCAAGGGTTTCAGAAATCAAGTTGATATGCAGAGTGCTGAACACAGATGATAGGTCAGTGTAGAAACAACAGATTTCAGCTGGTAGTCCTTGATCCTGAGGTCTTTGAATTGCTTCTAAATATCTGCAGAACATCTTTATTAGAAAGATAGTGATAATCCACTTAACCAGGACCTATATATCTACTAGAAAGACTTTAAGGTACTTTAAGGGGAAAAAAAAAAAAAAAGGCCGAAAAATGAAAGCTACTAGCATCCAAAGATCAAGACATATTGCCATCCTTGCTGTATTAGGCAATGGGAATGTAGTAATGGCGCACATCGAAGGACAGTGATATGAAGGGATTTTAAACCAAGATAAGCTTACTTGCCCTTTGTCATGAGACAAGAATAACAAGATGGTAGATGAAATTGAAAGGAAATAAAATCAAACTGATAAAAGGAAGTATCTTTTTATACAATGCATAATTAGTCAGTCAAATCCTCTGTCATAGGATTTCACTGAGACATAGAATTCAGACAGAAAAACAGGCATTTATATGGATAATGAGAACATCTTTAGATAAGATAAAAAAAAAAAGAGTCATGCTTCATGACATAAATCAAGCACTACCTTAGCTGACCCACACATAAGAGGACATGGCATAGGAAAGGTAATGCTGACCCGCACTGAGATTATTAGTATCCTTGTGAGACTGAACAACTGTCCTAAGGTTTTGATGTATTTTATCAAGCCTTCTAAGTTCATAACTTCCAGATCTAAAAAACAGGGACTGTAAGAGGCTCAGCAGATGTTAGCAAGCAGAAAATATTTGGGCATAGAGTAAGGAAAAATTTGACAGTGAGAGGAACAGGGAAAGCCCAGACTTGATTGGCCTCATTCTTTCTGCAGTAGCAAGAGACTGCGAAAGGCTGTGAATTTTAGCACAGCTGAAGTTTAGCTACTCCAGCCTTCTGTTTCTGCCTCAGTGGATTCTGCTTCCATCAGCATCAACGGGATTGGAATAGGGCCTCAGGGCAAGCATTTAGGATAGATTTAAAATCTACAGTTTTATTTAAGCAACTTCTCTGGGGGTACTGACTAGAAAATCTTTGAAAAAACATCCTTCCCTCTATATTTTTAAATGTCAGCTTTTCTTATATGACATGGTGGTACTTCCCTGTTTAGGAAATGATTATTCTAGTTCTGACTTGCAGGGTAATGAATCACTGGGTGACACACCACTGTGTTTTTAAGATTATTATGTTTGCATCAGGGGATGGTTGAGTTGATCTGTAGAGGAGAAAGCCAGGCCAGAACTTTCACTCAGAAATAGATCTGAGGTTAAACAATAGTTGGTAGGTTTTCGTTATTTCTCATTTTTTCTATTTTGGGATTCCAGCTGCGGCCTAAAATGGGGGTTATTATACTTGTGTATTAAGGTTATATTCAAGCACTTAACTTCTGCAATGACCAGCCACGCAATATTGGAAACCTCTGAACAGGGTTTAAGAAGATCTCAGACATGTGCTTGCAATAGCAGGAGGCAAGCAGACAAGCAGTGCTGGGTTCAGTCAGGAATGTTTAATTTTGCAGTCTGTTGGGGGTGTCAGGGGCTGATGCTAAAGCTGCAACCATTATCTATGAGAAGAAGGTAGAATAATTTGCTGCATAGAGGAAAGGAAGGAAATCCTTGTCTGGAGGGAGAAGTAGTACCAGGAGAACATCTGAAGCATGAACAAAGAGCAGAAAGAAGGTACGTAGGTAAATACTGGAAGAAATGGAATTAGAATGTTCCCTTTTCTATCTTTAGGGACAGAAGAAGCCGGAGAAAACAGCAATCTTTTGAGCTTTCAGCCCCATTTTACCAACCACATGCATGGAAAGTGAGCCATCCAAAATTTCAATTTGCAATGATTCATTCCTCTCTAATTTTGATATATGACGAGGTATCACAGTGTGCTTCATGATATGCAGTGTGAGAATGAGATGCTTAGCTTAGAATGTTTGGGCAGGTGGTTGGAGAAATCTTTTTTAAAAAAAGTTATGTTCAAAATAGGCTTAGGAAAATAAGACATTTCAATCCATTCTTAAAAACTCGTTTTTCCAGGGGAGGAAAATATATGTATACCTACACATAATGTACCCACCCAGTGTCAAGGTTTTAAGCTCCAGTTTGGCAAGCTATTAACCAATTACTTTGGATTTCAAAAATTTTAGACATGCAGAAGTCAGTGGCTATTTTGTTTACTTGTATACTTTAAATTAGATATAAAGCTGCTGAATCAGCAGCAGAATGTTTATTTTTTATTAACTGGCATTAATAATCATGTTTTGGGTCATTAGCCTCCCCACCCACCACAAGTGTTTGTACCTCCTTCACTAGCAAAGCGAGGAAGTTCTAGCACATTTGTAGGTATCTCAAATCTCAGAATGAGAAGCTAGAAGAGCACTAGGGTGTTGACCCCTCATCCGAGTTTCTCTTTCTAATACCACCCCTCCTTCAAATTCAAGCCTAACTGGATTGCACACATATCAGTGAGTTCTCCATAAGAGTGGAATACTATTCTTCATACAGAATGGCTGCATTTTCAGGTGTTACCTCCTTTCAGAGCTGTGCCCGCTTCTTCTACTGACCACACTTTGACCAGGTAAAAAAGTGGAGTCTTCTAATAGCTATTTTCCCCCACTTGGGTAATTTTCTTCAGTCTTGTGTTTGTTTAACTGTACCCAGTATTCCTGTATAATACTACACATTGAAATTAGAATACCTTGTGAGGTGGGAAAGCTGAATGTCTTTCTTCTGATGTTATTTCAAATGTAAACAGATTTTTTAGTATTTTCTGTGTTGTGTTGTATTGGAAACCAGTCATGATTTAGTATGACTGCCTGTGTACGTATATCTTTGAGTAAATATATATGGGGATAGAAGTTTCCATATATGCATATGTAGAATTGCTTCTTGGAACAGCTACCTGTTTGATCAACCATGTTTCCCCTATTTTTCTCTTTATCTCTCTGAGCCATCAGTGACACATCAGGATATGACTAACAAGCTCCACACAGAGAAACAGTATTTCATCTCTAGAGTTATTTATCAAAGAAGTCTGTTCCTTGGAAACTGGTCACTGCAACCGCAAAACAGCATTAGGCACCATATGTGATTAAATTGTTTTTGTTGGTAGCATATATTTATCTGGCTTCTTTTTTTTTCCTTTTTTTTTCCCTTAAGAGGTTTGAGAGCAGCTCTTTTTCTTGACTTTAGTCAAAATGTAATCACTCTTTATTTCTATCCAAATGTGCCTGTATTGTTCTTAGAGTACTTTTCACTGATAAAGAGCTTAGCAGGTTTTTTTCTGTGCTTATCTTGCGATATGAAGAACCTCTTATTGTTCAATACTGAATAATGGAGATAATATCCAATTTCCAAACTTTTAAGTGGAGCTTTGTCTTGCACTCACTGAGTAGAATAAGATATAAGTGACAATTGGCATTTCACATACCTTTATCTTGCAATTTTTCCACCCAATCATGAAGTTATATATAATATTGATGAGGAGTTGTGAGGAAGAAAAGGACAACACTGAAATTAAATGCAATCAAACAAAACAGTCCCACAGAAATCAAGTCTTTTCTTACTGCCTTTCCTACAACTTCCCAATAATTAAGAAGGAGTAATCAAAAAATCATTATCTGACAGCTAAAGTAGTGAAGGTAGGAATTTACTAGAGTCAGATGCAAAGCTGAATAACTTAATGTGTTCTTACTAGGTATGACTGGTTGGTGTAGGAATTTTACTCCTTTGGCATCCCTCTGAAGGGGAGGTAGCAAAAAAAATCTTAGTCAGAAATCAGGATGTTGGTTTTGAAATAAAGGGGCAGCAGGTGACTTCCTTTCCTACAGAAGAGTAAGTGACTTCAAGGGGTCTCACTGAAGTACAGTGGTGTATAAGTATTCATGAGGCATTGCAGCTTGTTTGCCACCTGAGTGCATAGTCTGGCCCCCAGTGATTATTATTATTATTAAGCCTGTGAAAGGCAAAACCTCTCATTCTGAAGAGCACGGGACAGGTAGGACAATGTGGATTCAGCAGAGACCTTGGTACCCTTGCTGAGGATGAGGATGAGGAAGTGACTTGGGGAACAGATGATGACAATACAGACCTTGACACCTCTGCCTGTTTTCCTAAGTTCTGTTCGTTGGTGACTGAATTTAGCAAACTGTTTGGTGTCTTATGTGAAATTTTGGCATTTAGACTTGTGGCAGGATAGACCCACTGTGATAAGACCCAAAATCCAATCAAGTTATCATGCAAGCTATCATGCAAGATCAACTGTTGGAGCCAGTGTTGTCTTGGTGTTAATTCTGTTAAAACCATCCTGGTTCATCAGACTTCAAATACGCACCCTGCTTTTTGAAGTCTGGTTTGACAGATAAGCTGATAGCTGCCCTGTAAATGCGTGAATAGCAGTCAGCCGCTTTATACTATAAAAGTCCAGTCCCCTCTCATGCAGTCAGGTTCTTCTGACATAACCTTTCTTGGGTGGTATGTGTGGTGATTCCTCCCTTGGGCTGGGGACCCCTCCAAGGATAGTACTCAAGGCTGAGAGAAAGAGATCTTCCCACAAATATTGGTATGGCTGAGATATATCAAATCTCTACTTAATAATTATTTCTTTTTGCTAGCTTTCATATGACTGCTATACTACTTTATGCTATATTATATTCTACTAGTGTATTTTTAGTGTTAGTATTGTGAAATAAATAATTCTGATTAAGATCTTTTGTCTGTTCATCTGTTTGTTAATTTGTCATAATAAATAATTAATTTATATAAATATATCTGTTTTGCTATCATTAAAACCTGTGGGACAAAGTAGTTTAATTGCACCTCTATAATTTTGTTAAACTGTTAACACAGTCCGAGACTAAGATAGGATTCAGCTGCATCTAAACCCTTCTCTAAGAAGGAGTTTAGAAAGCAAAGGAGTCCTTTCTGTCTCGAGACTCACCAGGAAGGCTTCGCTTTTTAATAACTTTGTTTAAGCCTTCCACTCCTACCCATGACAAGACTCCACCAGCTTTTATACCGACACAAAAATCACTACCATGTTTGTCCCTGTTGGCAATCACAGCATGAAGGCTAAAGGTTGTACCACAGAATCACAGAATGACTGAGGTTGGAAGGAACCTCTGGAGGTTATTTGGTCCAACCCCTCTGCTCAGTCAGGGCCACCTGGAACCAGTTGCCCAGGACCATGTCCAAACATCTTTTGAGTATCTCCAAGTATGAAGATTCCACAATCTTTATGTGCAATTAGTTCTCAGTCACCCCTACAGTAAAAAAGTGTTGATATTCAGATGGACCCTCCTGCATTTCAGCTTGTGCCCACTGCCTCTGGTGCTGTCACTGGGTATCACTGAATATAGACTGGGTCTGTCCTCTTTTTACCCTCCCTTCAGGTATTTATATGGACATTGATACGATGCCTCCGAGCCTTCTCTTTTCCAAGCTGAACAGTCCCAGCTCTCTCAGTTTTTCCTCAAAGTTAAGATGCTGCAGTCCCTTAATCTTCTTTGTAGATTCTTATTGGATTCCTTCAAGTATGTCCATGCCTATCTTGTACTGAGCAGCCCAAACCTGGACCCAGTACTCCAGGTATGGCATCACCAGCGCTGAGCACAGAGGAAGAATCCCCTTCCTTGACTTCTTAACGACACTCCTCCTAATGCAGGCCAGGATAGCAGGATATATGACCATGAAGATTTATTCTGGTCTCTCACTCACAACCCTGATCTTTTCTGAACAAGGATGTTGGCAATCCTGCATGCTAAAGCCTGGACTGCTGTTGTGTGTTAGTTAAAGAGCCATTCTGCTAGTAAACACAGAGAGTCAGTCTTTAGGCTTGTCAGCCCAATATCTGTCCAAATCTAAGCTCTCTTTTTCTTCCCTTTCAATAGAGAGGCAGAACCTTGGCAATGACCATTCACACAAACTCAGTCTTGATATCCTCACCCCCACTGGGCCTGCACAGAGGAAACAGCAGGAATGGTGCCAAAAATAAATCTGGCACAGCAGATAAAAACAGCTGCTATTGTCCAAATGGTATTAGAGTAATTTTCATTCCTGCTATAATACCCCATAGTCTAAGGCACTTATATATTTAAACCCTGAAGTTTTTACCACAGAAAACAAAAGCCAAATGTAGAAAATTGCAAAAGGAATTTTCTGTGTTTCTATTTCTCTGTTTCAGTAGGTCTTTGATTAATTAGGTTGAATGAGTTGTTTGGACATATCTAATCTGTAAAGACTCTAGAATCAGAAGTATTTTTTAACTGTAATTATACCTATTCTGCTAGCACTAGGACATATGCCATTTGGTTTCCTGCTATAATCTCTTTGTTTAATGTTCATCTATTCCTCTGTGTATCTTTCACATCTACACACAAAGCTGGCTGACTCAGCTAACACACCACTCAAAAATGTCAGAGTTCTGCGAAGTGATGAAAGTGCAAAATAATTTCAGTTTGATCTGTAGCTCACATCTTAACACAGAAACCATTCCTGGTGAATTGTTCTCTCCCAGCGTAACCCCTGGTAAACTACACATCAGCAAATCCTTGCTGATTGCAATAAACTTGCTATATCTTCATGAGAACCTTAGGCTTTCGTCCAGTCTCACATCAAGTGGGTATGGATTAGATATTATGAGGGGCTCATGACCTACTGTATTAAAAAAAAAAATTAAAAAAATCTCATTTTACTGGCTATGCAACACAGGATATAGCATAAACCTAATGTTCTGGTTTCAGCTGGAATAGAGTTAATTTTCTTCTTAGTAGCTGATACAGGGCTGTGTTTTTAATTAGTTATGAGAATAATGTTGGTAACCTTTTGTTGTTTTGGTTGTTGCTCAGTAGTGCTTACTCTCTACATCAAAGACTTCTTAGTGTCCTATGCTCTGCTGGCAAGCAGCTGCACAAAAGCTGTGAGGGAGCATTACCACGATGGCAGACCTGAACTGTCCAAAGAGGTATTCCATACAGTAGAACATCATGATCAGTATATAAACTAGAGGGAGCTGGCTGGGAAGGGCCAGGCTGGGCATCTATCAGTAGGTGGTGAACAATCATATTCTTCATCACATGTGTTTCTTGGGTTTTATCTCTTTCTCCTTCTCCCTTTTATTACAAAAACAGCAACAATAATAGTATTTTACTTTTTTCAATTATTGAGTTATCTCAATCCATGAAGTATAGGTTTTTTTCCTTTTCCCTGATTCTCCTTCCCATCCTATTGTGGGACAGGGGAGTGAGTGAGCAGCTGTAGGGTACTTAGGCTGAGATTGAATTGCAAGACCTACCAGTCTGAGAAACTCCCATTTGCCAGAGGTGTGTAATCCCGAGTGTGTGAGAAAACAGAAATTACAACTTTTAGAAAGGAAAGTATGATATCTTAAAAGTTAGACTCTGTGATCCTTGTGGGTCCCTTCCAACTCAGAATATTCTGTGATTCTGTGATCTTACTCATATGGTGGAAAACCAAAGCAAACAAAGCCCCCAGACTTGTTAAAGCTTATAAATTACTGTATTAGGCAACACAATAAATGATAAATATAGTTTAATAGGAAACATCTACTTACCCACTTCTACCGTGGTGTCCTTGAATATCAAGCAGTTTTGAACATCAAAGCTTTATGCAATTTGCAGCATCAGTCAAACATTTTCTGTTTTACCAGAGTGTGTTATCTATCATTCAAAAAATTGTAATCAAGATCTACAGATTATGTACCTAAAACTCAGCACAAGTATTTAAAATAATCAATTGGCATTTAATTAACACACAATTGCTGTCCTAATACTGCATCAAATCCTCTTAAAGTGTGTCCATAATTCCCACTAGAGTGGTAATGTCCTGAGAGTGAAAGAAATACCCTGTGATCATTAGGAGAGTATTGCAAATTATAGAGTTTTTGTCAAGAGATTAAGAATTTCCAGAATCTATTACATATTAAAAAAAAAAATCACTTTAGAACAGAAAAGAATTATGATACATCCTTATAGTAAAATACATTTCAGTACATTGGTTTGAATAAACTGATTATCTCAGCATTCTTGCCAACTACATAAGACTTCTGCATAGTACTTTTTGTCAGCTATGATATAGAGAATTGCTTAAGAAAAGTGATGCAACCTCATTTTTTTTTCAAGTTCATTGTAGCACCTATCCTACAAAGACAGGTTCTGAGAATTGGGGTTGTTCAGCCTGGAGAAGGGAAGGTTTCAGGGTGACCTTCCAGCAGCCTTCCAGCACCTGAAGCCCATTTACAAGAAGGCCAAAGATGGACTTTTTACAAGGGCATGTAGTGATAGGGAAAGGGACAACTGCTTAAAACTGAAAGAGAGTAAGGTTAGATTAGATATTAAGAAGAAATTGTTTATTAGGATGGTGCTGAGACACTGGAACAGCTTGCCCAGAGACATGGATGCCCCATCCCTGGAAATGTTCAAGGTGAGGCTGGATGGGGCTTTCAGAAACTTGGCCTAGTAGAAGGTGACCCTACCCATGGGCAGGTGGGTTGGAACTAGATGATCTTTAAGGCCCATTCCAATATAAACCATTCTATGATTCTATGAAAATATAGCAAAAATATTAGCTATAATGACCAAACCCCCCCCCCCAAAAAAAAAAAAAAACCCCACACACAGCGAACCAAAACAACAACAAAAAACAAAACAAAACAAAAAACCAAACCAAAACAACAACAACAACAAAACACACAAAAAAACCCACAAAAAACCCCAAACAAACAAACAACAAAAAAAAAACCCAAAAAACCCAAAACACAACAGGAGATATTTTCTTCAATTTTGCAAAGAGAAATGGTTGGAATAATCCTAATGAAAATAAATTCGGGGAACACTCCTTTTTTTCCATTTGAAAGAAGTCAAACATTATCTTAGAATTGGTTATTTAGTGAACAAAATAAAGAATTATGATATAGACTAATTATAACCCATCTGTCATGCCACAGTCAGAATGTACAAAAAGGAACAGGCTTAAGACAAGAATAATAGTTGTTCTTTGCTGAAGCAAAGATTAATCAAACCAAGAATTGTTAGTCCAGTGGATCTGTTGACTAAGGTAAGTGTATGTGTTCAACCCAATACATGGTGGCAATTCTTGGAATGACACACAGCTTTTTCCAAGCTGTGGTTTCCCCCCGGGAATATATCTCTTTCTTCATATTTAGTAGGCTTTGCACAAACACTTTTTTCTCCAGCAGAGGAACTTCTGTTTTTTCAATGCCTTTGTAAACCTAGCACTTACAATCTCCCTGGGCAAAGATTTCTGTGGTCTAATTACTTACACTGTGAAATAGTACTTCCTCTTGTTTCGTCTCCCCTCCCAATAATTGCACTAGAATCTAGACAGATTTTAGTCTTTGTGCTGGGTTACATTGCTCATAGCTTTGTATACTTCCGTCATCTGCAATTTTAATGATGATTTTAGTGAGGGGCTGAATTCAAGTTCTAAAAACTGATCCACTCAAAAGCAAAAGATTTTCTACTAGCAAAGAGTATTACATTTCAAAAGAGTAGAATATACATAGTTTAAATTTTTACAGTACTTCATGGAGCCAGTGGAATTCTAAGTTGCTGTTTCTGTTCTACAGGTCTCATACAGGGCAAAAACTCTTCTATTACAAATTCCTGTTTTTGTGCTTGCAGATCCATCAGAAAAAAATATAGAATCTAGGTAGGCATCAAATTGAAAGACAGAATTCTGCAATACTTAGATGTAATATTTCTACTACCAGAGCCATTTTGTTTATTGTGCTTTGTTTTGCTTTGTTGTTTTGTAGTTGGTTTTTTTTTTGTCCAAAATGTTTTATAAAAATGACTGTACCAGTGTTTGCACTATAGCTCTGTGCCCTTCCAACTGGTAGACAAATATTTATTGATCTACTGTGATTTTCACATATATTGATTCTCAAGAATATGTCTGTATGTGCTTATATACATATCTGTATTCATATACATATGTATTTCCATGTACACACATGTAACCCCTTCCCCTACACCGATAAAAGTTGTTTTAAAGTCCGCAAGTAAAAACCTGTGTGAAAGTGAGAAGCACCAAGATGGATTCTCTGGAGTTTTTTATCTGAAATGCTCCCTTTGTATACCCATCAGGTCCTCAGAAGATTCCTTATTTTTCAGTCTCATCTCCCACAGAAATAACACAGTGTGATGATCAGATCTAAATCTTTGGGGCTGCTTAGTTCCAACTACATTTTGCAGTAGAAGGTACCCAACAGGCACTTAATCTAATCGGGTTTTCTAGAGTTTTGTAAAAATAATCTTGGTCAAACAAAGGAGGAAAATCTTAACAATTTTCTGACAAAAGAAAAGATGTAGAAATAAGCTGGGCATTAGCAGACATGGGACAACCAACCTGGAAGAGAGGATAAATACCTGAATTGTAGGTAAGCTTCAGCTGGAGCTTATTCTTAAACTCCAAATTTGCTCAAATGCACATGAATCTTTTGAAAATGCTGCTCATTCTGGTGGGACAGATGTTATTATAGTCACAAAGGACTACTTTAAAAAAATAAATATATATGCTTTATATATACACACACATATACACGTACAGACACATTCATAACTATGTGTAGAGGGAGGCTTTGAGGCTTTATTCTCTGTTCATCTCATATTGCCATTAATTTTATCACTATTTGGAGCTCTTCAGAGAATCATTCTGTCCTACATCATGATGAAAATATTTTCATCCTGGAAAATGTTAATATGAAGCTGGCCTCTTAGCACATTAAAGAAAAACACATACTAGTAACATTAATTAAAGTAATATTTATTTTTGAAGAGGACAGTTGGCTACATAGAATCCCAGACTTGATTAATGTCTTTAACTTATTAGTCTTCTCATCTTTATCTTTTTTAACTTAAATACATTTTTATTAGTTAACTGCACTATCTATGTTAAAAGTTCATTCCATCTTCCAGCACTATCTCTATCTAAAAATGAATTTCTATCTATGTATATTTTCTTTGTCATTTAAACTCCATTCTGCTTGACCTGAAAGCTCAGAGAGATAATCAATCTTAACTTTGAGGGCATGATAGATAATATGAATTTTGGACAGAAGTACTTCTCACTAGGTAAAAAAATCTGTCAGGATTTCTGAGCCCAAGGTGTGGTGATCAATGAAGTTACATCCAGCTGGTGACTGTAACAAGTGGTATTCCCCAGGGTTCAGTATTAGAGCCAGTTCTGTTTAATATCTTTATCAATGACCCAAATTAGGGGATCAGTCAGTTTGCAGGTGACACCAAGCTGAGCAGAAGTGTTGATCTGCTAGAAGGTCAGAAGGCTCCACAGAGGGATCTGGAAAGGCTGGATCAATGGGCTGAGGCCAGGGTATGAGGTTCAACAAGGCAAAGTGCCTGCTCCTGCGCTTGGGTCACAACAATACCATGAAGCACTACAGGTTGGGGGAAGGCTGGTTGGAAAGCTATGCAGTGGAAAAGGACTTGGGTCTTCAGGTCAACAGGCAGCTGAACATGAGCCAGCAGTGTGTCCAGATGGCCAAGAAAGCCAATGGCACCCTGGTCTGTATCACTAATAGTGTGGCCAGCAGGGCTAAGGAAGGGACCATCCCTCTGTACTCAGCACTGGTGAGGCCATATATCGAATTCTGTGTCCTTTCTGGCCTTCCTTGCTGGGAGAAGGACATTGAGGTGCTGGAGCATGTCCAGAGAAGGGCAACAAAGCTGGTGAAGGGTCTTTCACAAGTTTTATGAAAACATATGAGGTAGCCAAGGTTGTTTATCCTGGAGAAATGGAGTTTCAAGGAGGACGTTATTGCTTTCTATGACTACCTGAAAGGAGACTGTAGCTAGGTGCAGGTTGGTGTCTTTTCCCAAATAACAAGCAATGGGATAAGAGGAAATGTCCTCCAGTTACCCTGGGGGACATTTAACTTGCATATTATGAAAACTTTCAAGTTTTGTAACGGGTTTCTCAGGCAGGTGGTTGAGCCACCATCCCTGAAGACATTTAAAAGACATGTAGATGTGGTGCTTAGGGATACAGTTTAGTGGTGGACTCAGCAGAGCTGTGTTACTGGTTGGGCCTCATGTTTTCAGAGGTCTTTTCCAGCCGAAATAATTCTGTGATTCTATGATTCTATGATTTCTTTGAATACTCTATACCTTTATAATATTTCGTGTTTTTCTACTGTGCTATCTGACTATCTTCAAGTACAGCATCAAGCAATGACTTCCAGCTGGAACATACAACTCTTTTCTTGATCCTTTCTTGGGTGAGGATGCTTTATTTCTTTTATTTGTATGATATATTATATATTTTGAGTCTTAAAGATGTATATTTCTTGTATTTCTTGTTACTCATTTTTGAACTTGAAGAAATCCTAGACTTTTATCTTTCTGGAAATCTTAAGTATTTTGTAGAACAAATGATTAGATATATTTGATGACATCTCATATTTCTTTAGCAGCTATAGGTTTACTTACCTTTCTGCAGGATAATGTCATCTGGTTAAAAGAGCAGCAGTTGCACGTATTTTTAAAATGTCATTTTTGTTGTTTCTTAGTCACAAACTAGGACACATATTTTATAATGACAATGAAGTAGGCAAAGCACAGTCTGTGAATAAGCATTGTGCTATTTTTATTCAATTTATAAGATGGAGTTCAAGCAAAATGAGACATTAAACGTTCAGATAATAAGACTGAAACTACATGAAGGTTTTACTTTTTCACTTTTCCTGCTGAATACCATTGAACTATATAAAACCTCTAGCCTCTAGAAAGTAAAATACCTAATTAAGCTACACATAAAATTCTATGTTAGCACCACAGACTAAGAAAAATAAATACTTTTACCTTGGCAAAATGACAATATTTACATTTTTGTTATTGTTTGTAAGAAAGAGTGAAATTTTGTGGATATGGTTTAAATGATCCAGTCTTTTCCTTCAATTAAAAGTTGTTAACTTTTGTTCCATTGTCAAAGATTACCTGAATTATTATGTCTAAGATTTATATTTTTCTCTGTTTTTACTGGATTTATAACACTCAATCACATAATTTCTGACAAATGTCAACGTCTTACAACTTGACTTAGATTTTGGCTCTTTTCCAGTGCACATTGTCTAGTTTAAGTGTCATATTAGAGAAAATCAGGTTCTGCACAGATTATCCAGCCAAGTACACTATCTTATTCCCAATTGCTAAATGTTGACACTTTCTTATCTGTATATCAGGTTACTGTTTAAAACAATGTCCTTGGGAATTATCAGCAAACTTTACTTTCTGTAATACACTAATATTATACATGGGAGACAATTATTCAAACTGTTATGAACAGATGGTGCACTAAAGAATGGAGAAGTAGTGTTCAATAATGTAACATATTGGACCAGTATACTATATAACGATGTTAAATATCTTCCACCTATTTGACACCTGAGGAATAAAATTTAGTTATTATTAGTGAATCTATATTTGTACAAAAAACCCCCCCTGTTTTTCATTAAAATACCTTCATTTTGGAACCTCCCTGTAACAGATGATTATTTTCCTGGCTTTAGAGGACAGTTATAGATGTCCACATGTATATGCAGGTGTTCATGGAAAAAAGAGTTTGTAATGAGTCTTTTCCATTTTCTTCTCTTTTTATGCAGTTGTTTAAGCCAAGAATTTATGATAACAGAGCTATAAAACTTCTGCCAGAAAATTAGATTTAATCCTAGGTGGGTTTTTTTTCATTTAAAGTTACATATAAAAGTAGCTGAGCTGGTCTTCACAGCTCTGAGTAGGCTAATTATCCCATTGAATTTTAATCCCTCTGAATGAAACTACTCAAAAAAAGACCCAGCTAGCTGATGAGGAATATACCCACTCTCTAACTATGATTAATATAAGTGAATTTTAGAAGACACCATCCAGTAGTTTAACATCTCTGACTGGTATGTGAATAGTATCTGGGAGTTATCTGTCATTCAGACCACCCATATTACATACTTAGTGTGGAATATATCTCTTTCATCATATTTTCCTTTAAGATCCAGGTGACTTCCCACATTAGATTTAATCCTAGGTGATAATATTGGATATAGATTCTTATAATGTTGGATTTCTATTTCACTAACAGAAAATAAAGGATGAAGTCTTTAAATCAGTAGCCTTCATAATGTCCACGAGTCCATGTTTAGTTACTTTTTATATTTTACACAGGGCTGACTTTGAACTAAGAACTTTGAAAGAGCTCAAAGGAAAGGAACTGGCTTCCCAGAAGGACTAGGAAAACATTTCCTAGATATCTATCCCATGAAGTATAAAGCAACTTTAAAGGACTGTTTGAATAGAATTAAGTATTTCTGCTTTTGATCAAAATGTAGGAGAGAAATTTATAAAAATATTATGGAAAATTGAAGGGATCATAATGTCTCTAATAGATGGACATTTTTGAGTCAGTTTTAAGATAGGAGTAGTATAAATGACCAATTGATTTTATCCAAATCTATTCAGGCATGCAGAATTGCTAAAAATGTTGTCAGACATCTCCTTCCTCCCAACAACACAAAGCTGCTGTTCTGCAACTGCTGGTTTGGATTCAAGGTAAATGTCAAATACAGAAAGCCTGTCTTGAAATCATGAACCTTTTAAATACATTTTGGTGTTGTTTATAATATAGTTACATATCTAATGCATCAGTCCCCTCAGAATACATTTGATTTAAGATAATTTTAGCATCTGCATAACCATGAAATGCTAATCCTTACAGCAGGACTGAGTTTTTCATCTCATTAAGTAACACAGGGCTTTGAGAAACTGCTGCTATTCTTAGATATAGAAGCCAGGTACTAGTTATTAATTATGCCTAAACCTCAGAAATTTCAATTTTGAATGAGAATCTTACTGCATTAGATGTTTTACTGAACACCTCATTAAATATTTTAAACTAAATATTTGAGGATCTTGTGTAATGGTAACACTGCAACCTCTGGCTGGACTTGCCATATCATTTCCCTGCACTTCTCTGTTTTTTCCCCCTATTGGTCTACCATCAGATAAAAACCAGCTCTAATTGACCATCTCCCATCCTCCTCGTGTTGGCATCTGCGGGCTCCTGCAGATGGTCTCCCTGGAGTCTGCCAAGAAAGATGGTTAGCTTCTGGGATCTCTTACGGAGCTGAGCATGCTTTCTTAAGGACACACTCAGCTGGTGTGGACTCTGCTCTCCACAGCACGACAAAGCCAAAGTGGCTCATGGAGTACTTGAAGATAGAGAGTTGATATAGCCCTATGACTTCAGTCCCCCTTCATACTGTTATCAGTGTTTGTCCAAGGCAAGTTAAGCATTGTGAATAAGATAACAGGGCAAATAAAAGACCATTTTTAGTTAAAAATCTAAATGTGGTTGGTTGTAGGGTTTTTGTTTAGTTATGGTTTTTAACTGACACCTTTCTGTAAACATTAAAAGGACTCAAATATACTGATGTTTGCTCAGAACAGACAATCGAGTCAGTCTTGTGGCTTTGAAAGAAAGAGTTAACAATTTGTGTTCAAATTAATAACTTCTGTCTTAATAATTCCACCTTCTAACCCTGTTAATTTTGCAAGAGGCAATTTCCATTTATTATTATCTAAGTTTTTCATTGATTTCATGACATTAACTGTAACAAGAAAATGAATAAAAGCCTTTGTCTACAACTTCTTAAAAACAAAATGAATGAAGAGAATTAAACTTCTACTGAGTCTTACTGGCTTATCCTTTGCTATTCTTCCTTATGTATTATGTATGAAAAGCTAACAAATTGCCAATCCATTATTTTTTCTCTGATGTGATACAATGCAAAAATTTTCCTTTTACATCTTTCAAAAACATGTCCATTTTTATCAGAGAAGCATTCTTTTCACGAAGCAGGAAATGTGTATTTTAGCTGAAGAATTCCTTTGTCTATGTTCTACAAATCTTTTTTATATGAATCTGTGAATCTTTCTCTGGATCAGATCCAGAAAGAGAAAAAATTAGTCCTGGCTTGACATGAGTTAAAGCTTTTTAAGTAAGTAACATTCTGATTCTGCTGCTGCAAAACTGAGAAGAGGAAAGCCAGAGAGTTTCATATGATGATCTTTTTCTTCATAGGACCTTAATGTCACTTGGAACTGAATGCAATGAACAGATTAAAATTCCCCCACAGAAGATCTAGCTGGGAAGCATATGCTTCATGCCACCTCTCCAAATCAAAGTTAAGATCAGAGAGATGTAGCAACGGAGTCTACTGGAAGATGAGTTCAGAACAGATAAGATGGGCAGGAGAGCAGAAAATGTGCTGAGACTGGAAGGAGATTTTGCTCCTGCCAACCACTGTTGGAGAAGTTTTATTATCATATATGGTAAACTTGGAATTCGAATTTCAGAACATCAGATTTGCAAAATTGCTCACACAGGGAACAAAAGTATAAATGATAGAATGTTGCTCCTTCAAATAAGTATTTTTCATACTGTTTTCTTGTTTCATAAATGTATATCTACAGCACAACTTAAGGCGCATCTACTGAGAAAATTCTGAGAGTAAACCCATAAAGTAACAATAAACAAGACCATAATCAGGACTTCTAACCAAAGTTTGTCTCTTAGAACACTAAGTTTGTCTCTTTTTCACTATAAAGAAACCATTTCACTGAGACCGTGTAGCTCTGCATTTAAAGGATTACATATTATCTTAACAGTTAAATACGTTTTAATTTTTAAAGCTCTAACAAAAAAAACAAAATAACATCAGTAGGAAAAATTAATAGATTGATTTCTATTTGTAAGAGTGAGAGAATCAAAAGGAATGGAAATTGAAAACATACCTTTTTCATTTAGATTTAAAAATTGTAAGTATTTCACTACGTCCTGAGCTACAGTCCTCATCTGATCTGAAATATCTTGTGCATTGCTATAATTTTAAGTTTATTGTAAGAAGAAGTAGATATCATAAAATAACTTATTTTTTATGGATATTTGGGTTTTTATATATAAAAGTAACATACATTATATTTATAGTTTGTAAGTCTTCTAATCTTTGTCAGCATTCATATGTATTTAGCAAGAAAATCTCTGGGGCATATCACTAATAGTCAATGAGAAAAGTGAGAAAACTAGGCAACCAATATAAATTGCATGCAAAGACTGGAATTAATGTTGAATTTATATTTTCTTGCAAACTCACCTTAGGGTATTTAAGATTAAATGCATGATATAGAGAAAACAACTTAATTATGTATGAATATATTTGTTTTATTTTATATTATTTTAGTGCTGTATTATTAGTAGTATTAATATTACTATTATTAATATTTTTTCAGGAAAAATATTTCCAAGGTAAGAAAATAAAAAAAAATTTCCCTGTAGAATAAAAATATCTTTGTAGATGAAAGGGAACATCTGTTCAGTCTTGCCTCGTTCTGCTGTATAAAACTACCTCAGTACCACAATCATACCAAGAGTTCCATTTCAACACTTTTTAAGGCTGCTCTGAATGTTATTGTTGGTAGCTCCAACCTTGTCCTAAAGAAATAAAAAAAAAAACTGCTGTGAAGAAGGAGAAGCAGACTTGATCCAAAAAAAGAAAATCACATAGTTATAGAATAATATTTATCTAAAAACTCCTCAAAGGAAGACTCTTCCACAGTGGTTTTGATTCTGAACAAATTTGAAATTGTACTTTCTCCAGACACAAATTTGTTTTCCAGAGGGTGTAAATAGTAATAGACAAAAGAGATGTAATATGTTACAGGAGGCATTGCCTTTCCTTCCCTTATTTTTGATATTATAATTTTTCTTCTAAACATTTCTATGTAGGTATTATGCACTGAATTTTGCACTATGTTATTTATTTGTTATGTTTGCTATGTATTTGCCCACTCAGCAGGGTACAGATTGCTTGTGGACATGCATTCTTGCATTTGACTGCACAGCTTGTTTGTGGAGGATTGTAGCTATCCCAGGACAAGCTCACGGAGTCATAGGTACACAAGCACTGGCATTGTGCAAATGAGCTGGGTATAGTGCCAGCTGTGGGGAAGGTGTGAGATAGAGTCCTGCCAGTGTGTCTGCTTCATTCTGCAGTTAATTTGAGAGATGTAATGAAAATCTGGACCATCCTGCTGGAGATATAGCTCAACTTTTCTGACTTTTCCCAGGGAATGGTTTGTTTTCTGAAGGACATCATTTTTGTATCTAGAAGCCTGTGTGCGCATCATGTACCTCTTACAGAATTGAGACCTTCACAGATTAGCTTTGTGGGAAGATCATGAATTTATCCCAAAAAGTGAATTTTGAATGAGTTTTTTTGAGGAAGCCTCTTAAAGTAGCTAGTGCAGGGTATATGGACAATATTTTATGCTCATATGAACCTCTGTATTTTTTTACCTCTGTTCATATTTATAAAGGGAAAAAACTAAACTAACATGTCACCTAAGTGAAGAGACGAAATTTCTGCACCTCCTTTTCTTAAATTCGCTGAATGACCCGTCAGGATTAAAACCATGTACATAAGGGAATTGCCTTGGTTAAGATAATGGGAAGCTTCAACCACTGAACTTCTTACCATGAACTCATGATGAAGCAAGCTCCAAGAAGCCAGGTGACTAAAACTTGTTGAAGAGAGCAAGACAGTAATGTAGATAGATAAACAGTAGAACACGAGGGATTTTGGAGAGGAACCTGGGAAGTTGTTCTGCTCCCTGACATATTTGCAAGTCTGTTGAAACAGCACTCCCACTTGAGAACACACCTTACTGTATCTCACTCTAGAGTGACAGGTTTGGTATGCCAGGGGATCGAAATGTAATCCCTTCTAATGGATGATAGCGCTCAAATCTCCTGACCTCCCAGGATAAAAATGAGAACAAATCTTAGGTATTTTTGAACAATTCTGTTTCCTTCCTATAAGAAAAGAGATATTACAAGAAAAGTTACACTAAGGGCAACAAGGGTGATCAAAGGTATGACATGGCTTCTGTGAGAAGGGTGATTAAATACAGTAGTCTGTCCTAGAAGAAAAATGATCTAAGGTGGATATGGCAGAATGTCAGGAGTGTCAGGGAGAAGGTAAATAGGGAAAAATTGTTTACTATCTCTTCTAATACAAGACATTGGGAGCATCAGAAGAGACAAATATGTCTCTAGTTCTAAACAAAAAAAAAGGAGATACTTCTTTGGCTGCAACCATGGAATTCTCTGCCACAGGAAATTAGATATACTCTGAGTGTAAGTAAAGAAGCATCACATGTATGAAGGGAAAAAGTCAGGGACAGCTACACAACAAGAGTAATACCTTTTTACACATCAGTAACTGCTATAGATTTGATGTATATTTTAAGGAGTGCCTTTGCAATGTTAGCTAGGGATCTGCTATTGGCTATGTCAGGTACACAAAATTGGGATAATTGCTTCTTTGGTCTGATAGGATATGACATGACTTACGTTATTCCTGTAAATGTTTCTTGTTACAGAAAATTCTATTACTTAACTCTAATTCCTACCAATGTCCACAATTTTCATTAAAGTTTGCATCTAATTTGGAAACTGATTTCTCTGATCACAGAGAAGAAAGCCCATCTGTGACTTCAGAGACACAGTGACTAATAGCACGTGTTTTTGACGTGTTTTTGTTGTGATTATGTCCAAACTGAAGTATAATAACACAAAACTAAAGAAAATCGCTATTACATCCGATTACTCTTAATATCATAAGCATTAAAAAAAAGAATAAGTTGAGCTTTAGGAGAGGATTTAAAATGGCATTAAAAAAACCCGTTGGTTGATCATAACCATGACAGTCCTAAATGCTCATTTTTACATGGAAATGTTCCTCCTTGTTTCCATCTTCCAAACAATGTTTTAATAAAGCTGGTGCATTACTTTGTTGATCATCCCTTGATTTTGCTTAATTTTTTGCATCCTGTGATGCTTACAGATATAGTTAATACCCGGTTAATCAGCTGTCAGTAATATATTTGTTACAATTTTCAGACAATTGCATTTAGCATGATCCTGTCTTGAATATGAAGCAGCTATTAAAAATTATATCCTTTATTTCAAATAGCTAAGGTTTCTCTGTGGTATCTGGTCTTATCTTGATATACATGCAAAGCTTTCAGCTTCTAGTGTATCATGTCAGCTCTCACTCTTCCCACTTTAAATCAAGTAATTTTACTCAACACCATTTGCCTATTAATAGTAATTAATTTTATGGTATATTTGGCAACAGTTGTATATTGATTCATTATTGAGTCTGATATTTGGTTTGTTACATTGTTTTAAACTTTATCTCAACTAACAGAGCACTTCTAAAAGAATGTTCTCTGTGAATTGCTTTCACACATTTAATTCTCTGTCCTTGACAGTACTCTGATGCTTTAAAGTTGGATAAATAATCCTACCAAGTAAAAATATATTGATTTGAGTCAGTCAGGGTCTTGTACACAAAGGACAGTGCTGGATAGAATAAAACTATTCCAATTATAGTGAGCTAATGAAGGAAAATTCCGCTTTTTACTTTTTCCTATTGGAATGAGACATATCTACTGCTGGTATTGCTGATTCATCCATTATTGATGCGCAGGCATCAGAGTACCATGAACTAAAATCAAGAATCATAAAACAAAAAGCATGTTCTTTAAGATGTGGAAGAATAACAGGTCGGAATATTTTATGCACATGGAAAAGCCGTGCACGTCTATTCTGATGCACAGTTTATTAATGTTAAAATGGAGTTTTGGACTGAACAAAACCTTATGTAGTGATTTAGTTAAAATTTTCCACTGCAAGACAATTGAATCAACACAAAGACTCTGAGATTAGCTCAGCTGGTTACAGCATGGTGCTAATAATGCCAAGGTCACGGGTTTGATCCCCATACAGGCCATTCACTTGATGATCCTTCTAGGTCCCTTCCAATTCAGAATATTCTGTGACTGGTTTGATAGCTGAAGTTACTGTCAAATTCTGAAATACACAAATATTTAATTTCATAGGTTTTTAAAAGCCATATATCTATACTTTCCAGGTATAACCCATACAACTAGGTCCCTTTATTTGCTGTAACAGTAAATCACGGTTAGCTCTGACAGTGGAAGCTACATTCACATAGATCAATTAGTTTTAGAAGGCATATAAAATCTGCAAAAGGAACACTGAACTGATATGGCTGGACTTGTTTTGAAAACTCATTTAGAAATATCCCAGGTATAGACTCGTACTTTGTTCAAACTCTTTTGGTAAAACAGTAAATCACGTAATTAAAAGGGTAAAGTAAATCTAAAATTAACATTTTTTTATCACTTGGATTTTCTTCTCACATGTTTGATTCAGACAAAAGAAAAGGAAAAAATAAATCTCTATTAAAATTATATATTTCTCCTGTTGGTTTTTGCTTTGTCACTAAAATGGTTGGGGCAAAAAGTCAAACAATTAGAAATGTAACTACTGGTCATTCAGCACTAATACAAATATTCTTCAGGATAATCCATCCTTGTGCTTCAAGTAGCTTTCAGTCTAGAAGGAAACTATGGGTATTGGACACTCAGACTGAGAAGAGTGTTTAATTCAAATGGTGTAGTCTGAGAGTTTTCTATTGAAGGCAGCCTAATTCACACACAAGGTTGTGTTCCTGATGGCAAAAACAGACATGAAATGTAAACTGAAATCCAAATTTCACCACAGGACCTTGAAGCAAGGACAAGAGTCTGTGAGATGGTTTGCTGATGAGCCAGTGGAGAATTTCAAGGAGGGAGCAACCATAGCCTGCCTAATTGCCAACTAAGCTAATTTTTAATGGGCTAGAAAGAATAGGAATGCTAATGACAGATGCTTCATAAACCTAAGCTCTGTTCATATTTGCTGGATAAACCCAGTATTTCATAACCGTTTCTCAAAGCTTCTTTTATTATCCCCTGAATCTTCTCCTAGCTATTCTCTTTGCACAAAAGGGCTATCCCTTTCATGGTTGAAGTCTGACAGTAATGCACTGAAATGCATCAGCATGAAATATGGGGGTTTATTTTTTTACATTCTTGATCATGTTTTTAAAGTATAGATACTGAAACCACTTTAGGGCATAACTGAAGGGCCCTTTTAAAGTGTCCCTGCTGACCATATTGGGCTGATGAGACTGATAGTGAAACTGGCCTTGCTGAGGTAATAGTAGGCTGTAAACAATGGCTTTAATCAAGATCCTAAATGCTTTATGGACAAAATGTTCTTTCAGGGTTTCCTGATTTTATGGAGTCAGAGCAAGTGTTTTGCTTTTGCTCCTGCTGTGTAATTCTCCCCACCCTCAATGTCTTCTTATCCTTATAAATCTTGACAACTAAAGGCAATTGCTTAAACTACTTTCAATGCACTGACAGCTGTTAATATTATAGATTTTGTTGTAAGTAATGTCTTTGCTTTATCTTGTTGAAAAAGAAAGACAAGATGTGCTAAGAAATTCCTCTTGGGAACAGGTTTTATTCTGTTTCTGAAGTATGCACGTGAGAAAGGCAGAGGTGTATCCCTTTGTATTCAAACATCTCTCACCTTCTAAAAGGACAGGTATCAGCATATATACACCAGGGAACTCATGGTTACTAAACAGTGCACCCATATCTCCACAAAGAAAGCGTTGATTAGGATACTTGGATACAAAAGTAAACCAGAAAAGAAACAAACATTTACACACGAAGTGAAAACACCTTTCGGCTCCTCTTGGTGTTGGTTTTTCCTCAGCTTCATTTCCAGGCTCAACTTTACTCCTCCACTGCAGATACCACTCCTCACTGCTTCGTTGTTTGCACAGGTTACATCTCTTCATTATGGTATGGAGGGTTGTGGCCGAGGCATAG
>VYXB01005849.1:313090-388900 GCA_013397135.1 Pachyramphus minor | reverse complement strand
TGTTTGTTTTTAATAAGAAATAATAAGTAATTAATAAATAATAGATAAATAAAATAATTAATAAATTATAGTGTGGCATGATAGTGATTGCCTGAACAGCCAGGATAGTGCACTACCTGAGAGGTGAGGTACCTGGGTTCAGCGCCTTTTGGGGTAGGCTGGAGAAGAACTGCTGCAGCTACTATCCTACCACCTTAATTTTTGTGAACTGTGTTCCACCCAGCTTCTTCAGATAAAGTTGTCAAATAACTCTGTGGTGCCTGGAATCCTTTCTGCAGTATCCCCTTGGGGGAGAAACCAATGCTAAAAAATTAAACTTTTAGACTTTGGACCCCAGCTTCATATAAGGTTACAGCAAACATTTTCATTCCTCAAGCTTGAATCTTCTTTGATGTGCTTTTTTTGTGTTATTTTTGGAAGTGTATGATACTTGCAGTACTGGAGTCATCACTTCCAAGATAAAAGGCAAATGCATAAAAGGGTTTCAGATGAGTTAACCAGAAAAACATACCCCTCAAATGTGAAGCAATAATCTTAGGGAGATTCAGTAGCTGATACTTGAAACCTTCATTTAATAAACTTCAACAAAACTGTGTATTAAAGGAAGTAAGTCTAGTTTGTCAGATGTTGCATCTCTACAGGCCACTTTTTTTATATTCATTTTTTCTGCTAGTTTAGGGTAGCTTATCGTAGAAAGCTGTGCTGCAAATAAACAGGCTTTTTCATAGCCGTTTTAAAAAACTGTCTGCCATGAATGAAGACCTCTTTTTCTTACTAGTTTAACTTGCTCCAGCAAAAGATCTGCTTGCACTCCTGGATTTCTTGTTTGAAGTCTGTTTCTTGTCATAGGCAATGACACTTTGTTGTCTATTTTTGCAGTTCCTGGTTTTTATACTGCAGTGTTGGGTGCTATATAGGAACTATGTGGACAAATTCTAAAGTCAAAAGAACTAGTGTTGTGATCACAGGGAACATCTGTGAGTAAGAGGAATTACTCTCAGTATTGCAACTGCTGAAATCAAAACAACGTAAGCAACATAATTAAAGGCAATAATTGAGGTGTCTTTCCTGTATCACTCAAGTGACAATGACTCACTATTTTTTTCCTACAGAAGATTGATATTTTTAAAGAAATATGTAGGAATTTGCTTATTTTATCTTTGTACATTATAAAGAAGAAAATACATGCAAGGTACCTGGTGCTGTCTGTCATTACTACTTGGAAAAGAACAGACACAAAAGTAGAGGATTTGAGTATGACTTTGGTTTCAGGTCTTAGTACCAGGTCATGAAAACTAGCAGAAGCATTTTCATTTTCTACCAGAATATCTGAGTCACCCTCTGCAATAGGTAGCACACTGGAAATTTTATTGTATCCTGGCTTTGGACATTGTTTAATTTAATCCAGTTGCTGTCTAAATGAGTATTAGATAGATTTGAAGACTCTACTTTTGCTCTTCTTTACTTCACTATCTGTCTTAGCTTTCTGTGACTTACTGAGTAGCTGTTTTGTGGGTTTTATTATTCTCTTTTTTGCTCTGTCTCAGCTCTTCTTTACAACTGTGTACAACCCTCTCAACTAGCAGAGAAAATTACAAGGTCCCTGTCCTTTGGGGCAGCCTTTGCTGGGCTCTAGTTGGAAACTGATTGACTAATCAAAATCTCATTTGAGCTGAAGATCAGAAGTCAAATTCTTACAGCTTCTCACGCTCAGGGGAGCAATGTTAAGTGGGTTTGTATTTGGAGTAATGATCCTCTGTAACCACAAGGAACAGACTTTATTTTGTTTTCCAGTGAGAGTTTGAATTCTATACAAATGTGATAGCCTGATCTTCTTGCCTTTCAGAGTCTGTTTTATTCTCAGGTAATATCTCAATAACTCTGGACCTCTACTGAGGTATTACTACCCTTATTACTACCCTGAGGTATTATATTTTCTACTTTGCACACAGCTATGAATAAATAGACGGGGGAAACATGAGGAGCAACAGGTCTGTGTAATAGCAGCATTTTGTTTGATCTGCTTCTGATGATAGTTGAAGCAGCCAATACGTATTGCTTTACATTTTGTTTATTTAAAATGATAATTGTTGTTGAAAGTTTAAAATCCCCGGTTTTTGTTGTTGGAAATACTTGGTTTGAAACTTTTGTTTTTCTAGATTTCAGTAGCTGATCTCCCAGGACTGATTGAAGGTGCACATGTGAACAGAGGGATGGGCCACAAATTCCTCAAACATGTAGAAAGAACCAAACAGCTGCTTTTAGTTGTAAGTTAAATAAAATATACAGTTTATTAAAATCAAAGGCACTGCAGTAAATAAAATGCATCTTCATTGTAAGGTAGTTGGAATTTAGGAAATAATTTGTAATTTGCATGTTTTATGATAAATATAGCTGTAATACGGCTTACAGAATGAAACACTCAAACAACTGATGATAAATTAAATCCTTAAATACAATTTGTCATGGAAAAGTACCAATTAATTTAGATCATGGAAATGTTCCAAGCATAATTAAAGCATGGAGAGATTGTTTTTGCTTTTTTTTTTTCTATAAGATCCCCTTAAGAGGTTTGAAAAACAGACCTTTGAGAAACACTGTAGCAGAACTAACCAGTTTGTGTTTCCAGTATCTATGATGTTAGTTTGCTGTATAGTTGCCCTCTGTTATTTGCCCAGGAATGAAGGCATGTACAGGGACATTCTGCTGCAAAGTAGTTGATGGAGAGTACCTTGATACTGTAACATAATTTAGTACCACAAAGCTTATTTTTGTGTAACTTTTTCAGGTTGATGTTTCTGGGTTTCAACTCTCTGTTAAGACTCAGTTCAGAACAGCCTTTGAAACGATATTACTTCTAACAAAGGTAAGTGCTCATTTTCCAATTTGACAGTTGTAGTTTTATGTTGAGCCAAGAAAATGGCTCAGTTTTGATCAAGAAACTTTCAAATGTTAGTATGTCTACTGGATTTATGATATGAGGCCAGTTAACAAACTTAGGATTTTCCAAAATGTCTTTATTTTTACCTGTCCAGATGAAACCACTCCAGTTTATGTTGGGCACAGCATAATTAATAATAAAATTCATTAATCTGTGCAGCATATGGGGTATTTCTTACAGTCAAATAAAGGAAATAAGACACATCATTTTCAGTTCCCCAGTCTGGTAGCATTTTAGGAAGCAGAAATACATGTGTGTAGTTAAATAGCTGCCTTGATGCCCTGACAGCACAGCCTAACAGAGGTGAGACATCAAGGCCCCAGCTTTGCAGACTTTCACTGTTTCCGTCTCTTAACTGTGCTTCTGATTACATGATATTAAAATATCATGTAATTTCAGATTTATCTCTGTGTGACTCAAGTTGATGAATCTTCTGAATTTCAGCTATTGCTGTTTATTTTTAATTTATTCATGGTTGTGATTTTCTGATATTAATCGAAGTCCATTAAAATGCTTAAGAATCAGAAAACTTTCCCAAGAATTTTCTTATATGTTTTATAGGCCTGAAGTTTTTCTGAAATTGATTTTGTGCTTGTGGATATCAGAAAAAAACAAAAACCAAAACTGCACTTTTAATAAGAGGCTGTTTCAGAATGAGCTAGCCTGTTTACCTGAAATCTGTCTTTGAGCAAAAAAAATGACTGAATTACTTATTCTGTTCTATCAGATTGTTTTAATATATCAGCCTTGAGCACCTGAGTCAATCTCACAGCTGCCTAGGCATGAAAGGCAATTTAGGCAATCAAACAAATGAGAGAGGAGATGTAAAATTGAAGTAGCACTCGTTAAAACTACAAATACTAATTAAGGTGAATTTACTTTTCTTTTAAGGAACTGGAGCTATACAAAGAGGAACTTGTAACAAAGCCTGCACTTCTGGCCATTAATAAAATGGATTTGCCTTGTGCAAAGGATAACTTGAATGAACTTATGTCACAACTACAGAATCCTCAGGGTAAATGAAATTCCAACAATAACCTTTGACAAAAGTAGCATTAAGATTTCGTTGGGTAACTCTGCATGGGCAAGGAGTTTTTTGAAAATTAAATCAGATAGTAAATTTACTATTTGAACATATATTTTAAAATCACTTCCTCCATTTAGAGGTCTGTTTATGCTCATTGGTAGTGGCACTGGCTTCACTGTTGGGGAAGGATTTTAATAAACTGGAGATATCCTAGACAGTCTTTCCCAACTATGAGATGGGAGAGTAAGTTTCCAGTCTGTATCTTGAGTAAGGGTAACCTTCCTTGAAGGTCCTCTTGCAGACACTGACGTATATACAATTATATATATACGCATGAAAATTCTACACAGATCTATGTAGATTTACTTCACTTTTGCAATTACATTGGACTGAATTGCTTTCCATTTTCTGGAGTGTGTAAGAACCAGAAAGGCTGAAGACCATTGATCTCCCATAATCTGTGACTTGGGAATTCTTTGTACTCATTGGAAGTGTATAGTGTCTTCTCATGGCATCATTAAGGATAGTATAACTGCTCTGATACTGCTTGTCTTCCGAGACTTTGGCTATTTTTTAAAAGACTAATTAAGCAAATAATATGTGTATTCTAATTGCAGTTATGTTTATTACTGTGATTTATTAAAGTTTATTTGCTATATTTAATGGGATTTTATGGGCTTTGTAGTGGTACATTATGTGGGGATTGTACTAACTCTTTCAATATGTTTTTTCAGACTTCTTACACTTACTAGAGGAAGAAATGATTCCTGCAAATACACTTGAATTCAAGGAGGTAATTCCTATATCTACATATACTGGAGAAGGAATTGAGGAACTAAAGGCATATATAAGAAAATCCATAGATGAGGAAGCAGAGCGGGAGAATGAGGAATATCGGAAAAAGAAACTACTACTTTTACAAACTTCCCAAGAAGAAAAAATGGATAGAAGATAGCATTCCTGCATGGATCCAACACATTTTAATATTTTTAGTATGTACATGAAGCTGTTGCTATGCAGACCTTCTATTTATTTGTTCTCTCTACCATCACTGCAGAGTTCCCTGCTCCCTCCCATTTGTTCCTTGGGCGCTTGGGTAGAGTACAGTGGGGAAAAGAGCAAGTTTTTTTGATTTATGTTGGCTACCTACTCAACAGAGTAAAGACCAGAGGTTTTGCAACTCAAAGCACAGCTCAACAACTGATGAACCCTGGAATATTTTTTGCCAGATGAGATGAATGGAGGGAACATAACCTCCATAGATAGCAAAGGAGCAAGTTCAACCACTCTACATCTTCAGCCATAGGCATCAGAAACACAAAGGGAAATTTCCCATGCAGAAGTTTGCCAGGGTCTGGTGTTCCTAAGGTAAACTAGTTCTGCTACTGTGACAGGCACTGGATCGAAGGGTTTTTGTTGCTTTTAAGGATTGAAAGAAAAACACAAAGGGCTTGTAGAAGCACAAAAAGCAAGGCTGATGTGTAATGTTGGAGGGTTTTTTGACACCTGCTGGCGCCTACTGGTGTCCTCTTAATTGTATAAATCGTGATTCCAAATTTCCAGGCTTAATTTGTGATTCCCTCCTTTTTTGTTGGGTATATTACTTTATGGTGAAAAAATGCTTGCTTTTCAACAGATTATATCTGTTGGGGAATAGTTAATGTTTCAGACTTCGTATTACAAAAGGCACACTTACATTTTATTAAAAAAAAAACATAAGTCCTTTATTGTCAGGGTGTTTTCTACTTCAAAGCTATTAAATGGATAGCAAAGCAAAATCAGACTGAATACATCAAAGGCTTCTTAGTTTGGTCTGATTTTGGTTTGTAAGTGTATGTATCAAACGCTTCTCTAAATTTTGTTAAAGCAGCCATTAGGAAGAAAGGTATGGCTTGTCATACCTTTGCCATTTCTTTTATCTTTGGCATTGGTTCCTATTCTGATTTTCCTCTGGTTTTACTGTGTGTGGGGCTAATATGTTTTCACCAAAGCGAAGTGTTGGCTGTCAGTTTTTGATACTCCATTTCAAAGAATCACAGATTCAAGTTGGAAAAGACCTTTGAGATTGAGTCCAGCCTATGACCCAACACCACTGTGTCAACTAGACCATGGCACTGAGTGCCACATGCAGTCTTTCCTTCAACACTTCCAGGGTTGGTGACTCCACCATCTCCCTGGGCAGTCCATTCCAATGTCTAATAACCCTTCCTGTAAAGAATTTCCTCCTCATTCCAAACCTAACTTCCCTGGTGCAGTTTTAAGACTGTCCTCTTGTCCTATTGCTAGTTGCCTGGGCAAAGAGCCTGACCATCACCTGGGACATCCAGCCATGCTGGAGAGAGTGCTTCAGCCTATCCAGCCATGCTGGAGAGAGTGCTTCAGCCTGTCCAGCCTGCTGTAGCTAAGGAATTGAGTCAGCTCCACGTGGATTTGGGGTCTGTTTTGTGTCCTCCCTGCCAGGAAATCTGGGAGGGCACTGGTTAAGTGCTGCCAGAGGGGCATGGAAGGCAGGCAAGAATCCTGCCAAAACCCTGTGCCAGCTGTGGGGGGAATGTCCTGCTGCAATGAGCTGATCTGGGTCGATCATCACAGGGGAGCTTGAAGTTACTCCAGGCAGGAGCATCCTAAATGCTCCTAGTTTAGGAGCATTTGCCTAGGGATATAAAACTTGCCAGCTGAGGGCTCTGCAGGCTGGGAGATACTGATGCCATGGGATAAAACAAAGGGGAAGCAGTAGTGTAACATTTATGGTGAGACTCCAGCACAGGTTGCCCTGAGAAGCTGTGGCTGCCCCATCCTTAGAAGTGTTCAAGGCCAGGTGGGACAGGGCTTGGAGCAACGTCATCTAGTGGTGGTTCTGTCAGGGAAGTTGGTGGATTCATCATCCCTGGAAGTGTCAAAAAACATGTGGGTGTTTCATATGGAGGCATAGCAAAAACCCAGTGAGGCAAAGCACACCGGGCAACAGGCTGGGATGTGCTTGGATGTTTTCCAGAGAAAGATCCCTGTGCTGCAAGATGCTCCCACAGCCACTCCTCTAGGCACTCTCATCCCTGATTCCAGCATATATTTGCACTCAAAATGCCGCCAATTGCTCCAGCTGCTCCTCAACAACAGCCACCTACAGGAGCGCACACATCAGTGCCCGCTGCCTTTGGCTGCCCTCTGGCAGAGAAGTCCCCGGGAGCACAGGTGTTCGGGCAGGGGAGGGGCACCACCCTGCCAGGTGGGGTGGTGGCAGGTTCCATGTCGAGGTGAGCGTGGTGGCAAACGCTGCCGCGCCGAGCTGCCTCCCACCTCTGCCCTCTCGCAGCCGCAGCTGCTCTCGTAGTCGAAAATAACTTTTTTTTTTTTTTTTGGGTCAGGCTTCGTGAACACTGCTGTTAATCTCACACGTAACCGAGGGAGCGGGAGTGTGTTTAAAAAAAAAGAACCAGCTTGGCTTGAACGCTGCTGGCCGCTTTGGGCTGTAGCTGAGTGCCGTAGTCAGGTTCCTCTGACTGCGGATCGCTGGCGTATTGGAAGAATATGTTTTAAAGCACCGGCTGTCCGGGCCAGGAGCCGGAAAGCTGCCTCTTTTCCCGCTCACAAGCAGACAGACGCGGGCGGGCTCTGAGGGGCCGCCGGGAGTTGTGGTGCCGGGCCGGGCCCGCACTGCGGCGGCGCGGCCGCTCCGCCCCACAACGCCTCGCGCGGCCGCGGCCTCTCCAGAGCCCAGGCGGGAGCGGCGGCCCCGGGGCCGGGGAGCGGCTATGGAGTCTCGGCTGGGCGGCGGGAAGGTGAGCGGCGACAACCGGGGGGGAGCTGCCCGGGGCCCCCGGCCCGGGTGATCCCAATCCCCGCGGCCCTTCCCGGTTACCCCCTGCGAGTCCGGCATCGCAGTGCGGCAGGTTCCGAGCGCTCCCGCGGGCGGGGGTCGAAGGCGCTCCTCGGGCGCACTGCTTGTATTCTCTTTCTGGTCTTTCCAAATCAGTCGGTAAAATAATTACCCGTGGTCTAGGTTTTTCTTGGAAGTCCTAATCTATTAGCTAGGATTGTTAGTTATAACCCAGTACAACGGGATTTAATTCTAAAGGGAGTTTTTTAGAATTGGAGCTGCGTGATTGATTTCCAGAAGGAAAGAAACCCACCCAAATGACTGGTGGCACTGATTCTGAAGCACTTCCTTCCACTTACCTTGAAACAGGAGAGCTGTTGACCTTTAGTTTTTGGTGGCCTATTATCCAAAACTCATAATAAGTCTTAAACTGCTAATGCTGTTGTGGATAGTTAGAGAATCTATTTGCTTATAAATCGTGTTTATCAATTGTAGTGTCACCTGTCTTCTGCAACGCTTTACAGAATAGCAATGGCTCCCGGACCATGGTCGTCTCAAGGCCATGCCGGGGAGCAGAGCTAGTTTTACTCACCTCTGAATTACAACTCCAGTGAATGTCCTTTTTGTCTTCTTTGTTTTATTTTCTATTTATCTTTTGGGCCATTAATCATGTATCAGTTTTTAACCAGCTTCAGCCAGCATCTCTCTTACAGCAACATGGATCTTTAGAGTAGAAGTCATGGTAAAATCTGTCCCTGAAATTGTATATACACAGTACAGCTGTAAAATCCTTGGCCTAGAATCTTAAGGCAAGGCAGGGTTGAGTCTGTCCTGGCCTAAGTGTTCTTTTTTCTCATGGACAGGTAGTTCAGAGGTGTCTGAGGTCCCTGGTTGTTCAGCACCATCAGTGATCAGATGGACTAAACAGGCAGAGAAAAAAACCACTTAATGTCTACAGAAATGGGTGGCTTTCTGAGTTGGATATTGTGGAATATTTACATAGCTGCTCTGTATCTGTTTATTACAACAGCTGGTGGCTGCAGGTTTCATCATTTAATGGGAAGGACTACTGGGCTGGGCACAGCTCTCTTTGACAGCTTTGTTTGCCTGTACTAATTTTCTACTTAATTGCGGTTGTTATGGTTGTTTATGGGTGTGAACCTGCTGAGGGAGGTCTGTGTGTTTATCTTGGCTTCAGTTGCTGGGAAGTGCACAGAGAGCTTGAAAATTAGACAGTAATGTTAGTGAACAAAGCTGCTGCTCCAAGCTATGCAGTAATACTTTTTTTTTTAATATATCCAAACTTAAAAGAAAAAAAAACAAAAACCAGACATCTGTGTTTCCAAATGCAGTGTAACATGCTGATGCAGTTAGTTTTCCCAAACTGCTACTTGTAGCAGTCTTGATGAACCTGGCAGTGAGAAGCCCAAGGGATGCTTAATTCAATTGTGTCTGCGTTTTATGTGTATTATCTGCCACAGCAATTCCTATTGGAGGGCTTCAGATTTGGAGATCACTTTCTCAGTGGAAAAAACTGGGATGCATGAGTGTGTGCTGTAAGTTCTCTTTCTTGGCTAGATAGTTTGATGGAAGAATTTCTTTGATGTTGCATCCCAGGAGCCTATGTGTATATGAATTTTATAATATTTCATGTTTTGATATAGGTAATTTAGAATAAACTCTGTCCTTGTACATGTTTGTCCAGCAAACTCACCTTGAGGTTGTAGCATTTAACAGTCACATAATGACACACTTGTAGGTCGGACGCTGTCCAGTGGAAAAGTGATTTTAGTATTATGACCTGCAGAGTTGCTGTTGGGACTCAGATGTGGGGGTAAAGAGAATCCACAAGAGGATCCTTTCTCTTTCTCTGGAAAAGCTGGACAGCCATTGAAAAGACATCATCTGTATTTCCTGACTTATGTGCCCTTGAAACCTTTGTATAGAAGTCAGGAAGGAATAGAGAACCACAAGTTTATAAAAAATTTAGAGCCTGTGTTTTGTTTTCTGACTTTAAATGATCATTGCACGTCCTCCTCCCTGCTGGTTAAGCACAGCCTTGAACCTAACATCTGAAATAATCATTGTGTGATTTGACATGGGGTTTTTTGCTAGAAACATGACATTTAGAGTGTGAACATCTCTGTTCCTCAGAACACCCATAAGAAAGGGAGTTTTATAATCCTTTCTTATCTGTTGAGACGAGTAGGTAGAAAACAAGCTCTGGGAAAAAAAAAAAAAAGAAGAAAAATAAAGTAGTTTGAATTGTTTTTTAAATAGGAGGAAATTGTAGAAAGGTGATGGAGTTGACCTCATGCAAACGAGTCTGATATACCTAATCTCCAACTGCAGTGTAAACACTGTTGCTGAAATTGCATGAGGCAAATGTGATGCTGACTTTCTTTGTTTGTTCTGTTTCTTAGATACAGTAAGACCTTTCTTCCTGCTTCTAAAAGTTGCTAAGGTTTCTCTTGATTTGGACACACTGCTGGTAAGTACTGGATCCATTCAAGACAACATCTGTTTTGTTACTGTCTTAATCAGGGATCTGTAAATGCCTCTATAATTACAGCCAGCAGTATTTGCAAGATGGCACAAGTCTCACCTGATGCGGGGATCATAGATAACTTACTTATTTGCTGTAATTTACTATTGTAAATTAATTTTCAGAAGCAGTGGGTTTCTGAAGCTGCTCAGTCATGTGTTTATTCCAGCTGCTTCTCACAGAGCTCTGTCGTGGAGAATGCCCTGTCTGCAGGGCGTTCCTACCTGGAAGTTTTATCCAGGTAAAGGCAAGGTAAAAGCAAAAGTATCAAGCTTGAGGAGAACAAAATGTGATGCTACATTAGATTTACCCCTCAAGCTCTTTTGTTATAAGTTACATTTTCTTGCAAGTTGATTGTGTTGACCTTACTGAAGCTGAGGTTAAGTATAATATTAAATCAATTGTGATGGCAGTAAGTCTCAGATCTCCCTACCCAGGGGATATCCCGTTAATGACCAACCATCTGAAAAGGCTACTGCCATGAGGACAGTAGGTTGTCCACACTCAGCTGCCCTTAGCAACAACATAATGCCATCTTTTTGATGAAAAAGGTACATTTTTACCATAAATGTTCTTGTTAGTATTTCTTTTCACCAGTGCTTCTAAAGAAGAGTATGATCAGCACTTAAATGGTGCCCACACTCCATTGCTATCCTTCAGGGTTAGGTGGCATAAAATAAATGACTAATACTTTCTTACAAAACAAATTGGACTTCAGTTTTTGTCTATGTATAATAAATAGAATGCTGACTATCTATATGGCTTGCTTTCAGTCTGTTTCCAATATACATGGGAATTCCTTATCTGAAAACTGGAACTCCCTGACCATTTGACGTTTGCAGATGCAGAAGGAGAGTGGGGGATCAGATCCAGTTTCCTCTTTGGCTGCAGCCATTTCTGTAACCTTTCTGCGATACAGATACTCAGTTACTTGTACATGTGTTAGGTTAAACTTCTGGTACCTAAAGTGTTTTATGACTTTAGACAAATATACACATTGCAGTATAATGATTTGGAAGAAATTTCAGGAGGAGTTGCAAAGTATCTGCTCATTTTTAGGTACTATAATTCCTAGTGTCCAGCTTCAAGTACACTCTAGGTCGAATGCTCAGTGCCTATTTTGTATTAGGCTTCTTTAAAATGTCTTGAGTGTGCAGAGAAGGGATAACTAGTCTCTTTTTCTTTAGTTTTCTTTGTTGTTAGTTGGATTTTAAAGACCCATCATTGAGACTGTTTCCCAGGATCTCTGCAGGCAAGGGGAGATACTAGGGACACAGACAGTGATTATATTGAAAAGGAAACAGTATTCTTCAACACTTGGTCTGAAGAGGAAAATGTGAAAAATTGAAAAATTGCCTGCTTTCTGTAATCGTTTGTGTGCTTGGACAGTTGGTTTTGAAAGGCAAAAGACAGGAAGAACTGTCAGTTGCTTTTGAAAAATTCATAGTAAATTACTCAACAGAGTCTCCACCACTAGCTCACAGCTCTCTCAACAGTTTGGCCTATATAAAATGTGTATGGCTGCCTACATATGCATTTTGTGCCAGTCTAATGATGCAGGTTTTAGGCAACTCCCTTTTACTCACATGGCAGTGTGGTAGAACTGAACATGCACTCTGGTACTACAAAAATGCTGAAGAGAGGGAGCTGCCAGCTGAGGACAGGTGAACTGAAATCAGTGATACACCTTCTTCACCTGGACTCTGTAATAAAGTCCATGCAGTGACAAAGGGTGGAAGGCTGTGTAGACTCGCACATTGAAATGTGCTCCTTTTTCATCTTGAACACAGTGAATTTAGCAGTCTGTCAGCTGAGCAGTCACAACAGTGTGAAATAATCTGACGTTTCATTAACGTGTGAGTGTCGTCGTGTTGCTGCTGTCTAAGTGTGTCAGACAAAGAAGGTGCCACAGAGTTAGTGCCTAGCAGCTGCCACGTAAGTTCAATAACCTGCCACTAGTCAACTGTAATTAGTCCTGTGCCCATAAACATTCTCCTACTGATCTTCTTTTATATTTTTCTTTTTAATTGCAGGAAACAACTTCTGTGGGCAAACATGGGCTGCCGGGATGTTCATGCAGCGACTGTACTGGCCTTCCTCAGTGGAACAGCGTCAGTAGCCGGACTCCTTGCAGCAGTTCTGCTTCCAAACTGGAGGCAAATGAGACTTTACACATACAACAAGAATGAGAGGAATGTGACCGTCTACACTGGACTCTGGATTAAGTGTGCTCGCTTTGATGGGAGCAGGGACTGTGTGATCTATGACCCACAGTGGTACACTGCTGTCGATCAGCTGGATTTGCGTGTTCTGCAGTTTGCCCTTCCTCTGAGTATGTTTACTGCTGTCTCAGCTCTGTTTCTCTGCATGATTGGCATGTGTAACACAGCCTTTGTATCCACCGTGCCAAACGTCAAATTGGCCAAATGCCTCGTGAACAGTGCAGGTTGCCATCTCGTGGCTGGCCTCTTGTTCTTGCTTGCCTGTGCCATTTGTCTCATTCCGTCCGTCTGGGTCATTTTTTATAACAATTATCTGAACAGAAAATACGAGCCTGTCTTTAGCTTTGACATCTCTGTGTTTATTGCCATTGCCAGTGCTGGCGGTCTGTTTTTCACCTCCATCCTGCTGTTCCTGTGGTACTGTGCATGCAAAAGCCTCCCTTCCCCGTTCTGGCAGCCGCTGTATTCCCACGCCCCCAGTATGCACAGCTATGCCTCGCAGCCCTACTCCGCACGCTCCCGCCTCTCTACTGTAGAACTTGACATTCCTGTTGTGACACATTCATCTTAAGGAGACAAAGTCTTGGAAGCTGAGCTCTTGTGCTCATTCAGACCATGAAAATTGCAGGCTTGATTCTCTCCGCTGCCCTGCACTGAGCATAATCCTTTGTAAGGTCAAGTTTCCCAGGGCACAAAGCAATGGAGATCCAAATTCAGCAAGTTCGTTGCTGTTCTGGTCTGTTTGTTACTTCTTGAACAACTTGGGGTTTGGTATTTTTGTTTTGGTTTTGTTTGTTTGTTTTGGTTTTAGTTTTTTTTTACGCTGAGCTCACTACAGACAAAACTGCTGCTAATGCTGGGACAGTACACTAACAATAGGATCCGTCCATCATTTTGCTTACTGACATCAAAGCAGGTTTGAACCCCTTAGATATTTGATAAGCTAGTAGTAGATGCTGATCTTGTTGTAAGACCCTTGCACCCATGTATTATCCAGATGCAGGCAGTGGAACTGAGTGCAGGAGTTTCCTGTTTATCTAAACACATATTTTATGATGTGATGTCTGAAAAGGGTATTTGGCAGACTAATTCAGTTCTGTGCACTGTTCTTTGTTCTTCACTGCACACACAAAAAGCGACTCGCTTAGGAACTTCTCTAGCAGAATTAATGCCCAAAAAATTACCCTTTATTTTCAGAGTAGGCATCAGAAGGAATAAAACTGATTTAACTAAAAAGGTTGTTTTGTGCTGTAATAGCATTTTGTGAATTACTGGAGGCCAGAAATTTTTTGTGAATTTTATTTCTAGTCTGTTTTTTACTAAGTTAGCAAATTCATTAGATCTATTTTGTGATTAAAACAAAAACCACTAGTATTTAAGAATTCTGTTTAGAAGCTTGAATGTTTTATTTGAAAGCCTTCTTAAAAATGGATTTCCAAGTAGGATATAAAGTGTTCAGTTCTGGAGAGAAATGTCACACTACAAAATGGATTAGGAAAGCCGTGAAGAAGGCTATGGGAGATTCTTTTGGAACATTGTACACAAGCTATAACAACATCTCTCTAGGAAGGGGATTATATCCCTGGGGAGATTTTTTTTAATCTAGATTTTTTTAAAAAAATGTATATACAAGTAGGAATGAGCTTGTGTGTTTTTCAGAGTTGACCTTTATGGTTGTTGGACTTTCATGCTGTTGCTTATTTAATTACTGATTAAGGCTTAACCTTTTCAGCCTTGTTCTTGTACACCTTTCAAATTCAGCTATTTTAAAATCCAGTTATTTCCTCAGCTGCCACCTCTCAACTGCAGAAAGTTTCCCTTCCTATTTTCTGTAAAATGAGGTTTTGGATAACTTGTGAACTTCACCTTGCAGCTCTACAAGGATGAGGAAGGATTGTAAATTCTAAGCCTAGGATGTCTTTAAATCATTTTTTGTCCTTGTAAAATGCAGAGTGGCAGGTGAGTCCTAACGATCAGAGCTCTTCAATGTGGGCTTTGAAATTACTTGGATGATGACAGTGAGTTGAAGAGTGCTATAATTAAGGCAAGTATTTGATTCTCTCAGATTTTGGCAAATTGAGATCTTATGTTTAAGATGTCATCCCAGTAAGGAAAGTTGTTTTGATTGGTGGCCTTCTGGAGCTTAGTGGATATTTCCACTTCATTAATTCCAGAATAAATTTGCTTTTCTAAAAAAAAAATCAAGTTCTTTAATTCCAGTTCTGAAAAATCCGCCAAGGTCCTGAAAATCAGTTAGTTTCCTCTTCTAGGTATTAGAAATGGGAACAAATACTGTGCTGGGCAAATCTTGTTCTGTTAAATAACAGTATGTTGAGGAATCCTTGTGATTCAGCTGATAGACCTCGGAATTCAGTGGATTGAGGGAGGAAGCTGATCTCTGTCATAAATTCTTGACATAGTCAGTGAAACAACAGTCCTTTCCTGCAGAGTGCTTGATTAAATTGTAATATAAGGAATTAAAGCTGTAGATGATAAAGAATACTTAAAGAGATAGGCCTCTAAAGTTACATGAGTTTAATACCCTCTTAGGTTTACAAGGTATGAGAGTATGAGGTATCTTTTTTCTTTTGTATAATGATGTGCAAGACAGCTTTTTTTTCTTCAAAACTGAGCTTTGCTTTACTGTTACAGTGGTTGTCCAGCCATAGACACTATTGCTGTTTCAGCTGCCCATATCCTTGGATGCTTTGGAAGGTGAAAGCAAGGGGGTCACTGGTTTGTGATTTCACATCAACTTGCTTCCCCATCACTTCATTGTCTTTTCTTCTTTGTGCCTTGCTTAAGTTGGTCAGTAAATGTTACTTTACAGTCAGTGTCTGATATGCTTTTTGAGCTTGAATTTACAAAGCATTTTGATCATTTTGGAGAGATGATCAATATATTTCATGGTGATTTTAAAAGGAGCTGAATCTTCAGCATCTCCAGAACAAGAATGGCATCCTGGCAAACTGTTTTCTACAAGAATGTAAGTAAGTGCAGCCAGTGTTGTTTTCTGTGCACTTTAATAGCAGGTGTCTGACAGCTCTTTTGTATTCTGACTGATTCTTATGCACAAAACTTTCAATGAGTATTTGCTGCTGCCTAAGCTGATAACTTGTTGCTTTGAAAATTGTGTCTTTCCAAAAGTCTGAGATGAATGACTTATGAAAAGCGGAGATCCAGAATTTATTGGATTCCAGTGTAGGTCCCAGCAAAAAGACTTGCATCATGTTGTATCACCAAAGCACGGCTGAGCTTCTTTCAACAGTGATGTTAATGTGAGTTTCTGCTGGATCCTAAGTGAAGTTACCTGGAAGTTGTGCTGTATTTCTTTTGTTACAGAAAGAGGTGGCCAACCTGTGACAGTTGAGCCAGCTTTGCTCTTGCTAAGGTTGCCCTTGTGCCCAGCTTCAGTGTTGGGGAGTGACAGGTCTTTCTGTTTTGAAGAGAACAACACATGTATCCTGCATGTGTCTGCCAAGGAACAAAAAGCCCCGGGGAGCAGTTAGCACCCCTGCCTCTGACCAGCTGCACCTGCCCGAGCACTCTGCTGAGTGCAGGGACAAGCACTCTGGGTCTTGAACACAGATTTTAATTTGTGGCTCATGCAGTCAAAGGTTGGGTGCTCTGGGTTTACAGGAACCTGTGTTTTTTTTCAAGTGATTCCTGTCCAACTTCTTAAATTGTGTTTAGTTACAGTGTTGGTTCTTTTTATGTGAAACAGAAGATATGTATTTTTAATAAAACAGTCTCATACAGATGCAGTTTATGTTGATTAATTTTGTGGAAAACAGTAACTGCTAGAATATGAAATACTTACCCTGTTTTGATAATGATCACCAGACCATTTCAGATGTCTTAACAGGTTTAAAATGTTGTGCATACTGCATTTTAACTCCCTAATTTTATAGGACTCCTTTAAACAAAACAAAATAATTTTAAAAAGTGCCAAAAAAAACCAAACAAACCCTTCTGAAAACTTGACTGATAATTGTAATTTCACTTTATTGTAAGCTAGTCCTGAGAAATTCTAGCATCCCTTTCCCCTTTAAAAGGACGAGATTGATTTCCCTTAGTCTAGAGGATTCCCTTTCTCTGCCTGTGGTCTGGGGGCCAGGATATGGCCCACACACAGAGCCAGAGTATCAGTGTGGCACAGCAAAGAGCATAGTCCTCACCCTGTGCCCAAAGCCCCATCTCTCCCCGTGTTAATTCTGTCACTTAACCAGTCCAGCTCGCTAACCTAGCTGAAAACTTCCATGCTGGGATAACATTTCCGTGGACTAGTGAGATTTGTGTTGTGTTAGTGTCACACTGGAGGGGGTTGTGGCGTAAGCCATCTTCCTGCCCTTCCCTGTGCCGGCTCTGCTGTCAGCTGGAGAAGATGCTGACAGTGTGAAAGTTGTTTGGGCATTCCAGGGACTTGAGACAGTCCGGAGCAACGATGCTGGTTCATGATGCCTCACTTCTGTTGTGTGGTGCTTCTGGCAACTGCAGCTCAGCAGCACCACGGTGACTCAGTACTGAGCCTTTCCCCACTGTTATGGGGCAAAGTACAAACCCTTTGAGTGTTGGAAGTGCTGATGCCATAGTGCAAGTTCACAAAACCTGAATTATTTATGCAGAGTGGACTGAGGCTTGCTGGTAATTCCTCTGGATTTCTAGTCTAACCTGGCATTCTAGGAGGTCGGGTTTTTATCTGCTTGGGGAAGTAATGGTTATATGAGTTCTCATGGATTCAGCAGAGTATAAAGCAGTTGTCAGTACCAAAACTCACTTGAGGGGGTGGAAAGGTAACTTTATAGTCTTCTTCATTTCCTCCTTTGCTGTCCCTTTTAGACAGACCTCCTAGCTCTGCAAACTGGTATAAACTTAAGTCAAGTTGAATGTTGATAAAAATACTGCAGAGAGCTCAGTTTCTTCCAAATGTGGGAGTGCCTCACTTTTTTCATATTAAAATTCCTAAAAAACTAGCCCACCTATTTGTGCTCATTGAAAATAAATCTCTTGGCTGTTTTTTCCCCTTGTTTTATTTCAAAGGACTGGAGTTCACATATGTGATTCATCAGGTATGTAATGTCACTTATCCCTTCTTGTATCTACTGAGCAGGCAGGTAACACACCTCAGAAGCAGCATAAGCTTTTTTTAAGGTTTTTCTTTTTGTTCCACTGCTGCATCCATATTCATCAAGAAGTAGCCTCATCAGAGAGTAAGAAGGTAGTTTCTGATGTCAAAACTGCTTTTTATCTACATTCTAAACAGTTGATTTGCTTATTCAGGTATTAGACTGCTAGGTATGGGAGCTTTGTCTTTTGGGTGTGGCAGCTGCAAGGAGTTGTAAAGGCTGAGCACAGGGCAGCAGCAGTTGTGCTGAGCTGTAGGGTAGGAATGATTGACTGTTTTGAGGAGAGAGAATAGACAGCTGGACTTCAAGAGTAATTAAAGCTCTAAGTATTTCAATAAGCTTTAGTCAGCACCAGACTCCCAGAAGGTTATAAGTGAACTTTAAAAACATGGCATAAAAGTACTGCCCAAGCAGTATGTGTCCTTGGGGACCACAGATGTTGACCAAGCACTCAGCACCACTTCCCAGCTATATGCCATGCCAGAAGATGCTGTTTAGCCAGCACTGCCAAGGTTGGCATTTTAGCACCAAAGCCCGGTGCTTTTCAGTTTCTCTGTGATCTCACCACCCCAAATGACAGACATCCCACTGGTCAGAGGGGTCTATAACCATTGATATAGTACTAGTTTTCTTCCCAAAGTCACAATGTATATATAAATAAAGATCACTTACAAATTCACATTGGAGTTTAAATAAATACTAGCACTTACGTAAAAAATAAGTTGTTTCCTAAACCAGGTCCTGGTACTGCAGACACTTTCTGACCTACTGCGCAAAAGGCTTCAGCATATGCTTTTTCTTTTTAATGGGCTTAAATGTATTCTGCTACCAGAAGAGGAAATCATGTCTTATTGCTCCTTTTGCTGTTTATCTTCTCTGCTTATTTAGCTTTCAACCCCGCAGGTGGCTAATCTAGTCTGCCTCCTGGTCACGAGCGCAACTGCCAACACAAATCTGAGTGGAAGTAGAAGGGCAAGATGGCAGCTTTAGGTTGATTCTTCATTAAGCCTTACTTTGATGCCTTTGTTTTCTCACTTAATGAGCAATTTGCATAAGAAAGACTGTTAATTTGAAAATTTTTTAAGGTTGTTTGTGTTTATTAATTGGAGAAGTTGTTGAAAAATGCTGCATTTGGAGAAAAATGTTGAATGTTTATTAGCAAGGCAAAAAAATCGTGTTTCAAAACATTTCAAAATTTGTTCCATTTTATTTCATTCTAATTCGCTTACAAAAAGATGGTATGGCAAGGAAAAGAGGTAGTGAAGCACAAAACAGAGTTGACTTTCTGAATTTGAAGATTACACTGCTTTAGATTATGTATGTATGAAGAAATCTCAACTGCTAATGATATTAGTAAGAAAAGAGGTAATTTTTAGTTGATTAACAGTGCCAGATATTAAGATGTTTGCATTAGCTTATAAGTTGTGTGGGAATGGTTTAGTGTTATCTGTAGAGACTCAGCACCAGGGGTTACTATTATTTCACTGTTTTGACTCAAGTCAGCAACAATAAAATGCTCAGGTTCTTTCTACTGTTGTGCTAAGATGTTCTATAGACAGGTTGAGTTTCCTGGCAAAAGTATCATCTTGGGAAGCAGCTGAAAAGTAATTGCATTCTCACAAAGTGGAGGGCATGTTTTTACAGTACAGCTTCAGATCAATCAGACTGCACAAATTTAGCTGCCTTCTGTTGCTGACTATTCTGCTTGATTCAATTATACATCTCCCAGGGAAGGCCTTGAGAATAAGGAGCCCAGTCATCAAAAAAAACATACTCACCTTTCTGCTCTTTGTTAGGCTTGTAGTGCGGGCACTTTCAGGTCTAACTTGCTATCTGCAACTCAGACTAAATGCTGTTGACCTCCTCAGCTGCAGAGGTGAGGACGTCTCCCTTGCAAATAATTGGAAGAGTCTCAGCCTAACAGCTGGGAAAGAGCTGGCTCTGCAAGCTTGGTGGCACACAGGCAGCCACAACACATGGGGTTTCCGGCACCGCGGCTTAGCAAATCCTGAGGTGCTGGTGGGGCTTTCGGCAGTTCCTGAGTCAGCTGCTGCTGGGTTATGGAGTTCGTTGTTCATTAAGGTACAACAGTTCCAGTTAGTTTGCATGTACACTGTCAAACGCCATGTGGCTGCACCTTAATTAGCCAAGGAGTTATGAGAACCTTGAGAACCACTAATCTTGATGGCTGATGCCTCACTTGAGAAGTCCTCTGAGGGCTGTAATTCTTTCTGGCTCTCAGCATTAATCTGCTTAGAGCTGCTATAGAAGATCTTGAACAGAATAGAATGGCAGAACAGAATTTGCTTGGAGTAGATTTCACTACTCACGGTAAGAATCAAACACACCACAAGGACTTCTTGGTTTAAAACACAGGAAAAGAACTCAAAAAGGTCTTATTAGATGTATAACATGAAAACAACATAATTTGATGAAATATGCCCCTGAGCTGCTTGTGTATGCATGCTAAAGTACTAAAATGCTGCAGCTTTCGTTTGATTGACAAGTCAGCCAAGTAAATTACCTTTTCTTTAGAAGAAATATTGCATTTGACAGTTTCTGTCCCTGGAAAATTGTCCTTTTCTTTTAAGAACCTTTCTCTACATCATACCTCTCTTTGTATCATGGATGGCCTCATTCCCAAAACAATTCCAAGGTCCGTTGACTGCTTTCCTAGAATGGCCAAGTCAGTTCTCTGGGTTCAGATGTCCACAGCAGCCCTCCAGGAAGCATATTTTACAAGGCAGTATCTCAAGTGACACCTCATTATTTTTGCAGGGCACCAGAGATGGCATGAGGAGGGGCTGTAGAAGCTCCTGTATGGTCTAGCATAGATAACAAAGTGTATGACTGGATTTGCTTGAATGTTATTGTAAATTAGCAAACTAAAATTGATCATGCTTCCTGGGTTGGTTCCGGAAATTATTTTTTCTCACAGCTTTTTTACAATGTTTTGCATTTCATTTTGTTATTGATAATCCTCTACTGTAGTAATTCCACACATATTCTTGGCTTTATTTCTGGCCCTGCTGTCACTTCTGTCTCCTAGGAGGAATAAACACAAATTCCTAATGGCAGAAAGGTTTTTTTAATTCCTGAGCTCTTAAAGTTTCCTCTGTGCTTTGAAATTACTATTATGTTTCCCAAAAATAATGTCTGTGGCCAGCCACTATGCCTGCTGTGTCTCTTGTCACTTATCCAAAGTGCACAACTGTAACTGAACATCAGAAGGGAAGATGGAGCAGAAGGCAGGACTTCCTCTTCCATTGGCACAGATATGGAGGAAAAAAATCAGAAATTTGGACATCAGGTTTAAATTGAAAATCCCCATTCAGTATATGATCCACCCATAAATAAATCTGTCACCCACTGTCTAGAAACACAGCATCTGTAAATCAAAGCAAGTATTTGATCAGAGTTGTTTTGAAAATATCTGTGGTGTAAACTCCCAGATTCCCAACATCACAGTTCCGTAGCACAAGCAAGGAAATTTGGACAGGATGCTGTGTTCACTGGAACCTTTGTAATGCTACTACTTTCTGAAACAGTAGTTGTCTGTGTTGGGTAATACAGGTGAGTCTATATTGCAAAACTAAGCAGGGTAGTCAACACTATCTGTATCTGAACTTCTTCAAAGGAGCAAGATATAAGTACTTGATACAGTCAAGATTCCAGGTGAATTAATTCTGGGATGTGTGCTGGAATGATGATACGTTCCTATTTTTAAATATGGGAATTTTATACTGCATATGAAAGAGGAATAGAAAGGATTCGTTTTCTGTGATGGTGTAGAACTGGTATTGCACAAAGTTGCTGGACAATAACTAGACACAGATACAGTTTCTTACTTAGCCTTAAATTAGCCTTAGATCAAAGCTGCAGTGGGATGTTTTGGTATTAGGATTCTTCAATTACTTAAGTTGATTCAAGGAACAAATTATATTAGCACTTTATATAGAAAATACTCAGAGATACATGAGATCTCAGTACTACAGTCTTTGCATAGCTATATGGCATTTTGAACCAAATCCAAGTCTGCAGCAGGGGGAAGAAAAGTTGAAGTACTGAGAAGCTAGGAAATACACAGTATTAAGAAAAAGATCCAATGTCCAACTGAAATAGTCTGTTAACTCATATGACAGAGACTGTGAAATGCCAAGAGAAAATCTGGTCCCCTCGCAGTTTAGAAAATGGACTAAATAAGAGCAGCTGTGTGGGTAAATAATTATCCCATTCTTTGGCATTAAATTGTTAGCTGATTTTTACCAGTTTTTGACAACAGAAGTCTTTCTGTTGTTAAAGCCTGGGAAATAAGAGCCAAGGGATATTTTCTGTCAGTTTGTTAAGCCAATAGCTTAATTCAAGTGGAGTTACTAATTTCTGGAATGCAACAGAATCCTTCTTTTATTGGGCTGATCCATTTTGTGACTCTCCCATTTACCCTATCCCAACTGACTGCAGCTCTACAATGTCTCTCTTGCCCCAGCTATGACTGAGGCAAGACTTAATAAGGCAAAGCCAATGATAAATACAAAACACGCAATTAAGTCTCATTACATTAATTCATTCTGAAGAAAAAGAGCTGAATCTTGGAAACAGATTTCTCTAGAGATCAACAGCAATTTTAAAGAGCACAAAGCAAAACAGCGTGATCTGTGTGGCATTATAGTCATGTTCCCAGGCCTGGTTAGACCTTAAGACAGACCCACAGGAAATCACGAGTTGCTATCTTATTTCACAGCTGGATGAATGCTGTTCTGCATGGTTTTCAATTACAGAGGTGCCGTGGCATTGAAGTTTTGCATGAGATGGATGAAAGTCAAGTTGTCCTTTAGTTATAATTATGGTGTAACTGGTTCTTAGGGGTGTCCCTTGTGCACGCTTGGTGCCCCAAACTCATTAACTCCCTGGGTGATCCAGGAACTCCACAGTTAGTTCCTGCACAGAAGAGACAATCAACTGAGGAAAACGTAAGGTGACAGACTCGGCTCCTCATCACTTCCACAATAAAGGATCTGACTAACTATTGTGAGAGATCTGCAGATGGGGATTTCAGACAGGCCTAAGGGTTCCTCCCAAGCAGTTCCTGCTGTCCCAAGACAAATTTCTACATCTAAAATTGTCACATAACATCCTGGGTAATGACTCTGGCTCTTCCAGAGCCTCCCAGTGCTTCCTGCTGTAGCACTGACTGGATTGCATGCAGATAGGACGCTCGTAAATTGTAGAAACTGTTTCTTTAGATATAAAAATGGTCACATAGGACAATCTTTTTGCACACAGTTAATGTAGTATGATGCTTTAGTTTAAAATAATCTACAACAATGGATAATGCACATGCTGAAGTAGTCACACAGGAGCTGGAATGTGAAAATTGAGCAGAGAAGCGGTTGGGGGGAATCTCTTATGATCCAGCAACTCCTGTCACTACCCCGGACTGCAACCAACCATCCCGTTTAGGAGATCTGAGCAATATCCCTATGCCAAAGCCCCAGCCATCATTTTTCTTGAACACTTTGTCCATTTTTTGTGCAACACTGCTCAGCCAAAAAACAAATCAACCCTGCCATCAAAGACATGCTGCATATAACAAATAGTCTTTGCCTAAGTAAATCCAATGCTTTTCAAAATAAATTAGTTAGCTCTGCTAAGAGTAATCAGTTCTGTACAAGACATATTAGAAAATTCATTACTCTCTCTTGTTTGAAATATTAGAGAGGGCTAAATGTTAACAGCTGTTTATGCACTGCCAGATTTGACTGAAATACAAGTTTTGAAACACCTGGCTTGTCATTTTAGTAGGTCACAGCAGTACTATAATAAATCTAACAATAGACTATAATTCAATTTGACTGCAATTCAGCACTGTTAACCATTCTGCAGAATAGTACACATAGAGCTATTCACAACTATTCTTTTCCAAAAAAACTTCCCATGTAACAGGAGCTGAGAAAGTTAGAAGGCAAAAAATTTCACTATATGCCTTTTTTGATGAGACTAACATTTTTATCTGTCAGTATAACCACAAGATAATTCAGTAAGTATGCAGATACACTTTTGAAAGGTATGTTTATTCCCTAAATATTGAGTGGTCACCTGAGTACATGCAATGAAAACCAAAGAAAATCAACTGCTACCACCACCCTTAGCAGAGACACTGATCTGATCCTGTATATTCCCCTAGGTTACCTCTTTGCAAGTGAAAACTCATCGTGGGTGCAAATCTTATTTCCATGACAGCAGAAGCCCCCATCAATTGAGAAGACTGATTACTTTAACTGTCTCAGTAGTATTCTGCTGATCACTTCTGAATTTATTAAGACCATTTAACAGCCAATTTAATCTCCTTTTTAATCTCTGGTTTTGCCTGAAAGATGAAAATGGGCCATGGCATTTATAGCAAAACCACAAAACCCTTGAATAAACTACATTACTCTGATCCCTGCAAATATCTGCCATCTGTGTGTTTGCAGGACTGGATCTAATTTGTTTATGATACTTAAAACTTCTACTCATTCAGATCTCTAGGAGTTCTGTTTCAGCAAAGATGATTTATGGAAGAGTGGTTATTATGAGACAGAAGGTGGATATTGACCTGGAAGATGTAATTTTCTTTATCTGACCTTGAGAAATAGTCTGAACTCATGGCTGCATATTTTCCTCCATAAAAAAGTATTATTGATATTTTTAATTTTAGGAAGATAGTTGTAGAAGCCATTTTATTAAAGTCTGAATACACTCTTAAGAAGACTATATAAAGGTGCACATTCTTATACCCTGTAGGTATTTAAACAGTTAGTACTTTAACAAAGTACTAGACCACACATGTACCCTCTTGCATGACTTCAGGGAAGCCCTGAAGCCTTAATATGAAGCCAACATACATTTAAGCTGGTCCTGCAACTGAGAAATCAAACAAACAACCCAAGCCCTCTGGGGTACAATTCCTCCTCTGCTATGCCAGCACAAACATTTGGTACTGTGCTCAGTGAACCACATAGGGTATGACTGATGTCACTGAAAAACTAACTTCCACTTGCACAAGTTCAATGTGGGCATGCAGGTACGTTTCTCTTCATATACCAGTGGTTTTCAGACACAAGGACAAGTACTCAGGGACAGAGAAGTACAGACTGATTTTTTTGGAAACACTGATCTAATTACACATCAAATTGCAACCTGAAGGCACATTCATGCTCCAGCCAGCCACAAACTGAAACAAACTCTTTGTATTGCTGTAGTAAAATACCTTTTACCAGGACCTATGTTCATAAGCCCAACACAGAAAAAATAAAAAAGGGACATTTTAATCACTTTTGTAACTTATCAGCTGAATTGTTTAAGCATATTGCAATCAGGCAAGCTGGGTAAACTCACAGTGATAAAGTAATACTGTCATTAAGGGAATTCACTGAACACACAGAGACTTTGTAATCCATATAATCACCTTTGAGACTGTTAGTGCCGGTATTGATGAAAAATAAATGAGCTAAAAAAAGAACACAAGATTCTGTCAGCCCAATCTGTTCTTTGTTCAGCTACACAGTGAATGGCTCATTCACCTGTTCTATCACTACAAAGGAGCTGGAGCACAGATGAGGAAAAGGGGCCAAAGGTAATGTTGAAAATGCATGAGTAGAAAAAAAATCTACAGAGCACACAAAAATCCTTGTAATTTGAAATGCACATGGAATTATGATAGAAAAAACACAAATCTGTTTTAATTTCTGAGATTTTATTTTTGTTTGCAATCTTACAGCTTGTTCCAAACCCAGTTACTTGGTAGATCACTTTTTCTTGTTATCTACACTCCATTTCCTGGGAATTTATGTCTGCTGAGGGAGTGTCTACCTAACCAAGAAAAAACGTGTTTCATTACTGTAGAAATAGTTATTGTGAGAGAATTATCGTAGCTGCTCATAAAATATATTAATGTTTTCTTCCCCCAAAGGAAAAACAAAGCTAAATAAGAGAAGATGGATATAACCATACTTCCAAAGAGCCCTCAGCAAATTCTATTTTTCTCCCCCTCTCCCATAACACTTGTCTCCAGCTAAAAGATACTTCCTCTAACATAACCATGCCAGAGGCAACTCAAGGAAAAATCACAAAATCTGGCTTGGAATTGAGCTGTTTTATGAGAAGCTGTTCTTCACTGAATACATAAAACCATCCAATCCTAAGATATAAAAAATCAGCTAGAGGACTTCCCCTTTGCCTCAAACTTAATTCAGTAAAATCATGTGGAATATAACATAAGCTCTGAAGAAAAAAGAAAATTAATAAGAACAGATATATAAAGTCATTTCAAGGGCACTTTTAGCTCAGTGTCTTGCCTAGAATGGCAGTGAACAACAGGCGCCTGAGGAAGAATGTCAGAATAAAGCAGTCGTATAATGCATCTTCCTCAGCAATTGCACACAGCTTCTGGCAGTGTGGTTCAGGGACTTTCTGAACCAGAGGTAATATCTTGGTATTTAATAACTGTTAAAAGACATATTCATGGAAAAAAACTCCAGACTTTTGGCCTAACCTAAACTTGTAGTGTCCTTAATATCCAAACACAGAGTTTCTCAACTTTAAGGTCTTTATTTTCTTCTAAGTACTTTTTTTTTTTTTTTTTTCAATCTTCCACTCGATAATTGTATTCAATGCCCTCCAGGTCTTGTATTAGAAAGAAGTCCTTCTATGTTCACTTTTTCTGTGCCACTCATGACTTTATACATCTCTGACATATGCCTCCGTAGCTATGATCTATTGAATTATTACTTGTAAACAGTTCCTTATCTTTGATAGTCTTTGTCACCTGTGTGTCTCTGCTGTTCCGAGAGCACATTCCAAGTGTCTTCAAGAAACAAGAAAAAAAGAAGGGTTTCAGAGCATGAAGATTTATAGATTTGAACACGTGGTAAAACCTGGCAAAAGATGCCCCTGCTCATTGCAGACAAGTGGGACTAGATGACCCTTAAAGGTCCCTTCCAACCCAAAGCATTAAACAATTCCGCCAGCTGAAGCAGGCTGAAGTTACGAGGGAGTATTCTCCCACATTTAACCTCAGGTAAAAAACATCTTTGTGTTCATATGGCCTGTATACCCATGCTTTTGGCTTTATTTTTCTAACATCCCTGAAGACCAAGAAGCAGGGACTCTAAAGCTGCTGCAAAAAATCAAAAGATGATATAGAAAAAATTAAGTGTAAATAACTTTTTAATGCACAGGTTGAAACTTAATTTAAGGTAAGGGCACCTTACTCAGGTTTGATCCCTTCAATTTTACTCACTGGTCTAAGCCACCAAAGTTAATAGCAGTTGTCATAATTTCCTCTGAACTTTTTCCTAGAGCTACTCATCTCTTACTGTGTGGGATTTTAGGGAGATTAGTCTCTGCAGTAAGGTGAATCACGTGTCTAAAGATAGATAGGATGGCAAGGTCAACTGCTGTGAAGAACATTCCTGTTACCCCTTGTAAAAAGCTCAAGTGTATTCACAAAAGCATCTCAAACAGCCATCCCTATACCCACAAACCAACTCCAATACTTTTGAGAGCAACAATGGTCTCATTACACAAGACTAATAAAAATGGTCCAAATTGAAGAGGGGGAGTGTTTGAGAATGGAGGTCACAAGAAGCTAGAGTCACCACTGACTGAGCAATGCCAAATTTGGAGCGAGTGTTTGCTTCCTACTTGAAGCAGAATCTTTGAGCATTAACAAATCCTACACCAGTACTTTGTTTTTTGATTGCCCAATATCAAACTTCCCATTCCTGAACATGGCCATGGTGTTCGAAGTTTCAGCTATGGGATCATTTAATTAAAGCAAGGTTGGCTGTCCTAGTGTGGCAAGGTATCTGACTTTGTTGGTCGTTAAGGATTCGATTTGGTGCCTACCACAGCTGTCAAGGGCCACTGAGATGCCCAAAATGTCCTGGGTGTCCTTACCCTGCCATCTCAGAGGGTTTGGGGTCTGTTTCTTTTGTTTCGTTTCCCAGGCTGCTGTAACTTTCAGCCTTATCCCAAGTGTTCTGTACACCCCTGGGCACTTCAGAGTGTTAAATGTTTCTGTAAGGCCCTAAGAGGTGGGCCACTGTGCACAACTAACAACTCGTTAGTCTTTTTTAATGGAAAGGTCACGGCAAACTTTCAGTTTGTCCCCATCTCTTTATCCTCTTCTGTGGCAGCCCTGGCTTAGGGATGTCTTTGTTGGCTCTGGCAGCTTGCTGGCCCAGCCTCACTGAGGAACGACACCAGCAACCAGGAGCCAGGGCTCAGGATCCCCGCCACCTCCTTGCGCTCACAGGCACCGGAGAATTCACACTGCAAAGGGAGGAAAGGAACAGTGTCACATCCAAAGAACAACACGCCTTGACAAAGCGGAAAAAGCCCGGTGTACCACAGCACTGCCCTACAGCACCCGCGGGTGAGCACACACCGCAGTCCGCCCGCTCACACCGCGCCGGGCCCGCCCCGCTCCGCCCCGCGGGGCTCCGGCGCCTGCGCGGGGCCGCTCCCGGAGCGAGCGCGATCCCGACTGATCCCGGCGATGGAGGCGCGGCGGTGGCCGCTGTGGCTGCAGGGCCTGGCGCTGCTCTGGGGCCGCGTCACGATGGGGCTGGCGCAGAGCCCCACCGGCGCTCCGCCGGCGCTGGGTAAGGCGGGGCGGGCAGCACGGGAGCGCGGGATTCCCTTCCTTTCCCTTCCCTTGCGCCCCGCGAGTGCCGCCGTGGGGCCTTCCCGGGCGGGTGTGCTCGGGGTCCGCGCTCGGCCCTGAGCGGGGCACGGCGGGGGACGGGCCTGGGCTGCCGGGGCCCAGCGCCGCCCGGAGCCTTCGGGAGCTGGCCGTGCCCGGGGCTCGCCGTGGGGCTCCTCCCCCGCCCCGGAGCTGGTTCCGCGGGGCGGGGGAACAGCCCGCTCCCGACCGAAGTACAGGCCGATGGCGCTGGGGTTTGCCGGCCTGCGGGCGTGTCGGGAGCTTTGCTGCTCGAGGGCGGCCGTCACAGTCACAAGATGGGTCAGGTTGGAAGGGACCGCAGTGGGTCATCTGGTCCAATCTCCCTGCTCAAGCAGGGTCATTCCGGAGCACACAGTCGCCTGAGTTTGCTGGGTTCTGGATGGTGAGGAGGAACGTGGCTTGGAAGGAGAAGCTGATGGAGATGCTCTTCCCACTCTGTTCTCTTGGAATCGTTTATGTCAGACTGCTTTTGGCAGGCAGTTGGTGAAGCTCGCCCTCAGATTTGGTTGCCACTCACAGGTGTGATCACAAAGGTGCATGTTGGGTTAGTTGGCATTAAATTCGGGTATCTCAAGTGGACCTTGACGTGTGTGTCTAGACTCCAGTGTGAGGTGTTTAATTGCTTTTAGGGAAGGGTTTATACTCGAAAAGGGAGTCTCCAATTTTGTGAGACAACTAACTTGAAGCAGCCCAGAAAGGGAGCTGTCAGTGTTCCTCAGCTGTTAGAGAGGTAGTAACAAAAGGTAAACCTGCCAACAACTGCAAGTTAATCAGCTTCTTTCTAGTAATTCTGAAAACGTAACCAAAACCAAAAATTGAGTTTGGAGTCAAAAACTTTGTTGAATTCATAGTGGGATTTTTTAGGGATTCCCTAGGAAAAAAGCTTTAATGTGTTATTATTCTTACAGAAGTATAGAAATTTGCTCTTGACAATAAGTTGGTTGTTACAGAGAAGGATCATGATATTACACAGAAAGATGTAGGTGACTTTCATGGAATAAATATTAGAAATATGTTTGAAGTTAAAAAAACATGGTAGGTTGTTATGCCATATGACTATTATGTATTATTCTAATCTTAAATTGAAACAGTTGGAAAAAAGTAGGGAGGTAGGCTTGTTGACTGTCAAATACATATCAGTTACTGAAGGGATGCTCTCCTGAAGACAGAGAAGAAAGTTCTGCGGTAGGTTTGCAAAACTGTGGGACCTTGTATGCCATGCTGCTAAATATTCCACCAGTTCAGCCCCTGTGTTCAACAGGGCTGGACTGGCATAAAGCAGGACTGCAAAGACTGTATTGTTCCCTATTTCAGAAAATACCAAGAAGAGTATGGCTTTAATTGCTGGAGCAGAAGGAAGCTTGAGGGAGAAAGTACTTGTCTACCAGAAGGAGGGAACAACTGTTTTACGTTGAAGAATAGTGGTGTCCTAAGAAATGAAACAGAGATGACATTAAAATAAACCAGCTATGAATAAGCTCAATGTAGATGTTGGAAGGTTTTTGACTGTCTGAGCAGCTGTGTTGTTTAGTTTTAGTGGGATGGTAAGAGGTATCACCCCCAATTCCTCACTGATCTTAAGGTTGTGCAGCAGTCATCATCCTTGCACGTGCTGAATAGACCCCTGTCTTCCTGGAGAGAAAAAAACAAACCAAAAAATCCTAATGCTGCATATACTACCTTCATGCATAAATACATATTTGGAAGGGGGAAAAGCTGTTCTTAAGCAAAACAGTTTTATTGTCAGTGCTGTTGTATTTTGCCTGTATTTGGTGTTTGTGCAGTTATCCTGGTCCATGAGTATGTCTCTTAAATGGTAAGATCATACAGATGGTTAGTGCATAGTTAAATTCCTGTATGTCTGGGCAGCATTTTAGTTTTAATTAAAAAATAAATTGTGTGGACAGTAATAGCTTTTTCTTATCAGGTGTGAATATAACCTTCATACAGCTACAGTTCACTCTATACAAGGTGTTACACTAAACTGTTTGGTAAAAATTACACTTGTCAATGCTGCCACTACTTAGTAAACCAGGCTTGGTAAAAATGATTTCTCATTTTGTTGTGTGTTAGGTCATTAAAGCTGATGTTATATGGCAGTATAGAAGGAATTACTGTGTTTGAAAAATACTTATTAAAATACATTGTGAATTATTGTTCGTAGTGATAGTATGGTCTACATTTATTTTTTTCCCCAATACAGATAATACAGTATACCCTTGAAATACAAGAGGGAGAATGTCAACTTCATATGTGTTTGAATGTAAGAAAAATAATTCAGAGTTATTTTTGTTTAATATGTTGGTACACATAATACTTTACCAAGGTAGATTGGAGGGGATGGCTGTGTTTTTCTTTTTCAGTTTGAGAGACATATTGTTCTATCTTCTCCTGTGGAGAACACTATAACTGGTGGGAAATTTATATATCTTTGTAAGTGATGTGATTTGGAGAAATATATAAAGCAGAATGAAAAATTTTTGTTTTCGGTCACTTATTGGTCCAATCTATTTTGTAACAGTGGTATATAAAGTGTGAATATAAAGTGGCATGTGAAGTGTGGTATATAAAGTGTTTATTTTTGAAATATGTATTGTGATCTATTTGGAAGTATTTTTGCTAAGACATGCTGTTCTTTAGACTTCTAGAATTTATGTTTATTCTAATTTTTTTTAACAGTTTACATCTCCGTCTTTTGATTGTATGTTTGTAGAGCTTATCTGCTATAATATGGCAATAGGAAGGCAGTTAAAAAAGAAACAGCATGAAAAGTTTGATAAAAATCTAAGGAATGTTATATTTCTTCACTTTGCTGTAGATTATTCAGGTGCTGAAAATGTAACCTAAATTTTGTTTTAGAAATCTAAATCTAACCTAAATCTTGTCTGGTTTCTGTTTTCTTGTGTCTGACAGTGCTTCGCTAATTCATGTTCAGAAAGCTAGTTTGTTTGCGTGTTTTAAATCTTAATTGAAAATGCAATTAAGCATTTTTATAATAAGCATGGTGATACTCCATGCGGAATAATCCCATTTGAAATTTTTTGAGTTTAAATTAGAGAACTGTTTCTGAAGCTGCTTTTCGTGCTGTTTTTCCATGAATTGGTATATGGACCTTACACTGAAGCTGATAATAGGTACTGGTAACAATTTAATTGGTACCAGATAAAATAGTAGGGTGTTTTTCTCTACAAAAATATTAATTAAAGCTGAATATACTAGTATGTAAAATACATTTAATGTTAGGAATTAGTAGCAGAAGATATAATACTGAATTCTGAAAACAAAATATTGAAATATATAGTTGTCTCACAAGTAAATAACTTAGCTCAAATTGATAACTGCTTGTGACTAATGCAGTTTTTCATTAAAGCTGTAATTGAATTCCTGATTTGGAGATATTTCCCCCTTGTATTTGTGATATTTATAGAAATAATAAAAAGTTTGTTTCATTAAATAGTATAAGAATTATCATAGGACTTACAGTTATTGGAAGAAAAAATCCAGGTTCAGACCAGAAGAGACTCTCCCTGATCCTTCAAGTAGGTCAAGACTTGGACATGTATGTGGTCCTGTGGGCAACAAGTTATATCTGAGTTATGGATAAAAAAAGACTGGTCTTAAGATGACAAACATTCAGTACTTCTACATTAAGTAAATGTGAACACCAGTAAATATTTTTTGGTTTGTTTTTACATCCAGAGAGAATGTGCATTTAAGTGCTTCTTCGTCACTTGTCTTTTCAAACTTCTGTTAAAATTCTTGTTGAAAACTTGCAAATTAACTTTGTGTCCTGTGTTTGGAAGTGGCTTTTCATAGTTATTTAAAATCATGTTATTTGGACAGCTTTATCTTTTAAAAACTTTTCCCCCAGAAGAAAAGGTTAATATCTATGGAAGGGGATCAACCCTAGGCAAGGGTCAGGTTTTGCAAAGGTTCCAAAGCTGCAAAATTCAGAATGTTCCCTAAATTGAAGTGTGCAAGTCCTAGAACTTCAGCAGAGATACAGGGAGGCTTTTGTGTTAAATTTCCTGTGTTGTCCTTAGAGAAAAAAAAAATTGAAGCTAAGGGTAACCTTGAGTTGTTTCCCTGTCAAATTTAAGTGTTTTGTATCTCTGTTTGCTGCAGTTCTCCTGGAATGGAATTACTGAGGTTTCAATACCTCTTTCAAAATTGTTGCTTGTATCTAGAACCAGAAAAAAGAAAATACTAAATGTTATGATAAATGCTTGATCTTGTGGAATAAAAATAAATATGTAATCTCTGCGTGTTTGTTTGTTTGTTTGTTTTTCTAGCATGTTCAGCATTTTCCCAGAAGTCCTGTGACGAATGTCTAAAAAATGTTTCGGTAAGATTTTTAACATCTTTTTTGATTGATGAAAATTTCTGCTTCATATGAAATCAAATTGTTAGGGTTTGTTTGGCTGTTTGGTGGGGTTCTTGTTGAATCTATTCAAACTTGCCCTAACAAGAGGAAATCAAGATCAGTCAGTTCTATTATCTGTTCTCATTTGAATGATGGACTCAACTGATGTGCTGCTTCCCTGTGCTACCAGTGTGCTTTTACTTTGCCAGGGGTGCTCCATGATTTGGTCACTCAGGGTGTTTCTGTGCTTTGTCTGAAGAGCACAGACCGAGTCCAGGCTTCAAGTGTCAATGTGTGCTCAGGGCTTTCATAGCTCAACTGAGCAAGTTGATGTTGGTGCTGGTTCAGACTTTTTTTTTGTGAGCAGCACTTAGCTGAACGTCCATCTTATAAAAGAACAAGATAAACTCAATTTTATGGGGCTAAAATGCCTTGCATTTCTTGTATGCTGAAAAGAAGAACTGGGAAATTAATATAAATAAACTAAAGTGCTTTCTCTGAAGATGCCCCAGGAATCCATTTAACTGAGGCAAATTGGATCAGCACTTTGTAGATGTCCAGGGGTGTTGGCCCCTCCATTGACTACCTCAGACTGTGCTTAAGACTGCCAGGCTGGGTCACTGTTCTGGTAGCAAAATGTTTACATTTCCAGTGAGATTGCAATAGGGCAGACATTTAAACGTTAGAATTTTTTTCTCTCTACTTTGCTGAAAACTTTTTTGGCTCCACAATAAGGATTGTAATAAGCGCGCAAAAGGCATCAGTTTCCACAGAGTAAAGTGAGAGATTATTTCAAATTCAAACTTAAAATGTCCCTGAGAAGAAATACTTCAGGCATCTTTTAGTTACATATGTCACTGCAAAACTTTTTCACTAGGAAAGATAGAGAAGTATCTGAACTTATGTCCTTGTCTTATGCATATTTTTGCTTTTTAAGGGAAAAATATTAATTGACTTGTATTGATGTGGTTACTGTGTATTGTCAGACCTGAATATTTGTTGTCACAAGAATGGCGTAAAAACTCTTCATTTTCAGAATTATCAAGTAGGAAAAGGAAAATTACCAATTTAATGTTCAGCACTGGCAGTAGTGTGACCGTAACTTCAAAAAAGTGCTGCTGCAGGTACATGAGCACTGCTTTTATTCACCTGAGAGCTGTTCACCCTGTGAGAGAAATAAATCCTGTAGCTGTGTTTGTGTGCTGAAGACACTAACAGAGTTATAGATACATTATTTTCAGAATCTGTCAAACCAAAGACAGTGTCCAGGTTTGTTTTGTTGTCAGAATGATGGATGATTCAGGGCAACTGCTTCAACAGTACCAGTATTAACCTTGAAGAAAGGAGTTTAGACTTGATTCAGACAATTTGCACATACATTAACAACAAAAAAAAAAAGGCTGCAGAACAAAGCAATTAGCACTTCTGTGAGCAATGCGAAAGCAACAGATTGCTGAAATTACTTTTATTGCTTGAGTAAAAAAAAAATCAGGTTTTCATAATGGTGATAAAATAGATAGCAGCAGCACATAAAAATGAAAATTAAACATTTGGTGAATGAAGAATTCCAAACAAACCATAAAATGTAGTAATTTACTTCAGCTAAATAAAATTATAGTTCAAAATGCTCAAGTTTTGTTGATCATCGTTATAAATGGTTCATCTTTTGGGTCGATGAATACCTATTTTTTTGTGGTTTTTTATCAATAAGTTCTGAGTGGTAATTTTACAGATAAGCTATTGAATTCTATTTTATTCCTTACAATATGGTACATTAAAAGGTAACACATAATGGCTTTGATTGGAGCTGTTGAATTCTGAAACTCAATTTACTTACTTCAAAGTAATATTTACTGCTATGATTAGCAGATTACCAGGTCTATTAAAATTTGATAACTTTATCTGTTACCAGATAATGTGTAAATGTTTATTGATTAACACCTTGTGAGAGTTTTGATATTTCTAACTCTGTGACAGTGTGTAATGCAAGTACTAGTTAGAGACAGGACTACATTTTAAAACTTGAGTGCATGTGTGGAGCCTCAGCATTCTGGAGAATTTTCCAAAGTCTCGTTTTTAGCTTTTGAGGAGTCTACCAATGTACTTTTCCCCTCGGCTGTTTATTTTTGTCATTCTCAGTCTTTGTCCTAATAATAAATGTATGGAATCTAAATTCTTGTGGAAAGTGGATTTTAGGCATGCTACACATAAAAAAAGAAAAAAAAAGCTAAGAACAGCTATAGGAAGTTGTGATCAAGAAATATAGTCAATTTTTGGAGAGGATGGTGGGGAAAACAGTCACTTGCATACATTTATCTGAATATAGAGGAAGAAGAATTCATTTTGTGTTCATAGTTACTATAGTATCTCTTTTAATATGAAAATATGTCTTTAAAATGAGTGGGGAGTGAATTAATGATGTTGTACTTCATTATCTATTTGAGGCTGTTCTAAAATAAAGCCACTGATAGCCATTGTTCCTAGCATACTCTGCAAAGGATATATGACTTACCTCTAAGTAAAATAAAGTCTTTCCATCTTCATTTTTAGGTTATGTACATGAGGATCCAAGTTAAGGAAATGTTTCACCCTCAGATGTTTAGTTGTTGGGCTTTTTCTAACTTGATTTTGATAATTAGGTCAATTTTTAGCATTGGGAATGAGTCAATTGAAATATTTTCATGTAGTTCAGCCTCTGCCCCACTCAGTAGCTGTATCAGGTATTGCCTTTTGGGCTAGACACATTTTTAATAGTTAGATGCAGGAGTCTCCCTCTGTACAAGGGGCCTTTCTGGGCCCCTTGTCACCAACAGTGGAGTCATTCAGGTTAGATGAGACCTCATGAGTCACCTAGTCCAGCCTCCTCCTCAAAACAGAGCCAACATTGTATTCAAAGTTTAACAATGACTTTTACTATGCCTTCGTTTAGTTGTTATTTTTTAACTGTTAATTCTTATTAAATATTTGATTTTTTAAAAAAGGCAGTTTTTAATCTAACATCCTTGATTAAAGGGGCAGAGTTTTTTGCAAAGGTTATTCTACTTAATTATTTTTGTTGATGTGTCTTTATGTTTATCTTGTACAGTCTAGCAACTACAAGATATTAATACATTTTTCTTTTGTCCACTTTTCTCACGAGATCAGAATCTGCTACAAGTGATTTCCTTTGTATTTAACATTTTCTAACCCGTTAGGAGGAAGATAACAGGTTTTGTGCAACTGAGCGTGTATGACAGAGATGTTCTTGATAGTACTGTTAGATAAAGCATAGTTCCTGGATGAGCTCTTTCTGTAATGAATCCTAAAAAAACATGTTTCGTCAAAGATTCCTTTTACTGTTGTTCAAAACTACTTCACTGCTTAAGTTGTGTGGTAAATGACTTTTGAATAAGTATTTATTTTAACAGATGAAAACCAAAAGATAAGCTTGATGCCTAATGATGGCTTAAAAAAAGGCAGAAATGTTATGCTGGCATTGAAACTATAATATAAGGAATTTTAAATTTTAGAAATATCCGTAACTGTGAGGTACACGATGTACTTTGCAACACAGATTGGATCAGACTGTATCATTTATTACCTTGCAGCAAAACCTCCTGTAGAATTGTAAGGGTCCTTTACTGTTTTCTTTCTGTTGATAATCAAATACAGGACTGAAGTAAGATTATAAGTGTATTTTTATTCCTTAAAGATCCCAGGTGTTTGAAAACCCTGAACAGTTGGCTTTCTGATTTTGTACTTTTTGTTAATTCCAGTAATTTTATCCCCAAGCCATTTTATCCTCAAGTATACAGAGTACCTCAGTATGTTCCCCCATATATTTTCAGGCTAGTGTAAGTATTTGTTACCTTAAGTACAAAATGTACTTATTCTCAATTCAGTTTAGGTTTTTCTGAGAAGTTGTATGAGGACCTCAGTAGTCTTGATAATATAAAGCACTTCCATTTCTACGCTATTGTACTCACGTAAGAATTCTGTCTTTGGAGAGGTGCATTAAATTGTTAACTGTTTCTGAAGATGAATAATTTGGGGGGTTTTTGTTTCTTTTGCAGTGCCTTTGGTGTTACACCAACAATACTTGCATTGATTATCCTGTAAGAAGCATTCTTCCATCATCTTCATTGTGTTCCCTCTCTAATGCTCGGTGGGGAGTTTGCTGGAGTAGGTACTAATTTTACTTTTACTGTAGAGCAAAAAGTAAAAACTTTTGCTTATGAATATGATTAAAGTAAGCCTATTGCTTGCTAGAGCTGTTTCCTGGTAATTTATGTGGAGGGGTGGGGGAGAAGGCAGTGGTTATGGTTTGGAGCCATGATCTCTAATCTTCTGGACTTACAGTCATTGTTAAGGAAGGGATCTTTGTAAACAGCCAGTGTAGTTATGTGGAGACAACGGCTTTAAAACTTACCTTTTTTAAAGTTTCTTGAAGTGTTGAATGATTTGCCTAGATCTACAGTTCCTTTATTATATTCCAGTGGCAGCAGTGAACCAATACCACAGGAACAGTCACACAGAAATTCTCAAATGCAATTTTTGCTTAAACAACTGAAGTGACAGTGTAGTCTGTGGGCACTGAAGGCAGTGTAGATAAGGTTAAAAAGGAAGCTGCAGAGGACGACTGTAGATTTTAGTACTGCATCACTTAATTGTTCTTAGATTTCCATTTGCTTTTCATGTTTTATTACAAAATCCAGTACAGACCATATGCTGCCACCACAGGCTATTTTTCCAATGCTGTGCATACAGATCTAAATTCAAACTAGACTGTAATACAGAACAAATAAGACATTGGAAAGCTTGTCATATGAAACAAGAGAACAGCTTCAGTCCAGCAAAGCAAAGGCTTGCTGCTTTCTGTGTATTTGTTCATGGACACCAGGAGGCTAAAGAACAAAAACAATTCAGGGTGAACTGTTGGTGGCTGTTAACTGTAACTTAGAAGAAAGTTCCCATGCTTAGCACAGAGAGATTATGCAGTAGTCTAAATTAGAGTATCAGAAGTAGAAGATTGCTGTTAAAGTGGAACATGCAAGTTGCTGAACACTGCTACTTAATCCCTGCAAACAGTGTCACTGGAGTAAACAGTACAGGAGAACTTTATCAATTCTTTATTGTTACAGAAGGGCTTTGGACTTTGTTTTCTGAGAACATTTGTGCTTTTGAACTTTTTTAGGGTACAGTAGAGACATCATTTAAGTAATAAGTCACACTTGTAAGAAAACTGGGCTTGCAATATCATAGTAAATGCTGTTACCATAAAATATTTAGCAAACTTTTCTTTTGAAAGAGTGGAGGGTTGACTCCTGGCAATGGCTGAGTATTCACACAGCTGCTTCCTCCTTCCCTCCCTTGATCCCAGTTGCATGGAGGCAGAAAACAGAAAAAAACCCAAGAAAACTCATGAATTGAAATAAAGACAGTTTAATAGGTGAAGGAAAAAGAGGGAGAGGAAGAAAAAGGTCAGTCAAAGGAGATTGCTTACTACCTCCCTCAGGCAGGGGAGGTGGTAAACTCACACTGGGTTTGATGCCCCCAAACAGTAGTCACCTTGGAAGCCAGTTATGCCCTGCAGTTATTTTTCTTTTACCTCAGATTTCATTGCTGACCACAACTTTATAAGGTATGGAATTGACCCAAACTTTGGCCAGTTTGGGTCAATTGTTCTGTCAGCATCCCCTCCTGACCTCTCCAGTCTCTTGTTTACATCCAGCCCTGCTCACTGAGGGGACCAGAGGGAAGGAGGGGGGAAAAGAGAATATTTTTATGCTCTTCAAGCCTGTTCAGCAACAACCAACCAGTTTGGGTCAATTGTTCTGTCAGCATCCCCTCCTGACCTCTCCAGTCTCTTGTTTACATCCAGCCCTGCTCACTGAGGGGACCAGAGGGAAGGAGGGGGGAAAAGAGAATATTTTTATGCTCTTCAAGCCTGTTCAGCAACAACCAAAAAGCACTGGTGTGTTACCAGCACTTTTTAGCCAGAAATCCAGAGCACAGCATCAAACCAGCTGCTATAAAGTAAGTTAACACTCTCAGACCCACCAGGTAGAGAAACACATGTCCTTTTGCAAAACAGTGATTACCAGTGTCTGCTGATACTAAGGGTGTTGACAGTTTACTTCTGCTGTAGAAATGGCTTATAGTTTGGCTTATACATATATGGCTTATACATTTGTGTTTCTAGATTGACTGTAGCTTAAACACTAAATGGATACTTCATAATGGAGCCCATCCTCAGGAAAAAAAACAAAACAAGAATGAAAAAAATCCTCAAATGTGTATTTCCTTAATAGATTTTTTACAAATTATAGGCAGCAGCATGCCATGGGGTTATATAGTCTTATTGAGTCTGTCCCCTTCAGGCACAGCAGGAAAATTCAATCACTTGTGATGGTGGTGGTGCTGTTTTTTCTTTGAGCAAATAAAATTAAGAGATAAATGTTGTTACTGTTGCTGAAAATGAAGGTGAATATTGGAGCTCTCAAAATTAAAAACAAATGATTGGCTTCCAGTTATAATTTTATATGAAATAAGATGTGTTGACAGATTATTAACCAGCATGAAGTGAAGAGCAGTATAGAGGCAGTGCAATATAGAGTAGGTTAATTGTGATTTTTTTCATAATTAATAGGCAAATGAAATAAGTAGTGGAGACAGGAATGCAGACTGAAAGTCTTTTTCTGTACTTTGTTAAAAGGTTCAAAAATATTTTTTTGCTTCAATTAAGTAATATACTTTAAAAAAATTAAATTTTGTTTAAAGCAATTTTTTATTTTTACTGAATGAATTATATGTAACTGTAACATGTAGGGAAGTAACAGAATGAAAAATGTGGTATGGTGAAATGTGTTACTTTCGTAATTTACATTTTGGAATTTACTTGTGTATTGTAACTAGAAACTATGTTTAGTCAGTAAATGATAACACAGAAGCAAAAACACTTGCTGGGATGTAATCTTTGGCAGGATATGTGAAGGCTATGCCTTGGCCAGGCATGAGATGATGAAATCTACAGAGAAGTAACAGACTCTTTGGCTTGTGCATGTGATCAGAGAGCACAGACTCTCTGAACTTCATTTGCTAAATTTGACTGTCTTATCACAGGACAGAGCTGTGAAATCATACCAGTAGATATGTAACACATAAAGTATTACAGATGACTTAATGATATAAAGAGAAATTTTACTTAATGTCCGTTCAGTGTGGATTATGTATAATAGCAAAATTTGAATGTGGTATGTTCATTTTAACTGGGGTAGTTGCACAGAATTATTTGGGGTTTTTTTGCATATAGAGATGAAAAAATACCTGGGAAGGAGGGGAAGAAAGAGAAATGTTAATGCTGAAATCTAACAAGTTGAATATATTCATATTTTTCAGTAAATTTTGAGGCTTTAATTATTGCCGTAGCTGTAGTAGCTGGACTCATTCTGGTGTCTGTAGCAGTCTGTTGCTGTTACTGCTGTTACTGCAGAAGACGTTCCAGGAGGTAAATACGCATATTTGTTTCCTTTACTAACATTGAGTGCTGGTCTTTCCTACCTACCTACAATTTTTACTCTCTAATATACTAAGAATATTTCCACTTGGAAGGTATTTTGGTCACTTTTCTCTATGTGTTTGAGAAAGACAACAAAAAAAGACATGTTTAGTGACAGGGAGTATTGACACTGAAAATAATGCTGGAATGACACAAGTGTTTCTAGTGGTAATAGCACTGATGTGTTCAACTTTAGGTAAGCTGTTGCTTTACTTCTTCATTTTACACTTTTTTATTAAGATTGGACATGAAATATTTCAATGACCAAAAAAGCCTTGCTTGTGATAATGGAAGCTCATGTACAGCAGAAAGGGACCAGGTGGATAACAAGTAACTGAGCAACAATGTCCTGCAGCACTTGGCATCCACGCTTCAGTGGTGCTCTAGACTCTGTCAGTATCTAACTGATTAGCTGTCCTTGCTAACAAAATATTCTTGAACAAAATATTCTAAATGTAAGATAATACTTCTTTTGGTCTAAGATACGAAGAATGACTGACTTATTTTTGAGTAAAGTAATACTGCAAAAACTACATGTTCTTGGAGGACTCTTTTTTTGACTGGCTTCTCTAATTAGCTAATGCCTTCAAAGGGGGGGAAATAGTTGATGAGTAGCTAAAATAGATAGTGAGTGCTGCCTTGTGAACTGATCAGTGCTTATTCACTAATGAATCACCTGGAAGGCAATGTTTATTGGGACAGTACAATATGCTTTCCTCTATGATTGAAGTTTTAAAGCTCAGCTTTTTGGGCAGTGTAGTTTCATCTGTCTCTGTTCCTTCTGTCCTTCAGTACTTCTGGTGTGAATAAAATTTGGACCTTATTTCTTGGTCTGAAATAATTTCTGTACTTTTTCAAGTACATGTGACTCATTGTTCTTGTTTGAGGGTTGTGTTTGTTTTTTTTTTAAAGTGCTTACATAACTGTACCGTGTATTGTGCTAACCTTCAAGCCAGAGAAATATGGTACATCTGTGACTTTAAAGAAATGAGAAAATAATTGTAAATAACATCTCATTCCCTTCTATCTTCTTTGAGCAAGATGCATGCACCTGTTTTGCTTGTAGCTTGGTCTACCAAGTCTGCCCTAGTGCATGACATGGATAACTCTTTAGCCCTGTGCTGATAAGCCCTGAAGGTGTATAGAACAGGTTTAGTCTTATGTAAGATCTGCCAGCATCCTCTGCAGAACAACTGAGTAGGCCCCTGTGGCTGACATGCCAACAAATAAAGCTTGAATCCTGTGAAAAGAGATATTTGTGCCAGACTTCAGTTTTAGTAGCTAAGTTGTCAATCAGTACTGCAACATCTGATTCTACAAATAGAGGGTTAGCTGAGAGTCATCTTATGCCAGGACTCCAAAGGTGTCAAGCTTCATCTTCTGACCCTTAGAGGATTTAAAGGTCTTGTCAAAGTGGGGTCCATCTTATTTCAGGAGGATTCGGAATGTGTTATTACACTGAAGCCTGATGTATTACTGGCTTTAAAACCACTGATTCTTAGCAGGAATTCTTTTGCTCTCTTCTTCCTCATTGTAATGGACTCATTTTCCACACAATTTTTTTTTTTTAATGAATTGGATGAAGGAAAATTTATAGAAATGTACTATTTTATTCACTCTTTAGATGTCATCTGAGATCTCAGGTGTAAACTCTTGCAGAAGTGTCAGTATTTCTTCTGGGAGTTCTTAAGCTGTGGTGTTCCAGTGCTTAGGAAACCAGCACTTACTTGTTCCGTGAACACAGAGAATACTTAAATGCATTAACCTCCACATCAGTAATGTAGGTGACTTACCTGTCTCCGTTCCTACCACAGGAATTCTAGGACTATTTTGCATTGTTTTGGTTCATTATTTTTATCATGTATTTTTCAACTTCTAATGGTCTGGTTCCATGCACTTGAGACAGTTTCATGAATAGTAATTATTCATGAAACTATAGTAAATTGACTCTCTTGAACTTCAGCTACCAACCACATTTTTAATTGTATAATCTCAGACTTTCTGAACGTTGAAGAAAAACTCCATTTTCTCAAGGTATCTACAAATCAGAAGATATTTAATGCTCTTTAATTATAAGGAAGAAATGTATTTTCAGCATTTTATTTGTTTGATGTTTTCATATTTTGTAATGCCAATGTGCAGTGAGATTATTGCATAGCTAGAAGATGCTGAGGTCTCCAGTAAAGTAGTTTTACAGAAAGGTACCCAAGAATGGGAGCTTCTAGTCTTCCTGGACATGCTAATATGGGGAATTGATTAATTTTACAAAAGGGTCTAACATAGTTTTCCAGTAAGGGTGACCTGTTGTGTTTTCTGGTGCTAAACTCCCCCACGATTTTTCTGATTCTTTATGTGGAAAAAGGAAGAACTGGAAACTTTTTATATAAAACATTGCATGGATTCTGAATTACCGGTTTGTATTGAAATGACTAAAGTGTTCAGAGATATGTGGACTGATTGAGCACATTAAAGAATCAAGTTCAGATTTCCAGTTCTGGTGTTTGAATTTTGTATATTAAAGTATTTGACATGCTGTAATTAGCCACTGGATGTCACCCTTGCGTAGCTTGTAGGCTGGATGCTGCAGATGTGTGGTGCTGCAACTGTTCAGGTGTATTAGTATTGTAAATATTCATCTCAAACGTTTATCTTCAGAAGTGCATTCACTTCTGGAAAGTGATTAGCACCAGGGGAAGCATGGCAGTTGTCCATTTAGTAATGATGAAGAGTTGTCATTAATTCTGTTGGGAAAAAGCTAAAGACATAAACGTTGTTTGGCATTTGTTTTAGCGTTCTACAGTTCTTACAGTCTGCCTAATGGTTAAGTGAAGCTGAACTTTTTCCAAAGCAGGTCACAAAGCTTAAGTGCCTATGTTCAGTAGAGCGTATCAGCACATGCACAGCTCAGATGTGCTGTGTAGGCTCAGCATTTCCCAGAATCACACAGCTGATGCACTCAGGTAAATCCTTGTTCATTCCAGAACAGACTGCTTTCCTGGGGGCAACTTGAGATTGGATAGCGATGGTTGTTGAAAAGATAAATTGTTCTGGCATCAAAAGCTTATGAACCATCAATCTTCTTCCAGGGGACAACAATGGACTTAGCTGTGCACATGCAGTACACTTTAAAATGGGGTGTGATGTGGGGAAAAAGACAAATACAAGTCCTGCTTCTAGAATAGTCTGCAGCCTATTCCTAATAGGCTGGAAGTTGCCCTGTGGAGGCTGAAGGGCACATGGCTACAATGAGTGGAGCATTTAGATACTAGAAAATGTGAAAGGATAATTACACAAACTTGTCAATTATACTATTCAGCAAGAAATTTTACATGGCTGTGAAGAAGTATCTCTGGTCAAAATGTAAATTCTTTTTGAAAATAAATCAAGTGACTAAGTAGTGATTGCTTAGCAGTGTAGTTGCATTTTCCTCCTCTTACACTTTCCTTTCCTCCTTATTTTTCTAGCAGACCTGATGAAGAAGAAGAGCAGCTAGCTAGGAAGAGAGAGGAACGAAGACTACAGTCTCTTCAGAGGTGAGTCTGGACAGCTGGATGTGCTTCTTGGTGATACAGGAGCATTCTGCCTTTCTAAGGAATACATGGAGTACTAAACAAAGAGGCACTGTGGAGTTAGGCATGACAGCGTCAGGTTTTTACAAAACAGGGCTTATTGTGAAATTGGTGAACCTGATTAGGAGCCTGTACTCTTGTAAGTGAACAGGCACCAAATGCGTTGATGCTCATTGTGGTAAGGACCATCAGTACTCTGTGCCAGCCAAGAGCAAACAGGAGGAAAGTGTCTGAAGTCTTGTCTAGTCTCTCCTGGACTGTTGCCTGCCTGTGGCATGAGTTAATGCCCAAGTGAGGCTGGGATTAAGAGGTGAGGCCCACTTCTTGGATTCATTTGGTTATTGGTTCTTTTTCTTTTAAAATCTTTCTGGGAAAGGTAGAGAAGTTGATAGTGACATATATATTCGAAATTTGGCTCAGGAATTGAAAACTTTGCCTCAGATCTCATTGTAGCCTTAATTTCATATGTCCATCCTTTCTGCTAAAGCTGTATCACAGTGTAAAAAGAAGTGCAAGAGTCAGCCCTCATACAGTGTTTCTCAGTAAGAACTGCATTCCTTCAGATGTAGGTTTTTATAGCTTAGTTCTACTGTGACTTTTGATGGGCTTTACATTTTTCTTTAGATAAACAATTTTCATAGATAGGGCGATGATGCCTGGTACAAGCAAGATGGACCTTTTGAATCATACTTCCTTTCATGGTATTCAGTTTTGAGATTCACAATGGATTAGCCTTCAGCAAGACAAGAGTGTCCTAGCTGTCAGGTATGGGTTTGAATCCCCACATGCTGACAAGGAAATTAATCTTAGGTTTGCCACTTCCTGATTTTGTTCTCTAAAGACTAATCTGCCAAGTAACAGGTGGGCTCCTTCACTGCCTGCCTGATGCCTGCTGTTTTCTCCTGAACTCAGATTGATTGTTAATATGAGCAGGGAGTTAGGGAGCAAGGCTTGCTTCCATGTGGGAATCCTTGTGGGGCTCTTACATGAAGACATAAAATTTCTGTATTACAGATGTGCATAAGGAGACAAGGCAGGTACGTTTCTGACTGGGCACAAAAGTTAGTAAGGTGGTCTTACAGATGTGCTTGCTGTCGCTCGTGTATCTGACTGGCAGGAGCCGAGAGAATCACTCAACTCCACGCAACTGCTTTCTGAACTGGCAGGTTATATAAGCAAATACAGCAACTGTTTGCCTTGAATCTGAGGATGATTATGACTCTGAAGTAGCACTGTGATGTTAAGAAGCAGAATAGATTCTGTTGTAATGGGTTAAAATGATGTGTCCCTTAGCCTTGTACAAAATTCCAAAACTTTCTGGCAATACAAAAAATTAGAATAGGATACAATGGGGACATATACCAAAGAATTTTTCAAAGCTTGACTAAGTGTGAAATGTGATTAGTTTTTGGGTTTGTGATTATTATTTTTCTCAAGTATACAAAGTTTAATATATGTATTCCCATTTTCTAGTGGCTCTATAATACAGTTCAGTAGCTTTTAAGCTTAGCAAATTTGAACTTAGATTATTTTTGTTCTGCTCAGATTTTAACAGCACAGATTTACTGTTGCAGCAGTGTGTATTCTGCATTTATACTTGTTGAGGAAAGCGTAAGCTTAAAAGTAGCTTTCTGAAGAGAAAAGATAAGAACTAGATGTCTCCTAATGTGGTTGAACTAAAATTAATGTTTTCAAAGTACATGTTTTTCAAGTGTAATGATGACACTAGTTTAACACCTTAGATTGTGCGTAAAGGCATTTTACTTCTCTTGTAACTGAGAGCTACTGATGCAAAGAGCATTCTTACTTTTTTTTCATTCCCATTTTTCATTCCTTAACTCCATACTATGCCAAATTTGTTTGACATAAAGCTGTTCACATTTCTGTGGGGTTTTGGACATTTTTATTCTGTTGGATGAGTTCAGTGAACAGTCTCAGCATATATCTGTAAGATTACACAGGATGCAAGGACGTCATGAATCCAGGGATAGGGGAAAAGCAAAGAAAGCATTTATTTGGGAACAGAGTACTTCCCCTTTCATCATTGCAAGGGAATGTCAAACTTAATCTAAGAAGAAAAGGGATGCAGGTTTGTTTTCATAAACATCTGAATTTGTGAGCTGAAAGCATTGTACTTAAACGTGCACAGAAAGGTAAGAAATAGGTGTCCAGTTTAGGAAATATGCTCACACATAGTTGTTCCACACAGTTCCTCAGATAAGTGCAGCTGAGTATTTGCAATGGGTCAGAAAAAAAAGGGAATTTTCTACCTGTTAATCCAATTATAACTAATCACAGCACAATAAGCAGAGTGCTAGTGTGAAGGTGATGTTTCTCCTGTAATGCTTTTGTTCCCTTCTAAAGAGAAGGGATCCAATGAGGAATATCCAACATTATTTTTTTGTATGCCAAAACCATGTGCCTTGTTGTGATGAAATGTACATCCTTAATTATGCTACTTTGTTCGGTTAGGGCAACACTTACCTGTGTTTGTTATAAAGCAAAGACTTCTGATCAGGTGCATAATAGGGGATGATTGTGTGGCATAACCCTTCCATTGTGATTTGTGTATCAACTTTAAGTTCTTGGTACAGTTGATCTGTAGGAAGTCTGATACTTCTTGAGTGTAAGATTTGCTGTGCACGTGCCGAGCAAGTAGTGTTGCACCAGGCAATTAGCAACACAGAGCTAATACCAATTCCATTCTTGAAATAAGCCCAGGAAAAATGATCACTGGGAGCAGACTGGTCTGCCAGAATGATTGCTGCAGCCTTACTTAGAGCAGCATCCCTCTTTTCCAGCTTGTCTCAGGAGTGTGTCTGTGAAACAGAAACTGTTCTAATTGCGGGAGAGAGTTGAGCAGCAACCCTGGGGTATTCATACATTCATACCTATGGTATGTGTGTCTGGGTGTCATGGGAAAACACAAGGAGTAGGCCACTTACAGCAACCAGAACACCTCACCCTACCCATTGCTTGCTTCCTCTGAGACCTTTAGAGGTTGAATTGTTAGTAGCAGGCTGAAGACCAAATTATTATTCTCAACAAGCCATTTTTGATGAGCAAACTGCAGAGGAAAACACAGGATATCTGGAGTTCAGTTTTTGACTGAAAAGAGATACCTTATTGCACAGCTTTAGTCCTTTATTGGACTTCATGTCATCTCTAACATGAAACACCATTTTTAAACATAGCATCAAATAGTGAGTCTGCACACTCATTTAATTATTTACAACTGCAAATACATGGTACATTTATGTGTTATATTTTTTTATTTTATAAGCCATTATTTGTTTTAGAAGTTTATAAACAAATGAAAAGCAATGAGATCAGGTGCCAAGTATAATTTCGTAGTGTACTGGTAAGGGAGAAGTAGGAGGGAGGCCAGGGAAAGAAAGGATTACAGTTCATAGAATCATAGAATCGATTGGGTTGGAAAAGACCTCAGAGATCATCAAGTCCAACCCTTGGTCCAACTCCAGTCTGTTTACTAGATCATGGCACTAAGTGCCGTGTCCAATCTCAGTTTAAAAACCTCCAGGGACGGTGAATCCACCACCTCCCTGGGCAGGCCATTCCAATGCCTGACCACTCTCTCTGTAAAGAATTTCTTTCTAATATCCAACCTAAATTTCCCCTGGCAGAGCTTAAGCCCGTGGCCCCTTGTCCTATTGCTAACTGCCTGGGAGAAGAGATCAACCCCCACCTGGCTATAACTTCCCTTCGGTTATAGACAGTGATGAGTCTTCTCCAGACTAAACAATCCCAGCTCCCTCAGCCTCTCCCCATAGGTCTTGTGTTCATTTGTGAAGAACCAAGTGTGGAAAATCATTATGTGCATTGTTAGTATTGGGAAGAATACTGACTCAGCTTACAGCAGTGGGGACAACTTGCGTGAGGAGCCAAGAATTTAGCATATAGAAGATGGAGTAATAGCAGTAGTGTTAAGAAACAGAAGCAACTTGGAAGACTAAAGTGATCATAATGTCAAGATGTGGACGGTGCAGTGGATGGCTGATTCAGTGACCAGTCAGTGACCATCCAATCAACCTGGATGGCTGATTCAGTGACTGCCTGTTCAGAATTGCGTCTGATTCTCCTCGGTCGATACGTACCTAAGCCGTATTTAATGTGCAAGGATCTAGGAACAGGTGAAGTGATGTAGTTGGTGGCTGCCTGTCAGAATTTGAACATTTCCATGGTAATAGTGGTTATACCCTTCAAACTTAATTAGGTGTTTGGTGGTTTGTTTTGAATACCCGAGGGAAGTATCCTGAAGTGTTTCTGAGGTTTAAAGCTTGCACAGCATGATTTTCCACTCTTCCTTCTTACACATGTTCTTAGTGATTTGTGAGTTCAGAACTGATTCAGACTGGCTGCTGAAGTACTGATTTCAGTTGAAACTGCAGCAGTGAGTCTCCATTACTTCAGACAGGGTAGGCAAAACAGTGAAGAAATGCCACTAGTACCACCAGTAACAAACCTGGTTTATGGTCACATGATATCACATGGAAACTATATAGAAGAAAGTTTTGGCTTTATACAGGAGGAGGCTGCTTTCAGCAGAATTTCTCTATTGTTTTCCTGAGATCTCTTGCCTCTTCCTCTTATATAACAAAAAAGCAGAAATCCTGTTGTCAGGTTACCCTCAGTAGGTCAATTTGTCTCATCCTTTTTCTGTTTTCTTCAACATCTTAGTTCTGACTGGCTTCCTCTACATGAATTTCATCGCCCTGTCTCACCAGTCCCTCCTCCTGCATTTGGTCAGGTTGTTTATTGTTCTGCCTGGGCTTAACAGTGGAAAGGGATGTAAGGGAGATTGGGCATCTCGGGGAAATAGAAGTGGAAGGTTTAAGTCTGTCCGTCTTGCTTGGTTTTCCTTATCATGCTTTATGTGCTTGCTTTTCCAGAAGTGCAGTTGCTGGGAAAGGCTAGTTCAGCCCTTCAGCTCTGTAGGAAGCAGGATAATTGCTTCTGAGGACACACAGGATCTGATTAACAGTAGGAATTGTTTGGGGGTGGAATATGCATAGGGTAGTTGGGATCTTTGATGAATTAAGCTGTCAGTGCTTAACAGCTTTCTACTGAATATGTACAAATTGGAATTCAGCAGAAGTCACAACTTGTCTAACTAGATTGAATTTTGACAGGACAGCAAACGGTGTATTTTTAAATTTTTATTAGAGGAACATTGTTTGGCCAAATTCTGTGTCCCTTCCTCAAAATATATGGATCCTGGATAATACTTCTGAAAAAGATGTATAGGAGCTTTTGTGTTTGTTTTTTAAACTAAGCAAAATATATGCTTCCTTTGAAATACAGGAAAACTATCTGAGGAATGATGAAATGATTTGCCTTTAAACATCCTTGATTTTTTTTCCTTCTTCACCTTTGTGAAGGGGAAGAAGAAGTTGACTCATCAGATTCTTGGTTTATGCAAATAATTAAAGTTTGGCAATATTAGATACAGGCTTGAAAACTGGCCTATGATCAGAAATGTAACAAACAATTTCTAGATAGCACAATATTTTAATTTATTCTCTGCATGGATGCCATGCTGGATTTTTGACACCAGTAGTTGTCACTTACACTTGCTGTACAGCTTAAACAAAACAGTAATACACATTTTATCTTTAATTAGAATTTTTAGAATTAAAACAGACTGGAGTTGGACCAAGGGTTGGACTCGATGATCTCTGACATCTTTTCCAACCCAGTCAATTCTATGATTCTATGTGGATGTGTTACTTTTATAGAGAAAAACCAGTATTTCTTACTGTTTATTTTAATACATCTTATTTTGATATTATTGGTTAGTGAGAAGTTATAGGGTATCTTATATATGCTGAAGTGTATATAAAAAGATAAGATCTATAACAGGTAAATGTGATTTTTAAAAAATTTGTAATTGCATACTAATGTAAAAAATGCTGTTGTATGTTTTGGATGTAATTATATTTTGCTTACAGCTTAAAACAGTCTGAATGGTTTTTTGATGCCTTTATTTCTTGCAGGAAACATGAAAGAAAACTGAAGCATGATGAAATACGTAAGAAGTATGGTATGTGTTATCTTGTTTTGATACTCTGTTTCTAAATTGATTCCTTTTTCCTAATTATTATTAAAATTCACAGCAGAAACAAGCTGCTTTATGAGCAGCAGAAGTAATCAAGCCCAGTTTCCCACTGATGCATGTCTTCTGACACCTGAACACCTGATCTCAGCACTATTATGTGCCTGTTCTCTTCCTGCACTGATGCTCCCACTGGGCAAGACAGTGTGCTGGATGGGGTGTTTGCTTGGGAAGGGCATTTAAATATATTCATTAAAATAAGTGGTTCTTTCTGTTCCTAAGTAAGAGTACTGATTTTGGGGGCTCTTTTGTTTGTTTGTTCTTGAACATGGTAAATCAAGCCAGTTGAACTTTGCTATTAGATTTATGGCTATTAAAGGAGGATAGCAGATAGGAAGCTTTTTAAATCAAGTTTGGAAAAGAAGGATGGAAGGTGCAGCCTAATGTAGGGATTAAAAATAGGTTTTTTTCTTTGTTTTTTAATGGAGATATGGTCCAGTAGTAGAATATCACAAGATTCTAGGATTGCTTTATAGGAGGCTCTTATTTTGTAGGCTTGTCGGTGCTTGCACTTTCAATTTGATTTGTTTATAGGGTTAATAGTACCGTGTATTCAGAGGCAGATATGCTAAAACTCTGCTGCATTTTTTATTATGCAAATTGCACTGATGTCAGAGGGGGTGATTCTAGGGGTCTGAACAGTCACTCCAAGCCGTTAATTTTCATCCTCTTGTTAAACTGATTGGCAGAGTCTGGGGGTGTCTTCATGAATCTGCAGCCTGCCCTTTGGCTGATGCAGAAGTGATACAGACAAACTCTATAGGGAATTCTCTGCCTGGACAGCCTTCACAAAACAATGTTCCTTTGCTGGAATGGAGAAAAACTACACTAGAGCTTGAGCTACAGGAGGAAGAATGTTGTAGAAACTGGAAGTAACTTTTTGTTAAACATCAGTCATTGAAGTTCAGCCCTGTGGTATTTTGTAGGATAATTGACCCTGTATACCGGCCACAATTCAGTTTCAAAAGGTGTGTGAGTGGTTGACAACAATAGGTCAGATGCAAAAAAGGAAACAAAATCCAAACAGCAAAATAAAACAACACAGGCTTTTTGTGTTTGTGTCTTTTTCCAACCCAGTCAGGAGTCAACCTTAACCAGTTTGAATCATTAGAGTAGATCTGGTCAAGAATTTAGGACGATGGCTGTGTCCTCACGATAACTTGCAGCACTCTGTGCAGACATGCACATACCTTTGCATCTGCTTGATGCAGCCAGGAGTGGACAGGTCCTGAATTCAGTGTCGCAGTTCTGGGACCGAAGCACTGCACTGGGAATGTTCAGAAGGCTGTGTTCAGTTTTGTTCAATCAGTGGATGGCCCTACATTTTAGTGATGACAGTTCTCTTCAGTGCTTAACTTTCAGAACTCAGTGTCATTTGAAGCAAGTTAGTCTATCAATGACTTCAGTAGAAACAAGTTCATGCTGACATCTTGCAGTTATTGCAGTTATGTTTTGCAATGCAGTTTACCTGCATAAGATTGCAATTGGACTATAAAATTTAACTTTTAATAGCAAACTTCTATATAAATTTTATTTATTGGCAGGTTTGCTTTATTGCCTAGGAAAAGATTAATTTATGTTACCAGATATACCAATTTGAGGCCTAGAGTCTCATAATTAATTTTTGTCTTAAAGAAAAACCTAATTCTTACATAAATAATTGGCACATCCTGAAAGGATGTATGTGACTGAGTAAACATTAAATACAAAATATGTATAAATGTTGAAGTATCCCTAAATATAATTGCTATTGTGTATATGGGTTGTATTCTGATAATACATAGACAAATGATTGTCAGAATAATTCAGTGAGACATAGAGTAGACTTGGATCTTCTGTCCTCATTTTTTACTGTCTAGAAAATATAGATGTTAGCATATTAAACCTAAGCTACTAAAAATTGTTGCAAATAATTATGGAGGCACTAGATTACTTTACACTTTTAACACTGCAGAGTGGATTCTCAGTTAAGTAGGCACAGATGAGTGGCAGAACGACAATGACTTTGTTAACCTGACTCTCTAGATTAAGATGATCATGCCCGAAATTTCAGTATTTGGTTGGCTTGAAGGGAATGCCGTTTCCCATTTCATCCACCAGCTTTCCATACCCCATTTAAATGGTAATTACACATTTATAATGCATTGCAGGTGTCACTCTAGCCACAGTCCTTTGGGAGCATTGGAAGCAGTAGAGAGCTTTAGCAACCAAGAGTACACACTTTGAATTGTTTCTTTGTTGCACAATTTGATGGTATTTTTCATTTACTCACATATATGAATGCAGTATGATTACACAAATTATATGTTGACTCTTGGGAAAAATTTAAAGTAGAATTCAGAAGACTTTGTAGCCTGTGTAGTATGCAAAGGAGCTACAATTTAATTCCTGCTACATTTGCTGCTATTGTGTGTTCAGTGTAGTATTAGTATAGATCTGCTTTCTTATTTATTTATTTCAGGATTTTGCCTGGTATTTATGGAAGGATTCTTTCTCTTAATTTTTAGAAAATTACTACCATTTCATTGCTTCAGTTCTGCAAAGGTTTTGATCAGCTGTTTTAATGATATGTAATCCTATCTCCTTTGTTTTATGTGAGACATTGATTTTTATATTCAGTAGTTTGTCACAGTAAATGTTCCTTCTGTTCAAGGTAGATACTTCACCTTGACCTTTACCATTCTGAATGCAAACCTTGCATTACTGTACACTGAAAGCTGTTTAGTTTGCTGTCAAGAATACAGTCGTCAATCTGGAGGTTAAAAATAAAGAGGAAAAGTTTAATAAGGGGTGAAGAGATGCAGCAAACTAGGTTGGGGTTTTTTCCAAGCATAGACTCTTTTAAGTATTTCAGTTGTTAATTCTGATTTTGGGCAGTGCTGATATGTGATGAGAGTTAAATCTCAGTGACTGAGAACCTGCATAGTTAGATAGTATACAATATAAATGAATATGCTGGAAAGAAGTATTAATTTCTTACCATTCTTTTGTCATTTAATACATATTAGGAGGCCTCATTATTTCATACAAGCTAACAAAATATACTTGACTACTATACCTTTCAGATTTTCAGTGTTTCTTAGATACTGCTAAGTAGGTCAAATCCTAACCTAAAATGAGGGTAAATAGAAGTAAGATGTTAAAAGTTCTTGTAAGTGACCTGTGTGTCAATATTTAAGTTCATCAGTAACATGTAATGGACTTGATTGCAAACAAGACTCCTGAAGCTACAAACATCTGGCTTCTTTGAACCCCTGAGTGTAAGTGACAAGTTGGGCAGTCGCTGTCATGTCAAGTGGGAAACAGTGGAGAGACAAATCCTGTGTGGTTCAAGGCAGCACATGAGCTTTAGCTGAACCAGACGTGCTGTCCCATTAGCATTGGCTCGCAGCTCCTTGGAGAGGCACAGATAAGAGCAGCTGTAGCAGCTGACAGGAGCTTTTTGTCATGCTCCTTTTTTTGTATGTGTCTCCAGATTGTTTTTGTCCACTTACTGGAGCCTGATACAACTTCTTCAGTAAGAACTGGTGGAAGTGATGAACTGCTGTCTCCCTCCTCTCACTTAATGTAACCTTATGATGTACTTAGAATGCTGAGGAAAAAAATTTAAGCACTGGATGCAGGTTTGAGAGCAAGACTGAGAGCAAAGTGTATCAGGTGTAGTAACACGTGGTTATTCTCATTTGGAAGGAAAGCTTGCCATTCCTCTTGGACTCCATATTTCCTGGGAGATCAATATCTGAAGTCATGATCAATAGTATTCCCACTAGATTGACCCATAGTTCTTAAAGCTTGTTCACCTTCAGTACTGTACAATAAAACAGATCAGAGGATTTTAAGTAAAGCATACTAATGCCTGGTTGGTGGTGATTATATCTGTTCATTCCTAAACATAATTCAGTAAAATGACAGCAAATACTAGTAGGAGTGGAATTTGCAGTGAGGAGTAAAAGTTACATACTTGAAATATGAGGATAAGTTTTCTAAAATGACTTTTAGATGAGTGTTTTGGGGAAGGGGCAGATAAAGGTGTATTTGCTCCTCAGAATGGTATAGGAAAAGTTTATCAAGACTCTTACACAATCATCTGGTTAATTTGAAATTGGATTATTTGATGTAGAAAATCTTTTCCATTGGATTTAAGCTGTAAAGAACAGTGTCTTTTACTGTGCTACTTTCAGACCTATGCAGTGTTGAATATGGATCCTGAATTAAATATCGAAAAGACACACTAAGCCCTTGCCAGACTCTATAGAGAGAAGTATGCAGCCTATGTTCATTTTGTTGGGGAATCTGGTACCACCACTTGCCACTTTGTGGAAAGGTTTTTGAAGTTCGGTGTGTTTATTTCTAAGTGGAACTTAATGAGAGCAGGGAGTTTATGCAATGGCAATTGTAATAATAATGGTAATTTCTAGGATTGATGCTGATTTTCTATAAATATTATGTAGATGTGTTTTTTTATTTGGAACAGATGAAATGCTGAAGTACTGCAATTTTTTTTAAAAATTGGACTACTTAGTTGTGTTTCAGGTAACTAAATATATTAGGATCCATATATTCTAACTGCTAAACTATTAACATGTCTGGAGGAAGAAGGGGGGTCATGGTGATGGTCTGGAAATAAAGAAAATGTTTCTTCTCACTGTTTGGTTTGGGCTTATATAAATGCAGGAATGTTACCTGAAGGCACTAAAGGTTGAATGGCAGGCCAAGGGTAAGAGGGGTTTTTTATTATGTGTTAGCTTACTTGTCAGCTAGAGTAGACTTAACAGACAGCACAACTCTTTGTTTAAATGCATGAAAGGCAAGATTCAAATCTGACAAGTAACCACTTTATAAAAGTTTAAAAATATAAAAATTTCAAAATCTCTAAATATTGTAGATAATTTTCAACAGAAGTGTATTCTTATTACACAAATGCATAATTTTTGTTTAACAAGTAGAGCAGGGGATAGTACCCCTGATGCAAGGTACTATACCAGGTAAATAGGCTGTATTTCATGTTATCTGGAGGAAGCTTTATAAATGTGATTGCCTTACTCCTTTTTTCACAAGAGCCATTATATGAGGGCTGGTTTTGATATTAACCTTTTACAAGCTGACTGCTCATAATCGTGTATATTGGAGTGATTATAGGATTTTTCATACTTATTCCTTAATATTTACTGTTCCTTATCAGGTAGTTAGTTGCAGTAACTCATACAGTAATCAACACTAAGCAGTTGTGCTTCTTGATTGGAATCTTAAAATAACCTGGCAGTTCAAACGAAGCTCTCCAACTGCAACCAGGTAGGCAAAACTCTAGTCTGCCTTCAGCACCATTAGCTTTTGACTTTCAGGTAGAATAGTGAATGTTCAATATCTGTGTGCAGGTGCATGTGGAAAAGAGGTATGGTGTGAAAAGGTCTGAGGGGAGTTCTTACAAGATTTGGCAGTGACTAGTGTAATTTTGTTTTCACTATTGTGAATCTGGACATTTGTGATTTGCTCAGCTGCACTGTTGTATGTCTCCATGCCTAAACAAATGAGCTAGAGAAGAGTCCAGGTTTGCCAGACATCAATATAAAAATCCCAGGAGAAAAGATAGCAATAGTGTTCCTGTTCTTTCACAACAAAAGGTCAGCCTCCAGACTCTTACAGGACTCCTTTATTTTAGAATGTGCGTCTACCTACCCCAAATCTGGTGGATGGTTTCAAGTCTCTTTGAAATAATTATTGTGTGGAACAGTGATTGCTCAGCTAACCCTTCCAGAGGATGGTCTGTGTATCCAGACAGAATAATTGGATAGCTTTGCAGTGCTTACTGTGACAGTATTCTGGTAAAGTCATTAAGAATCTTTGTGATGGAAACATACTGCAACCTGGATTAAGTGATGCTCTTGTTCTGGTCTCTGGAGGTTTTAGTGCATGTAGAAGTCATCTTCATCTGTTCTTAGAGATTATTGTCCTGTTGCAGAAAAGCTGCAAGTGGCTGATTGTGACAGATGGTTGGGTATAGAACTAAGTCAAAGTAGCAGCATCTTACATTTTAAAAGGATGATGATCTTATAGTCACTTGCATTTATAAACTGGCAAGCCTGAATCTGTTCTTCCTGACACATTTTTGTTGCATAGATTATTGCATAGATTTTTGTCAACTTGACTCTCACAAGTGCATTTTTTTAGGGTATACCTCACAAATGAGAAATGTTTTTTCCATAGTAATTTTTCATACAGAAATGTTCTCTCCCTGCTAAATCATGAAATACTTATTTGTGATTATAGTCTGAGAAATATGACTGCTTAAGAACACTTTCAATTTATTGTAATACTTGAGTGTTTAGATAATAGAGCAATTATTACAAAAATTGCCTTCTGGATTGGTTTTATGGAATACCTATTAAAGTGAAGTCAGTAACTGAAGGTATTTCTGTGATACTGGTAAGAAAGGGATAAATGTGGTTCTGTTTTGTTTTACAGGTCTTCTCCAGGATTCTGATAACCCGTACAGCAGATTTGAGAATGAATAAAGCTGAGCACCTTCCACTAGATCTGTGACTCCAGAATACGGGAAGACTGTTTTCATTTGCCCTCTGTGCTCTTTTGCTTTTGGTTTTTTTCCCTGAAGTGTTTTTTTTTTCCTGGTTGTAAAACTAGAAGCGGCTAAAGACTTTATGAAATAACACGTTTCTATCTCCTACTTATATAGAACTAGTTTTTATAAATGGTTTTTGTTGTTGAAATATTTGCTGAATTTTATTGTGACTATTTTTCCTCTTCTTAAAACTGTTTTATTACTTGATGTAGATGGTTAATAGTCACAATTGAGTTCAGTCTTAACTGCCATTTAAAACAGTTGTTCCCATGTTCCTAAATAAAGATATTTTTTATATATATATATATAGATATATATATGTAAAATAAAAAGCAGCATGGAAGCACAGCGTCACATGGCAGAAATAGTTGATGAGAAAATACATCACACACATTCTTGTGGGTGGAGGTTTTTTCCATCTGGAAAAGGATCTTTCAAGAATCTAATGTGTAAGGGTTGAGAGAAAGGAGCATATTTGTATTTGAATAATTCAGTTCAGTTGTGGAAATGTTAATATGTACTCTGGATGTAGCACTGATGTGAAAAAGAAACCACTTAGCAAAATCAAAAGAAGGTAATTCTTGAAATATACATGGTTATGTGTACCCAAATTTAAGAAATCTCAGTCTGTGTGAAATCTTTCTTTTGTAAGCTTAATGTATAATGAAAAAAAAAGGTAAAAAGTTGCCCAGAATCTGCAGTTTCCCATAGCTGACCCTGGCCAGCAGCTAAGCACTGCCCAGCTGCTTCCTCCCTCAGGGGGATGAGGGAGGGAGTGAGAACAGCAAAGGATTGAGACAAAAACGCTGTAAGTGAAGAAAAGGAGGGTAAGTGGGAACGAGTTATGCAAAGGGAATTGCTGCCTCCCAGAAGCAGATCTCTGCCCAGCCTCCCCTCAGTTTTTTTTGGTGAGCCTGGAATATCATTTGGGTCAGTTCTGGCCAGCTGTCCCAGTTGTGTCCCTTCCCAACTTCTTGCTCACCCCTGACCTACTTGCTGGAGTGGTCAGAGTGGGGAAAAAATGAAACCTTGATGCTGTGCAAGCAATGCTCAGCAAAAGCCAAAGCACTGGTGTGTTACCAGCACTGTTCCTGCCACAAATCCAAAGCAAAGCAGCACCGTACGGGCTGCTGCGAAGAAAGTTACCTCAATCCCAGCTAGACCCAGTACAGTAAGAAAGCAGTATTTTTTTAACCTTTTATTGTTCTGTTGATATTTCTATAATGTGATTTATTTCCTGTCTTTCTTTTCATAGAGGTGTTTCCTTGAGCATTTTTAGTAGCTTACCAGTATGATGTGACAAGCAAAGGGCCCTTGTGCCCCCCCATTGTAATGTACGTTCCCATTTATTCTGTACACTTTAAATAACCTCCCTTGCTGTATATTATCTATTAAACAAATGTAAAGTATTGAAGATGCCCATGTTATTTTTATCCACATTCCTAAAATAAACACTTAAACATCCTGAATTTGGTTCTGTTCTGTTGTTCCATAAAATTTTAAATTAATTTAAAAGAAGTTATTGAGTATGAGTTTGGGAGAAGAAAAATGTTGCTGGCTTTCTGTGGCAGGAATTAGATCTTACCTGTGGGTGAGGAGGGGAATTGCCATTCCTTCCAGTGCCAAAGAACTTGCCTCTACTTAGGCTTTAGTAACTATCAAGGATTGGGCTTGATGATCTTGGAGGTCGTTTCCAACCTGGTTGATTCTGATTCTGTGATTCTATCATTTATCACTGATTTTGGTACAGTGTTTGCTTCCATTCTTTCACTGGTTTTACCTACACAAACAGTTCTTCTATATAGAGTTTCACAGGAATTTATATAAAAATATGTTTTCCACTTCCTGAATCTGTATAGTAATTATCGTAAAGTGTTAATGGAACATCAGTCTAGTTTTTCTTTTTTCCTTTACTTGTATTTAGCACTTTATTAGTAGACCCTGTGTTTAATTTCATGTTTCTTTATCTGTCAGCCGTTGTCAAGTCTGAAGTATTATTCAAATGGCTGTCTTTGAAGAATGATGGTCTGTGATAAGAGTGGGTTGATAGTGTGGAAATAAAACATGCTGATGGTTTTCCCCGGAGATAACTTTTGCAAAAATGATGAAGGTCTGCCTGCTGTCTCATGACCCAAGTAGTGACATTCCTGACTTAATAGAAAAGCATTTTTCTTCAGCACCTGCTACAGCATACAAAGGGCTGTCATGTATTCTAACAAAAGGGGGAGGAGGGACAACCTTTCTTACCATTTCAAAGACGGTAAAGTGCTTCAAGAACCAAAATATTTTGAGAGTAGGGAATGGGAGAATTAACATTCCTAAGTCTCAGTTGTGGTCAAATATCTTAAGTAGACTTACCGTATACTAAGCCCTAACTTTAGTCTATAGTTTATGCAAAATGTTAAGGTGGACAACTAATACAATATAATTTTGTTTACACAGTTAATGAGTTTAATGAGACTGTTATGGACAGCAGCCTTGGAGCTTAATGGAAAAAGCAGAAGTCCCCAAACAAGCCCCAGACTTTTTAGATTATTTAACCTTTCTTTCTCTGTTCATTGGAGCAATTAATTGGATGGAAAATACCCATATTTCAATATATTAATTACCTTCTCTGCTTTCCTCTATGTCAGTATTTCTTTCTTTTACAGAAATACTGGCTTTGGCTTATCAATAAAAGGGTAGCCACAGGTAATTGGGAAAACAACTGTAGAAAGAGATATCATTGTATCTTTGTTTCTCAGGTGTGTGAACAAAGGGATTTACCATTTTCAGCGTGAGTTTCCCCTCCACACTTCTACAACAAAAGAAATACAAGAGATGCAACATAATTACAAAATGGAAGTAGGGAGACAGCATAACCTAAACCCGAGAGCTATATCTCTCATAATCATGTGTTCTTCTGACTTCCCCTTCATTCACAATCTGTTCACTTTACTCTATATACAGTTTTAGTGGCTATTGACAATTTTAGTATTTAAGGTATTACTACCTGAAAAGAAGAGCAGTCTCTGAAGCGAAAAGGTTAAAATTTGTGTTCATCTTTCTGCAGGATAGAACTTCCAGTACTGAAAAATCAGTGGCTCAGGTTTAAAAGTGATGTAGGTGGGTGTTACTTATTTAAGTAAAGAAAATTTTAGTAAATTGAAGCATGTTGTTTTAACTTAATGCAGAAACATACTTTTTGCCACTTCTGAAATCTTGGATTTGATGATGACTCCATTAAGTTGTCTGCACCATGTCTTACTTGATTGTTATTTGATTATTAAATAGACCCCTGAAAGTAATTTTGGAAAATGGTAATTTTTTTTTTTCCTCTTAGAGTATCTTTGTTTCAGACTCCCATACATAGCTTTTATCATCTCTCCTTCCAGAATGTGTGCAAGGAAGGGCCCTGGGCTGCATGCCGGTGACTTGCAGCCCTAGGATGCCCCCAACTGAACTGCTGAACATGCAATTCTCCAGATTTTACCTGGTCCAGAAAAAAGTGGGAGGGAATCAGATGGCATGCTTTTTTTTCCTGTCTTCCTTCTGAGTGTCAGGGGCCAAATAGAAACAGTGAAGAGCTAAACAGGCAGACTGAGAGGAAATCATGGGGAGATGATCAGGACGGGACTGGGGAGGTCAATAGCCTGGGGAGATGGTGAAGTTGGCAGCAATTGCATGTGGCTGTGCCCCCAGTTCCTGCCTATATCTGGGCTTGGTCACCTTCAGTTTTGGGCTTCTAATCAGCCAGCATCTCTGACTGCCCTTGTGCTTCAAAGTGTGAATTGGGGAGGTTTTGTGGGTGAAAGCTTTTCAAGGCTCACATATGCTCTCATCTTTCCTAAGGCAGCAGGGCCAAGCTTACTGTCGATTTTCTGATGTATCTTTTCTGTGGGTCCTAGAACAGCTGCTGGAAGGGCAGAAAAGAGGCACGCTTGTCAAAGTGCATAGGAGGTGGCATGTCATGGCTAAAGTATCAATATCTCCAGAGTATTCCTAAAGTCATGCTTCTGCTTGGTGACACTTGACAGAATCCTCTGATACCACTCCCCAAATGCTGCTTCACCCAAACCTGAGAAGAAAGGGTCATGATTCTGATGCCTCCAAACAACATTAAAAACCTTCATTTATTTTAATGGCTCCGCATGGTTTATACTCAATATGTGACTGAGCAAGCACATTTAGTCTTTGTTGTGGCACCATTAAGGCTTTGGACTTGGCATGAGAGGATCAAATGTTTAAATGTTTAGAAGTGTGTGTTGGTTCTCAAGTCCAGCACTCTATTTTGTCAACTCTGTGTCAGCTTTCTGGCTAGGTCTTCTTGTCAGGTGTCTCTGGTTATGTGTGAGTTCAAGTGTTTGTCCTCAACAACACACTTTAGTTATCAAGAGAAACAATCTCTGCTTGCTTTTCTGATTCTGAGTTCCTACAGCAGATATTAAATGTCATAGATGAAAACAAAATTCTTTGTTCCACTTTGACTTTTTCTTGCTTTTTTAAACCATGGTGAAGTGGTGAAGGCTTGGATATGTGCAAGCAGTGAATGAACCAAACCATCCACGAATGGGAAGAGTTGCGAGTTGGGAAGGGAGGCAAAAGGGAATAGATAGCGGGGAAACAATAGAGCAGTGGTCGAAAAAAGGTGTTCTCTTTTGCACATCTTTGATGAGATTTGATTTTATATTTTGTTATGTCCTGTCATCCTAAGTAGAAATCAAAATACACAGGTATACTATATTGCTCTATCAGACATTCCCAGGTTGATTTATTTGCTGCATCAATAACCAGGCTTACTGTGTATAGGAAGACTGGCTGAAAATCACTAACTTACTTATCTTTTCCCTATCTTACACAGTTTACAAAGAAAATATTTACTGGTGCCTTATGTGAGCTTCTACAAAGCAGGAAGGACAGAAGGTAAGTCTAGACCTGAAGAAACCCGCCAGTGGATTTCAGCAGCTTAACAATTTATCAGTCTTCTGACTGAATGTCTCGACCATCAGTATGTATTATTAATCAAATGGAGTGACTTTTCTCTTGCTGATATAGCAATTGCTTCTAAGCAAGAAAAAGTAATAGAGGGCAGAGTTTTTCAGCTGTCACTTTGAGTCAAGCGGTTGTGTGGCAGATAAATAGGTGATAGACTAAGCAAAGTCACTTTGAGAGCTCTGTAAGCTTGAATCTGTGTACTAAAATGACGAAGTAAGATGCAGGATGAAGATAAAAGTTAATTGCAGTCTGTCCAGAGACTTGGTTTTGTTTTGGGGTTTGTTTTTGTTTTTTTTTATATTTGACCTTCACTCTAATCTATGTAAGGAGCTGTCAAGTTGCAGCATGGCAGAAAGAATTAGGAAATTACTCCAAGTTGAGGTGGATTTTCATAGCAGTGTTTCTGTCGCAGTTCATAAGCTCACTACTTCATTGACCTGCATCTCATGGGTAAACTTTCCTGTACCCCTATTTGTCACCTGACTTGAAATAGTATCAGGCCCTTGGTGTTCTCAGACTTGCCCTTCTTACTTATTTCCCATGCATCAATTCAGGAATCACACACACATACCACTCTTGCCCTCAAGGGGAGTCCTTCAAGCTCCCATTACTTCTTTTCATTATTTCTTTTTCCTTTCTGTGACCTTGGCATTTCTTATAACCAGTGACCTCTTAAGTTCTCAGCCATGGAAAACAGGGTTTGCAATGTATCAAGGTGGTAATCTCCAAGGTGACAATTTTACCTATTTTGCTGCAGAAGTAACATAGTTTTCTTTAATGCTGCAGTCTTCTTCGTTTATATTCTTGAAATTCCAATAATCAAGATCACTATGGAGTGAATTCAGATCAGTCATGCACTGGACAAATGAGTTTGGTATGCAAAAGAGTCAGCATGGCGTTTGCAAAGGGAAATGCTGCCTCCCTGACCTTCTGGGTTGTAGGAAAGGGATAGTGAGCACACAGGAAAAATCCATCTGACTTTGAATAAACTTTGGTGAAGTTGAGTCAGTGGAATCAGCTGGACTATGACTTCCAAGGAGGAAATACCTACCATATACTCAAATTAGGCTGAGGTAGTCAGAGTCCAAGTCCATTTCCAATTTCCCTGTTATCAGAATTGCCATTCCCATCTGTGAGGAAAATATGAAGAAGAAAAAAACTCTTCATGTTTGTAATAACAAATGATCAACATAGGAATATTTGCATAAGGCAGAATCACTCTTGTCTTTATTACACGCCCATGTTTTAGGAATATCAGAAGCACCAGCTTCATCATACTGCAACGTGCTTGACATTACCAAAATAGGTTAATAAATTCTTCCCTAGAGCTTATCATGCCTACATATAGGCATCTATGTCATATTAAGAGGGTGTTTAAGGCTTTAGCATGGGCCATGAAACTGGAAAAAGAGTTTTCAAGGCTATCACAATGCTAAGCTAGTCCTCTCATCAAATGTAGAATATTATAGTTAGCCAAAGCTGCTCAGGCTGATGATCATAGAATCAGCTGGGTTGGAAAAGACCTCTGAGATAGTAAAGTGCACCAACACTGCCATGGTTAGTAGACCATGGCACTCAGTGCCACATCCAGCCTCATCTTAAAAACCTCCAGGGATGGTGAATCCACCACCTCCCTGGGCAGCCCATTCCAATGTTTGATTACTCTCTCTGTAAAAATTTTTTTCCTAATGTTCAACCTAAACCTCCCCTGGCACAGCTTAAGACCATAATTCCAAAATAGGCAATAAAATGGTTGGATGCAGAAAATCTTCTAGCGCAAGGAGGTTTTGGGCCTCAAAATTGAAATAAGAGTAAGGGATGGTAGTGGTTGTGCATCCTCCTTTCTCCCCCATAGGCCGCACCATGATCTGAGAAATTTTTTGAGCAACCTTAAACCACTTATTTTATGACAATGGTATAAACCTCTCTTCCTAGAGAAATTTGGAGACTCTCTTTTCCGGTGGGTTGATTTTTGATTAGATGCATTTTGTTTACGGGCTTTGCTCTGGGCTGCAGAGCACTGGGCCAGCCGTGCCTGGCACTTGACTCTCGGTTTCATCACTCTGTGTGTATGCAAAGCTGTTACCTTGTAGCTCATTTCTTTTTACATAACTTGCAATAGTTCCAGTTACTCACGCTGCATTTCTATTAGTGGCATGAAACCCCTAATCGCCCAATTAGAATGTGTAATGATACTGTAAAAATCCCTATTAGACTGAGCAAAGGAATATTTAAAAAAGCTTGTAATAGTAGTCACTAGACATGATAGTAGAAGAGGGAGGATAGATACATGAGGTTTATTACATACAGATAACATGGTACTTTCTAAATTGAACTTCAAAGGATGTAAGTAATGTAATTACTTATATGAAAAATTATCAGAATATAATGAATAAATTAAAAATGTTATCTATACAGTATGTTATCAGTCTAGTTCTCAGACTGAAATTAAAAAGAACACAAAGAATTACAAGAATTTAGACTCTTGCTTATTTTCACATTCACAGGGCATTTAAAATACTTCTAGATCCTTTGTTAAACTGTATTATAAATCAGATTTAAATACAGGGAGATAGAAATCTCTTTGCTTTCATTCGGGAGAATACATGATGTTTTCAGACATGTATTGTTAAATCTGGCAACTTAAATGCTAGATTCCTCTCCCTCAGAGAATAAATCAAGAGTTTAGAAACTATTGGGCAAGTGGGAAGGTAAATAAATGAAACCCCTTGACATCACTTGGTTACCTACACTTCAAGGTAAGGTTTACCATCTGTTAACCTTAAGGCAGTGTTCTCCACCTGCCACTTTCTGTGTTGCCTTAAACTACTCCAGATTTATTAGCACGACTGTTAGTAGCAAGCACGCCCTGGCTGGGCCTTCCTCTCTCCTCTCTGTGTCAGCAGCAGAAGAGGGGAAGGCCATGTGGGAGTTACTGCAGGCCCTGTGGCTGGCTCCGTGTGTGTGTATGAATCTCCAGTGGAATCCATTCCCTGGCCCAGCTCACTGAGCAGGCACACAAGCCCCAGTGCTGGATTGTGCAGAGGGGCAACTCCAGCTGCCTGCCCACAGCCTGGCTTAACTCCTGGGGGTGTTGGCCATTGGAAGAAAAGCACGGTGCTGGCTTAGTTTTCATTCATGAGGAAAGATTTTTCTTTCAAAAGATTTTTAAGCCTTGGAAAACATGAATNGCACGGTGCTGGCTTAGTTTTCATTCATGAGGAAAGATTTTTCTTTCAAAAGATTTTTAAGCCTTGGAAAACATGAATAGATAGACTCTGCAAATAGACATGAATGTGTCAGTCAGACAAGGTATTTAATGCCCTTAGGCTAGACACCAGCAAATCGGTTGATCAGACAGTCCTGTGATGGACTTGGATCCGGAATATGATGGAATTGTTCTACAATGTTGGTTTTGATCATTGCACTGGTTAGCACTTTTCTTAAATGAGAATCTCAAGGGAGCTGTCATTTGAACGAGTACCTAATTAGATCATGTTGTGAAGCAAAAAAAGGAGCCATAAACCTGTCTTTTATTACAAATTTCCTTCCTGACATTCTTTTCAGTACACCAAATAGATTAGAAATACATTTTTCCTTTTATCCCGTAGATGAACCTGATGAACTTCTGTTCTAAAATACAGATACACAACTTTCTAAAATACAGATAAATGACTTTGCCCAAACTGAGACAGATAAAAATATACTTAATGAAAGAGAATACTGAAGCACCAAGGAGCAAAACTTGGTAGCTGGGGCTTGCAGCAAGACACAAAGTATCAGATATCTTTTTAATTAATTTTGAACCTGGTAAAGCAAGTCTTCTCTTTTTAAGTTATTCTCTGAAGATCTGTGATTCAAAACTGCTCATTTACTCAGCATGAAAGCTGCTCAGCTGGACAGAAGGCTAGATGCAGCTTGAGCTGTTTGTCATTAGCGGGACCAATGTTCTTGTTGACATCAAACAGAGACCATGAATCACAGCAGCTGAATTGTTTATTTGAAAAGATAGATAGATAATCTTTGGACAACATTGCACCACAGAAAGCCCTGCTAGGTCACTGGCTATCACTTTCCAAGGCCAACCTCTAATCATCAGTGTAAAAGGGGAAAAAACAGAGTGATGCTGTGGAATCATCCTGTTGCTAGCAAACAATAAAAAAAGCAAATTTGAACTCGGTTAAATGACAGAAAATGTCTATCTCTGGATAGACATTATCTGGAGCTGCAGAATTCAATGAACCCTTTGAGAGCAGCAGGTTTTTGTGGTTGCTGTGCCTTGAAGCACACTGGAGAAGGATCTGGCTTGTAGCAATGGTTGGGCACTACAACACAACTGGTTAGAAGGTCCAAAATGATCAACAGTCTAGAGACAGATAGCACTAGGAGTATCTCTCTCATGCAGTAAATAAATAGAGAGAAGTTACCCAAGATTTACATATCACTGCTGAGAAGTTCTTTTCCTCGCTCTGATGCAGCTGACTACAGCTGAAAATATCTGTCTGTTCCCTGAAGGACCATATCCTTCACCTCCTAGTCTGTTTTATCCTGAAGAATGTCCAGAATATGCTCTGTTCTCTTGTGTGACAGTCTCTTTTCTCTGCTGTTGCTCTCTTAACAAGGAGCTTTTTGTTAGGTCGTGAGTTACTTTGATTTACTGGCTTTCCATCTTTCCTCTTTGTGTTGTCAATAGCAATTGGAAAATAGACTGATAAATTTTTATAAAATGTAAGGTTTAAGGTTCCTCTATGTCAAAGTAGCTATCTGTGAACTGGAGGAACCAGGTGAAAAGATGGGTCTAAGACAATAGAGATTTTGTTTAATTTAATTGGTGTGGAGGACTGAGGGCTTAGTGTCACCTCCTTGGGGATGCTTGGAGCACCACATGCAATTATGAGAGACTTGTTTTGTGAAGTCAGGAAGCTGGAATTATCAGGGGCTTTCCTTAGGACTGTATCACTCACAAACTTTTTTTTCTGAGAGACATTTTTCCTAGCAGGGACTCTGTCAAGTGAAGCTTTAGCCAGAAAAAAAATTACTTTGCAGTGAATTTGTCTTCCAAATCACTCCTCAGGGATTTTTTCCCATGGATATATGCACTTATTTATATTGTATATCACTTTGTATAAAACTTAGAGACACATCTATTCTGGATGAGTGAAACTGCAAGAGGAATTTTAGAAATATTGTAAATACTTTACCAAGTAATGTGGGATTGCTCACTTTCTAAACTCTTACTGTAAGAAACTGAATCACACTGAAAGTCCTGTCCATTTTGCCACATTTTATATATGGGTCTCCTTATAATGGAGAAACATAAAATATATATTCTGAAAATTTTTGTGCAAGTAAATGAAGTCCTCCTAGAGTACCTTGTGACTGGTGATTTTTTGTATATACACTTAGAAATAAAAATTGGAATTAGTTCTGAATCTCCTACTTATTTTCATCTAAATTTTCATTCAAATAGTTTAGCTACTTCATTTTGTGTTTGAGCTTAGCAGACATGAGTGTGTCCTGGGCTTGAAATCAGTAGTTTTTAAATCCTCAGTAAGGTAAATAACCAAAAAATACAAACTTTGAATAAAATTAGTTGCAATATTGCATGTGTTTTGGGATCAATTTATCACTGATGCAGACTTACCTCGTAATAATCCAAATTTACATATAGACCAACAACAGTAGTTAGTTTGAGAGGTCAGTGGGATACTAGAACCTCTTATCATTAATTCTAAAGCCACTCTGCAGTTCTAGCTTACAGCTTTGCAGGGATGACTCATAGGTCTTCCTCTCTGTCTTAGGCTGACTTCATTCTGCTCAGATCTGAACCTGCTTCTGTGTTAGCTCCTCTTGTGTGTTCAGCTGAATTGTCCCAGTCCACTGCCTTCCTCTTCATGGCATCTTCTCATCCACCCCCTCTGATGTGCCTCCTTGCCTCCAGCTCTGGTACCTCAAAAATGCATGTTTCAAAGAGGCTGCTCAGCCCTTGGAGAGCCCTGCCTCCACTCAGCACATCTCACAGAATCACAATCACAGAATATTCTGAGTTGGAAGGGACCCACAAGGATCATAAAGTCCAGCTCTTAAGTGAATGACCCATATAGGGATCAAACCCATAACCTTGATGTTATTAGCACCATGATCCAACAATATTTGTTCATTATCCCATCTTTTCATTGCCTTTGGAGAGCTGTATATTTTACATACAATGCCTCCAATTGGCAGCAGGATCCCAGTGGGGACTGTTGCTGTGCAGCACTGGTCAGACAGAGCTCAGGCAATGGATGGAATGGACTCTGGATAGGACAGGCTGCAGGAGTGAACTGAAGATTCCACTAAGTCTAATGCAGATGCTCTCTGCTCAGACTTCCTTCTTGCTAGTTTGTATGAACAACTCTTCATTAAAATGGCTTGTGTTGTCACCTGGCTTATAGGTCAGCCACCTTGAGTTTTCACAGCACTGTCCTGACAAGACTGTCACAAGTGCCATAATTAGCTGTCGTGTCTGGAGTCCATCACAAATCTAATACAATAACCTGGGCTTGTCTCCTCCTAATTTTTCAGAAGGTTTCACCTTCTAGCATTTGCTCCATACATTATTTAAAAAAATACTGAGGAAATTGTCACATCTAATTTTCAAAGGGATCTAGGCTCTTTAAATCCAGCAGCTCCTTCTTGTCCAATGTGGCTTTTCCTCTTCCTTCATGCAACTAAAACTCTTCATCTCACAGGCTGGCTGCCACAAGCTCCTAGCCTTCAACTTTGACAAAGGTTCTTTATCCTGCTTCCAAAATCTGTTTTATAGGTCATATTTCCCGCATATCATACTGAGTATTTTTTCCCACTTTGTTTCTTTCTGCTGCCTCTCCACCTTCTGCTGCATTAAACACCCCCACCTTTTCTTTCCTTTTAAAACTCCTAATTACATAAATCCATGCACTTTTAAAGTTCTGCCGTGGCAGCAACCCCTGCCTCTAATTAGTGTTTCCAACTCTTCTTCAGTTGAATTTTCCTTAAAATTTCTTTATACTTTTCCCCTAACTCCTGGAAGCAGGGCTTTAAACAAGCACAAAGCCTCTCTTTCATCTTCCTCAAAACCTCATATTTCCTGGGAGTTATACTCCATAGTGGCCAATTTGCCATGCCTTGTGCTTCTGACTCATTTTGCAGATGATGGGTACTACAGTTCTCCAACTATCGCATCTACTGCGACAGTCCTCCATTGACTGCAACACTTTTGTGACAGGGACCCTACCTGCATTCCCTCTGCAGATATCACTTATGTGTGGCTCCTGATCACTAGAGAAGCCCAGACAGCAACCAGAGCCTACACTGCTACTGCATTGTAAGAAAGACCTGAATTAAGAGACCTGGAGCACTCATTTGTGCTGACTCTATGAAAACCAACTATATTGTGATCTGGGAGTGAAGGGAAGTACTCAGCTGTGATTTTGTGGTACTTAATTTTGTGCAGTACTTCGTTACCACAGTGACAGGAACTAAATAAAACTGTAAGATACAGTTTCTGAAATATTCCATCAGCAGAGTGGCTTGTGGGCTGGGCTGGACTGTTTTTAACTGGCTTAGGTGTTGATTTTGGGATAGAACTGAGTGGAAAGAACACAAGGGGTGCCTGCATGCCTGAAGTCTATCTAGATTTTCATATTAAGAGGGCAGATCTCCATTTTGACAAAGCAGTCTTTCATGTATAAAACTTGCAAATTTTTTGTATTATTTTTGAGAGAGAGTTTCTCTCTGCACAGGGAAGTAACATTCCCATTATGCTCTGTCCTACAGAGCCAAGCAGTCCAAAAAGGAACAGAGAGATATGAATAAATGGAGTCCATCCAAAAATACCACTTCTCTAGCATACTTCTCTAATATCTGGTGTAAATTATAATAATTGTAAATGATTTAACTAGATAAGAAATGGGGAAAAAAATCCAAAAACAAATCAAAAAAAGGTTGAGAGATCTTAGAAATAAAGAAAGGTTAATATTTCAAGCTTGTTTCTATGAGGTATCAGCATATGGGTTTTTAATTTTACATGTAGTGCTTAATCAACTGGCTTTGTGTGCCTACGTGTTTTCAAAATCATGGGTTATGTACAAGAGACCCTTGCCCATGAGAAAGTTCCCCTGGCTGCACATGCCAGTTATCATATTTTCCCAGCCTCATTCAGTTGGGCTTTGTGTGTGTAGAGGCACAGACCTTCAAGTTGTACACATGGTGCTACAGTGCTACAGAGGAGATTTTTCTGCAAAGAAAAGTGATGATGTTACAGTAAACACCCTTTATTCAATGCTTATGATCAAATGACATGATTCACACATGCTTTTTGAGTGCATCTAAGTGGATCAACCTCAGCCCTCCTGCTGTTTCGTTTTGCAATGTTTTCATCATGAGAGTATTTGTTGAACGTTTTGGTGACTTCAAAACATTGGGATCTGATATCATAGTGGTTGAGGCCATTACATATTAAATCCCATTTTTCCTTTTACTAGACTTTTATCAAGATGGTACAAGAAAAAGAGTTTGTTAAAAGGTGTTCCCACTTATTTCACAGGAATAACATTCAGCATCAATGCTAGGTTGCTAGGTAGCCAAGTGATGTTAAACTCAGCTCATTCCTGCAAATCTAATGTACGTATACTTGCCCAGCAGAATCTCTGAGATGGCACAATGTCTACAGAAGCATATACTGTAAAAGTTTTAAGTTTATAATCAATAATTACATTACTTTGAAGTATGTGGTTTTCAGACACATTATCATGATTTTTTTTTCTCTGCACTCACTGCTGTCAATGGGATTTCCATCCACCTGTGTGTACTGGGTCTGGCTGGGATGGAGTTAATTCTCTTTATGGAAGCTTGTAGGATGCTGCGGTTTAGATTTATTACCAAAACAATGCTGATAATAGACTACTGCTTTAGCTATTGCTGGGCAGTGCTTGTACAGCGTCAAGGCCATCTCTGTTTCTCATGCTGCCCAACCAGTGAATAGATTAGGGGTGCACAAGAAGTGGGGAGGGGATAGACCCAGATAGATGACCCAAACTGTCCAAAATGATATTCCAAGCCATATAACCATATGCTCAGCAGTACACTGGAGAGGAGTGGAGTTTAGGTAAATTAGCTATCTTTTGCCTCAGAAACAGGCTGGGCATCACTCTGCCTTGGGAACATGGCAAGTAATTGCTCGTGTCACTCATTTTTTGCTTTCTTTCTTGTTCTGCTTCTTCTTTGCTTATAAAATTATCAACCCACGAGTTTTCTCATGTTTGCTCTTACTTTCCTGTTCTGCGGATATGAGTANTGTCCAAAGTGATATTCCAAGCCATATAACGATATGCTCAGCAGTACACTGGAGAGGAGTGGAGTTTAGGTAAATTAACCATCTTTTGCCTCAGAATCATCACTCTGCCTTGGGAACATGGCAAGTAATTGCTCGTGTCACTCATTTTTTGCTTTCTTTCTTGTTCTGCTTCTTCTTTGCTTATAAAATTATCAACCCACGAGTTTTCTCATGTTTGCTCTTACTTTCCTGTTCTGCGGATATGAGTAAGCAGCTGTGCAGTGCTCAGCTGCCTATCGTGGTTAACCCACAATTATATGTCATGGCCAAACCAAAAAGAATTCATGCTTCCCTAGAAATTAACTACTTATGTACGCCACAAGGAAGCTGCCTAACTGGGACAGGACCTATAAGCTTTAAAGTTAAAGATGCTGTCTTCCACCTGTATCCATTTTACCCCTGATGTGAGGGTGCAAAGTAAGAATGAAACAGAAACCAATTGACCCCACACATTATTAGTACATGAAATAAAGTGACCACGAGAGGGTACTAGAGATGTAAAACCACGGGTGGCTCAGCAGGTCACTTCTAACCAGCAGCCAAACATAAGGCACCAGGAAAACCACTTTTTTTTCCATTGTGGCTTTGGAATCGTGTATGAACCCTAACTCATCCCTTCCTACCCCACAGAGTAGGGTTTTGTGACAGCAGCCAGGTTGGAGGGCCTGTTTGACTCCAATTCATCAGCAGGGATGCATGGAATAGCAGCAAGGGGAAATTTCCCCAGGTTAATACAAACTGGGATTTCATGGCAAGCACCAGTAAGGCAACACATGATACGCCAGCTCTGAGACCTTTTTTGGGGAACAAGTTCTGATGTGGATGTAGATTACACAGGTACTGTTCTGTAATTGCCAAAGTTTACTTTTTGTCACTAATGCATTTTGCTGGCAGAGCTTAAAGGTTGTGTCCCTAAGGATACAGCACCATTTGTGTTAGCAGAGCCTGGCTTTCTCTTCAGATAACAGTCATCTTGGATTGAGTAATATTAGAGGACAAGTGAAAGTGAGATTGTGGGGGCAGGGTGAGGAGGGGGGCTGTTATGTGACTTTACATCCATCTTCATCACTGTAGGGTCACAAAGAGATTGCTGTGTTAACAAGCAACGCAGCTCCCACCACTCAGGTCCCAGACGCTGCAGCAGAGAGATCTTTTCAAGGTGAGCAGGCTGGCCTAATGGAGAATGTCTCCAGCCAGGGAGATTTATGAAAATCTACCTTACACTGGCAGCAGAAGGCCTCACAAGACTGTTCTCTCCCCAGGGGAGTTGCACTGACTATCTCATCACCCCAGAGAGTCTGGACAGACTACTTGATGCAAGGTCTTACTCTGCCCCCATAACACTCCAAATCAACGGCTTTTAATATCCCTTCCACAAACACGCACTGCTTGTTTATGTGCTCCTAAGGTTTCTGAAATTCAAACACTTGGCCCAGGAATGTAACTTAAGTACACTGCCTTTCAAGAGCTCCTAAGAAGAAACGTTATGGAGGTGGGGGGGGGAGGGGACATGGCAAACACTGGGGCTTAGAAAGAGCTCAGACCACATAAAATTACCCCATAAAATCAACAGCAAATGCCCTGAGATCTGGAAAGTGCACAGATCTGCATTACACCCTGAGCCACCATCTGCACCATGCATCACGGATTTACTTTTTGTCGTTTCATCTTACCCTGCAAGTAATGAATAGCGCAACCGCGGCTGCTCCATCTGCAGCAAGGAGACTGCTGGCACACCCTGTGCTCCGGGCCCATGACCATACTGCTTGGAGCTCCAAACAATATGTTCTTTTACACAATAACGAACAAACTGCCAGCCCTGCTCTCTCCCCTTCTTCAGAAATAACCTATGCCTCAGTGTGAAACACTGAAATGATGAAGCTTGTTGGCTCACATGATATAAGGAGGCAAATGTTTCCTGTTGTCCAGCTTACAAGTGATATCTTGGCAACTATTTTTCCTGCACTTGATAGTACTTACATTTGTAGAGTGATTCAGCATGACTCAGTGTCAGCAGTGGAGGCCAGGATTTATAGGGAATTCTTACCAAAGCCAGGCAAGGAGATGCTTGGGTCATAAAGTAACTGCAAGCAGTTTTTGTTTGGGGTGTATTTTTGGGAAGTTGATGTGAGAAAGATGCTGTAAATAACGTGTCTGGCTTTTTATAATCTAGGTGCCCCATTAAATGCAAACATGCTTTAACTTGGTAGAGGCTTGTGAAAGAAGGCAGCAAAAAGCAATATAATTTTGCATGTTTTTCATGTAAATTTTTTTATGCCACAAATTGCAAGACTTAAATATAAAACCATAGCTGAAAGCCTGTCCCTACAAGGAAGTAAAACATCATCATCAGAGTAGCTGCTATCTCTGTGGTTTACAAATTACATATTTCTGCTTTACTGGTTTCCTGAGATGGGTGATGGAAATACAGAGATGAGAAATAGGAGCCACCAGCTTATGAACTTGATCAAAGCTACAAAAGTGATTCCACATTCCTGAATTCAATGAATTTTCAACACTAGTGCCCTTGTAAACAGAAGAGGTTGGGGTTGGGGAAAGAACAAAGGAAGGACTTAGAAATATTTCTGTTGAGTAAAGACTATGGAGGGAAATATGACATGAATTGCAGTGTGCATTTTGAGAATATGTGCACAGCTGGAAGATCATCCTTCCTCTGGTGGAGAAAGTCTGTGTAACACCTCTGCATCCTGAGATCGTACAATTTTCAAAAGACAAGACCTGGGTTTCTCTCACTGGCACCACACTAAATTAGACTGGTGTCTAATTTAGACAAAATTTTCATTGATTTAAAAGACCCTGACACATGCTTTTAGATCACTCCCAAGCAGCTGCAAAGCCAGATACCTATTAGAAATGTTGGGTTGCCTATTCTTCTAAGAAAGCTGAACCCACTGCAGTAGCTGGTAGAGACTTGTCCTTCAAGAGTGATAAAGTGATAGTTTACCCAGACATAGGGAGAAAAATGGGAATATTGTTCCAAATTCGCTAGGTGCTAGGATCTAGACTAATTCTCTATGTAAGACAGCATCTATCAATTAAGCATGGTTAATTACAGGTTCCTGAAAAGCTCTCAGAAATAATATCCCTAATTGCTGAAAGCAAGCCACAGACTGAATTATAGTGGTGTTGGTACAAGTCTCAGCCGAGCAGCAAGGCTGCACAGAGTGAATGGCATGCACAGAAAGTGCAAAGGGCTCAAATGCTAAACTCAGTTTCAGCTCTTGGACCCAGAACATTTTATTTATGATGATGGCATTTCCCTCTCCACTCATAGCAGGGGTAGTTATGATAGATTTAAACAAAGATCAAGCTATCAGCTATTATTAAGGACTTAAATGTCATTTTTTGTAGTGATTGAATTAAACATCCTTAAATACTTGTGCCCTCCCTCCCTTTCTCCTTCTAGCCCCCTTGCCCGTTTCTTCCTAGTGTTTATTTCTCCTCCTTTTCCCTGCATTGCTCTTTGCAGTGTTCCAGTTTCCACCCTTTCTCAATTTCCTTCTATAATATGACATAGACAACATTGAAAATGCCATTTTAGCTCCTGTTTCAAAGATGTTAACAGGGTCAACAGGCCTCATGCTTCTGAAAACCTTTTTATCGAACTGCCTGTAGATTCAGAGGTTGTGCATAAGACATTTTACCAGTGTTATTGTACCGCTTATATAGCAGGACAAGTTCCCATTATCTTTTATGCCACAAGAGACAGATACAGTCTACATATAGTAGATTAAAGTAGATAATTATGGAGTTGCATCTTGAGATGCTGCATACTGTCCACCCCATTGCATTGTAACAGAAAGGTCCAATCCTAGAGCGTAGAGTTGCAGATGGCTTGAACCCCTCACCTAAACACTTGCCTAGACAAATGTGCTTCTAAAACTGAACTTAGACACTGTGTAATCCCAGGAAAATGGGTTAGCTAGCCTCATTAAAACCCAAGTTCATTTTAACAGGATAACATGCATTAAAATACAATTTAAACCACACAAACCTTGGCTTTAAAATATGTTACCTAACAAATATTGTTCTCGAAAAGTACCTGCTTTATATTTTAGACTAGACACGACCATCCATCTTGATGGGTTAAACTGATTTATTTTTCAATAATGCTGGTCCAAGTGAGTTAACAAGATCAAAAGCTCCCAACACTCATTATATTGCAGGCTAACGCTCTTGGAAGGCACATTATAGGGTTGCTCTTGGAGACGCACGTGGAGAGGAGCCCAAGTTTCAACTTGACGAGCTGGGTACTTATGGTGAGCGAGGTGCCCATTGCCCACACAGAAATGTTTTCCCACCACAGAAATAGGGGCACCGTCCCAGGGGTCAGACCAGGCGGGTTCCTTCTCCCACCGCCAAACCCGCACGACTCGCACCCGCCTCAGGCAGCCTCGGCCCGGGGGCGAGCGGCGCTCCCTCGGCAGCCCCGTCCTCGCCGGCCCGGGGGCACCGCAGCGCGTCCCCCGAAACCGTGCAACACAGAGAACGATGCGGCAGCGGGGAGCGCGGACACCCCGGGAGGACACGAGGCATCCGCTCCGCCGGCAAACGCCACCGCACCCCCCTTTCCGCGTCTATCCCTGCCCGGAGCGCTCCCCGCACCCAGAACGAGCCGCAGACAGCGCATCCCTCGGTGCGGCCCCAGCGCTCCCCGCCGGCCCCCCTCACGCCCCCGCCGCCGCCGCCCTTCCTCCCCGGGGCTCCCCGGCCCGCCCAGGCTCCTCCTCCTCCTTTCTCTCAACGCACCCTCCCTCCCTCACGCCCTCCCTGCCTCCCGTCGCCGGCGCCAGCAGCCCTTCGCCGGACTTTTGCTTTCGCTCCTCCATCTCTTCTCGGCGCTGCGAGTGCCCCCTCCCCCTGCCCGCCTGGTC
>VYXB01005849.1:194243-307491 GCA_013397135.1 Pachyramphus minor | reverse complement strand
CCTTCCTTCCTTCCTTCCTTCCTTCCCTTTTTCTTTCTTTCTCTTTTTCTCTCTTTCTCTCTTTCTTTCTCTTTCTTTCTTTCTCTCTTTTTCTCTTTCCTTCTTTCTTCCCTTCTTTCTTTCTTTCCTTCCTTCCTTTGTTTTTCCTTTCTTCCTCTTTTCTATCTTCCTTTCTCCCTTCCTCCCTCCCCTCCTCTCTTCTTTTCTTTCTTCTCTTTTCTTTTTCTTTTTTGAATATCCTGACTCATAGTTCTGAGTCCTTGGGATTAGCAGTTTGAAAATGTTTTGTTTGCCCTTCAAAACCATAAAAACCCAATTCATTACAAAAATGTACAATGAGTGCCTCAGATCTCCTCAGCAAAATACCAGGGTTTGGTTTATTGTGTTTTTTTTCTACTGACCATGACATTTAGATGAGTAACTGTAAAACACTGATCTTCAAAGATTTGAGAGAGGATGTGTTTAAAGGAGGGCTGGACCTTCCCTGTTTTTCTGTACAAGGATAACGGGTTTCTGCCTTGCTGCCCATGGTGGAAGTTCTGGAGCTGCAGCACTGTTTGCACAGGTGTCCTGCCTCTGTTGTGCCTCTGATGCAGCTTCTACAGTTGTTTTTGGTTTGGTTTGATTTTTTTGTTTTTAAGCTGGTAACACAGTTGCTCCTGAAGACAGGTTTTAGAAGAGGTGTTGGTTTTGAAACTACTGATTTGAAGGCAGAAGGAGCATCTAAAAGAGCAAAGAAACTACTGGAGCCTAGATCCTCAGCCATGCTAGGTGCCTAAGCATTTATATCCTGAAGAAATAAATGCATTTGAAGTGTAAGAAACATTACACTGCTTAAATTATGAGGAGGGAGCCTTCTGGGGCAGCACTGCAGAAACCGTATGGTCGTTCAGATGACCTCAGTCAAATTGTAAATCTTCATGATTTAAACTGGAAAGAAACAGCACAATCATCAATGCAATGGTTTATCTAATTTTAGCTCTTCAAGAGAAGGAAACAAAGAGCACTTTCAGGTCATGACGTGCAGTCCCTGGGGGGTTTGGTTGTGGCACACAGAGAAAAGGAACCAGTCTCGTACCTTCAGACTGACAAGGTTCAGTGAAGATTTGGAGAATTTTCTGTACATTTCAATAAAAATGTCCAGTATGCTAAAGGAAAACTTTTCATCAGCTTTATCTTTGCTATGACTTCAGAACTATTCATGTTTTCATTTTCTTACTTTTCCAGTTCACATGTTTTCTGCACAGTTTACCACATCCTTGTTTTTGGATTAGTTGCTTGTTAACAATGTGAGAAAGAAATCTCCTCTTCCTTAGTGTAAGCCATATTAAAATAATATAAAAGCAAAAAAACCCCACTACAATGCATACTACATCATAAAGGTTTAGTACTTGAGAAATTGAATACGTGGTTAGGTGTTTATTATACTTTTCCTATTTGAAGTTCAGTCAAGCTCTTCATAAAGGGTTTCCACACTCACTAGGAATTAAAATAAAAAATAAAACCCACCCCTATGAACTCTTATTTTCTTTAACCGGATAGGTTAATATTTTTCATAAATATGTAAATTTACTTTCTTGGAAACACTCTGTGCAGTCCTACATTTCATTTACAGATTCAGATTTTGAGTATAAAATTATTATTCATGCCAACCAGTTCTTTCCTATTATAACAGGAAAATGATGCTCTGTTTTTCTCTTTTCTGGTGTTATTTTATGCTCATTGAAATGCAGTACAGATAACAATTTCTTTTTTCTTTTTATTTTAAAGCCTTGAAGAAAGACGATAGCAGCTTTGATGAGGTAAGTTAAATGTCTTTGTACCTTACATAGCCCAGGTATCCCTTAGTATTTCTCATTAACTCTAAAAGAAACCCCTACATAGTAATGTTATGATGTGCATGTGTGTTAGTACATGCATATTGCTTGAATGTATTTTCCAAATAACTGCCAGAAGAATTTGTTAGCCAAAATCTCTGAATAGAATGCTGGGGGTTTTTTTTGAATATAATAAAACTGAATGTTGTATGAAAGGTGGTCATTGACAATCATTCAATGCAGAGAAATATTGCATGCAGAGAAAATACTGTATAGAACTTTGCCAATGGTAATTCTCATAATTGCAAGCCTGTACTGTAACAGAGGGGGAAAAACATCACTCTTGAGAGAACACCTTACATAAAATGCTGCTGCATTGGCTTCTTGATGAATCTATCAACTGAGAGAGATGCTTCTTAGGAAATTAAAAAAAAAAAAACAAAAATAACCAACCTAACAGCACAAAACCAGCAGCTAGTTGTATTGATTATTCAATATAATCACTTTGGGGTCTTGACCTATCTGTGATATGATATGCATGTTAATTTGTAAAATATGCTGCTCACGATTTGTGCCTGAGAGGTCCAGGTCAGTGCAAGTTGTCCTGCAGAGCAAGTTTATGCAGGAAGAGGTGTAGGTCTTGGTGTGATGACTTGTCACATTGTAGTCAATACTTGCCTTGTACTTCCCTCTGCCACCATAGCTGGAAGCAAATGGAAGTATTTTCATGTGTTGATGTTACAATTCTAGCATTTCTGTGTTTTCTTCTTCATTGCATGCTGCAAGCTTAAATTCTTGGCTGATTACAGTGAGATAGCTGTTGTGTAATGCCAGATTCTAGAATAAATAAATGATGATGTAATGTCCTGGATTCTGGATCAAATCAGGCTTCATCTCTTTCTAAACAGATCACACTGATGCTCAGATGCAGTGATAGCAATATAGCTGTTTTGTGCTTTTCTGACATGCCAGAAAGCTGCAACTTGGCTTGACCCCTCCCAGGTCTGGAGTGAAGGTGATGGGGTCAGGCTTTGTTTTCAGAAACTCTTTTTCCATCCTGCAGTGGTCCCAACTATTTTATTTCTCTGGTAACACTGATAGAATTTGATTCCTCCTAAAAGTTAAACCTGTGTGGATACATAGTTGGTAAACTCTGAATCATTGTTTTACAACTCTTAGTCTGTTTTTGTCCAGTACTTTCTTCTGAAGGCTGCAGTGGCCTGTTTGTGCTTTAACTTATCCAGTGAGTACCTTGTATTAAATTTGATGCAGAATTTGAAAGGGTCCATTAAAAAGCACTGTCTTATGAAGATGGCAATTTTTCAGTCGCCTCTCCTTCCCCATGATTGTTTATCTGCAGGTTGCATTTTTTTTCTTTAAACCTGGTTTTCTGCTTGAAAAGGAGACAACTTGAGCAAATTTTTATGAAAATTTTTGGGGTTTGGGGGAAAATAATCTTTCAAATATGTTTTCGATAGAATCTGACAGATTGTTGATGTGAGATACAGCAGAGGCAGTAAGAGATGGCTAGTGGGAAGGGTACACAAAAGAATTTTCTTCCATCTCTTGTAAGTAGGGAAGAACATGATGTGACATAAACATCAATGGGTTCCATACTCTTAGGTGTCATTTCTTAGAGGAAAGAAAAGCGTGCTGAGATTTTATGTTGTCCTCTTCCAATTCAACACAACAGTTCTTGGTGATTTTCTAGCCTGAAGTGTGAATCAGAGAATGGGCGGTACCACATATCATGTAATTCCTTTCCTTTCAAGCATCCTTCAAATCAGAAGATGAAACAGACTTTGGTAACAATAGTATACCTGATTGTAATGAACCTATTTCTTAGGGAGACAGTATCTATGAGCAGAGCAGTGGCCACATTTGTTGGTCTCAGAAGGCCACCCTGAAAAGCACTACAAAGACCATACCATGATATAGAAGGAAACCTGTATGGTTAGTGGAAAGATACTCTTTTTCCTTTCATGGTGCTGAAAGATACTGTGTGTCTCTTCTCACCCTGTGTTTCCCCTTTCCTGGAGGGAGGTTGACCTGTGAAGTAGGAGTTGAACAAGTAACAATGACCTTGTGGGGTCATTGCTTGTGGGGTCAATGAGGGACTTTACGCTCTTGACAGGTAGAGGAGGAACTTGTGTTTTAGTCTTTCCAGTTGTGACCAGAACACCAGCAGCAGAAGCTGGCCAGAAGGGACTTGAAATCTCTGAGGGGGGAGGGAAAGTGGGATGAAGAGGAAAGACGATCCTCATAAAACTGCAAGGTTTGGATTGGCAGTTGAGTCAGTTGTTAGCTTATTCTGCACATTGTAGGTGCTACATGAAGTGCTTACTTGTTTGTCTCTCAAGAAGCGAACGGGAAAAAATTGAGCTGTTTGGTGGCTCTTATTTTACCTGCTTTAATTGCACACTGTAGCTGAGAAATGTACAGCACTGCAGGAAGCCATCTTTCTTTTCAAGAGAAACTACTAACAATTAAGATGTCAAACATGACAGGCAAGTGTACCACATAATTGCTTTCTGTGGGTTATGAAATTAATCTCTCCAGTAAATTAGGACCAAAAGAATCATGAGCAGTGAATCCTATGAATGAGTTGCATGTTAGAAAAGACTTCTATTTGTAGAATTGTTTCAGGGATCTTAGTGGTGTATTTAGTCCAGCCTGTAAGGTCAGAGCACAAAAATATTGTAAAGCAGTATTGTAGGATTTTATCTGCCTGCTGATGTGTTGCTTTGATAATGAAAAAACCTCTTTTCTGTAGATGCTGCCAGCTTTAACTTTGGTCTGTGAGATCACTTGAATTAATCCAGTTTAGTGGTAGCCTACCCACCCTCCTAAGATGTTACGACATCTTCCGGGGACTCATATGAATAAAGGATGAGTCTTTCGTTCAAGGCAACAAAGTAATTGTGTGGTTTTGTTTTTTAGTTTTTTAATCTTTAGCTTGTTCCTTTTTGTCATACTGGTCACATTGTGGGAACTGAAACATGGACCTGCACCAGTATGTACTGAAATCAGTGGGAAGATTCACAGTGTTTTGAGTGGTTTGTGGATTGGTTTCTTCTGTCATGAAGTAGCATGACTGGGGCAGCAAGGGAGGGGCAGGCTGTTCTTCCCTGTTTTCAAAGTTAGTTTATTTGAGTGGGAGTAAAGCATCTTCTCCTTGTGTCCTGAAACGTACCTTACCTGTTCTCTGAAGCAACCTAAGTTTCACTCTCTGAGTATAGGTTTTGGCACAGTTAAAATCTGCTTTGCAGTTTTGGGCAAAGCACTGATTATCTGCTCTGGATATGAAGATAAAATGAACACCTCTGAGGATCAGCACTACATGAAAAGAGCAATCTATAAAAAAAGGTGTCCCTTGAGTGAACATTTTATTTGCACTCCAGTAGTTTGTCAAAGTTTAGATTAATAACTTCCAGGTACCCAGGAGTGCTTTGAAGTCTTTGGACCACTAGTGTAACAAGTGTCCACTCTGTTTTATAATGATGGAACAATTTTCTTTTTCACTTGAGTGTGATCAAGGCCAATAACATGCAACTGAATTGTGGCATATTTGTGGGAATGACAGCCAGTGTTGCTGTTGAGACTAAACACAAGGCTGGTAACCTGTTCCTTTGACTAGCTGCTTCCTGTTGTGATTTATTTCTAAATTGTCAGTCAGCCTCGAGATGTTGGTTCTTCTCCTTCTGTTGTTCATTTCTCTGAGCACTTATGGTTTAAGAACTTCAGTCATATGTGTGCACACTAAATACATAAATACCAATGTCACAATGAAATCAAATTGCTTTGATTATTGCTTCTTATCTAGTGAATTGTTTTGCCATTGCTTAGCTGTATTTTAATGTCAATTTTTCCCAATATCAAGAGCACCACTTTTTTTTTAAGGACACTTTTCTTAGGAAATTAGGATACTGTGATTTTGCATAATACTTTCTGACTTCACGCAGTAACTTTGAAGCTGGCTGACACTAGACGGTTAGATGCATGATAGAAAAGCATGTGAGCTGGCTGAGGGATAAAGATAAGAATCTCCTTTGATGGAAAAGCTTGAATGTGAGTATGTGAAAATCTGTTTGGAGGCGTTATGAATACTCTGAACTCCTCAAAATCATTGATACTCATCTACTCCTTACTACATTTAGAATCTCCAACTCTGAGCAAGCCAGATTTCATTTTTTTCACTCATGGAACAACTTCCATGTGTTTGAAGTGGAAGTGTGTGAAAGGGGAGGGAGTTTTGCGAAGTCACTTTTTGATTCTGTAATGTGCTTGCTCTCACAGTCTGTCTCTCTCACCCCAAACCAAAAAGGCTACTCCCTCTGTAGGATGTTGGCATGAAAAATGTCTTGGTTTAAAGGACACCCGTCTCTGAATCAGAACTTTTGTATAGAGATTACTTTGAATTTGAAGAGTTAAAGGAAAGGGTGTAGTTGGAAAAGAGAAGGACTCTGTAAAGCATGAACAAGAAGTCTTTAAATGCCATAATGCAAGAGGCACATAATACGCTAACTAATTTTTCTGAATTTTTTTAAGTTTTACTTATAATAAGTAGCTTGAGAGAAGTATATGTAGAAACTATAGATATAGAACTATACCTTTTCCTCCTGCAGGAATTATGGGAGGTGCAAGAGAGAAAAAAATTTTGCTCTCTTAAGACTCAGTGTTACTTTTTGTAGGATCTTGAGTAAACATTGATTATTTTACTCCTTGGAAACTTAAAAGATGGGGTTGGTAGAGAACAGCTTGTGATAACAAGAGAACAGCTTGTGATAACGGGGATTTTGAAAGACTGCTTGTTGTCCCCTCTTCTCGGGTGCAGTAATTCTTTATTGGTCTAAATACAGTACAGTCGTTACTAGTCATGGCTGAGCTGTCAGCTTCCTGATGACTCTGTTTATATTTAGGAAACAGGACTCTGGTAGCTACTGAACTGCTTTATGTTGTGATATGTGGTATGTTATGGTGGAGAATTTCCAGAGAGCGGGTATGGGTAATGTTTATAAATGGCCTGAATATCTTTGAGGTGTCACTGAGAACTTGTGTTTGACTTAAGGGTGTGTGATGACTTTGATGCAGTTCTCATCTGCTTAACTCTGGGACAAGCAGCTAGTGTATAGTTAGCAGTGGTGACATCTGACTGAAGGCTGATGGGGAAGAGATGTAGGAGGGAATGTCATAAAGATAAAAAAATAAAGAATAAAACTGAATTTGGAAAACCCCCCAGAAGTACAGGTGTCAAAGCTGTTTCTAAATAATACCAGGGAATTGGGTCAGAAAAACTTCATCTGATGGTTTAAGTTACTTTGCCAAATGTGTACAAAGGTGTTTCAAATGTCTGGAAAAATGTGTTCATTCAGATACACTGCCACAAAACAAATAAGAGAAAATATAATTCCAGGCAGAAGATAACAACTCAGTATTAGAAGTTGCTGCTTTTGAAGTGCTATTAGAGATATGAGACCAGCAAATTTTCTGGGGAGAAAAGAGAGAGATAAAAGCTCAGTGATGTAATCAAATGCCTCCTGCAGGAGGTCTTTCTACGTCAAATAGAGATTGTTCCAGACTGCCACCTTTGGAAGGGAAGATCGGTGGGGATGTTGTTGTCTCATGCACCTGTCCATTACAGAGGACATTTCCCAGGAGATGGCTTGTGTTCCTACCTTTCCTAGTTCTGTCCTTCTTTTTTCTGCCAGTACTGTTCAGTTACACTACTGAGAATCTGGTGCTGGCCCAGTGGTTCCCTGGCACAGATGGCTTAGATATCAGCTTGCCCAGCTGATTTTCTGGTCTCTGCTGCCATGTGTCTTTTGAGGCCATTCCAAGGAACTATGAATCCTAATTGTGTCGCTAGTTCTTAGGGCTGGTGTGTGATGCTCATGTGCACACATTTGTAGCAGAATAGTGCCAGTACTTCAGTTCTTATAAAACAGTTGTCAGCTGCTTAAAGGGAATAATTGTTTCCTCTACTTGAAGACTGATAATACTATTAGTATTGCACTTTGGGTGAGTCTGAGAATGAGGAGTGGGAATGGAAAAGAGCAAATACTGTCATTCTGGTAGAGCTCCTTATTAGATCAGCTGTGGGACAGATGTGCCTTCTGTGGGACAGATGTGCCATTGATCTATAAAGATGCTGGTTTGTGAAACTTCCGGTGACTTAAAGCCCAACCTTTGGTCAGCCTCACATAATTTCTCAGAGAATTTGCAATATTTATATGGCGACCAGGGATTCCTCACACTTCCCTAGGCTGTGTTGCATGTGGAGGAAAGTCGGGCTCTGGAAGACTTGAGACACCTCAGAACTGGGTCTAGGTGACCACAATGCAAGCTGGTAAGTAACTGAGAAGTGTCAGGAAAGCCACCAAGAAGAGCTGATGTGAAGTAACTCTTCTGTTGTGTCCAGTCTCAAGGCTTTGAAGCAAAATCTGAGACCGTGCGGAAAGTTTTGAGATTTAATTGACAGTGACTCTATACACATTCAGTGCAGGAATTGTTCTTAATGTTGGGGGATGAACAAGGAGATGAAAGTTTGAGAACCCTCTGTTGTGGTTGAGAAAGAGTTTTAATATTGAAGCATCCCTTAAATCTGTTGGGTGGCAGTGGTTTGAATTTTTGCCCCAGCCATCAATGTGTTCAGTTGTGCATTCTTCTGCCAGGCACGTTTGGTGACAGGTGCATCCATTTACCTTTCAGAAAGCATGTACTATTTTCATGGAGTAAGAAGAGTGTTTAAATCAATTATTAACCTGATTACTCTCTTCCTTCTCTGCCTTCTCTTCTCCTGTAGACACTGGATGCAAGAAGGGTTCATGTTAATATGCATGTGTCCTTTGCCTAATTTTTCTTTAAAAGCTGATAGAGCAAAGGAGAAGAACTTGGTCTGAATCTATGTCTACAGCAGTGACTTGTGAGCATCTGGCCAAAATGGTGACATATAAAGCTCTGTTCTGATCTACAGGCAGAGAAACATTGCAAAATGAAGATAAATATCCATGCCTAGTTCTCTCACTTGTGCATGTGTATTTTGGGATGTTTCTGCTGATGACATGAGAGGATATATGCATTCCAGAAATGTGGACTCTGAATGTAAGCTGTTATTATTTTGATGAAGTATACTTACATGTAAATCCTACTGTTTATTTTCTTGGGATATATGGGATATAGTAATTTGTTAGTAGATTAAATAGAGTAACAAAGCACAGTACGTTGTGTATGGGATCCATAGCTTCTTGTTCTTGGCCTTGCTGGGCAATCTTCTCATTGTGAGGTGAGAAATAATCATGTCACTTATTGCTTTTTTGCTTTTTTTCTTTCTTCCAAGCCACACTACTAACAGACATATGACTATATCTAAATCTTCTTCTCATGAAGGGACCGAAATGAAAATTATCTCTGTCTACTTTTTAGCTTTACTAAGAAATTCTGCATGTATGATGCCTTATCTGCTGTGTGTCACAATATCACTGACAACCACATATTTGCAGGATCCCATCCGTGGTAATCAAGGTTTCGAGTCAATTGACATAACTTACTATTTATTTGGAAGGGAGAAGAAAAGGTTATTACAGGCTCTGACTAACTTATTTAAACCAAATGGATTTTGTGTGCATGAAACAATGTTATTTTGATGATATTAAGACTTAAAGAAATTGTCATTGCCTTATACCTCTTTTATATATGTTCTGGAATTTATCCATTTCCCCTTCCAGCAAACCTTTCTACTTTGAAGCCAGTTGAGTCAGAGTCCTCCTAGTACTTCTTATACTCTTTTCAGATATAGCAATTCGCCTTATCAAGTTTGAAAATTCAAATTTGACTATTATAGGTTGTTTAAGTATGAAATATTGGCTGTAATTTAATAACCAAAAATAAGTGGGAATGCTGCAGAAAACTTAATGATAAATGATGGAGGCAGGGCTGTTGAGAGAGCACAAAATGCATTATCACCAATTCTAAATAACAACTGGAATTGATTGTATTTGGGGTCTCTTGACATAGTTATTTAAATTGAATTATGTTTCCCAGTAGAATCCAGGTGTTCACCTTTTTAAGTGTCGAGAAATAAAAACACTACTAGCTTCAGAAGCTATTCACTGCTGTGCCAACCCAGGAAATCCAGTGGCTTACAGTGTTTTTCCTGCTGCCATGTACTCAGCAGGGCTTTTCTTTGTATGTGAACTTCTTTGATAGCTCACATGTACAAAAAGATGTTCTTCCATACATATGTATTTGAGGAGTCTTTATGTTTCTTTTAGTGAGAGTAAACTGAACTTCTTGTTGGCAGTGGATCATTACTGCACATAATAGCACTCAGCACCATTCTGGTTTAGGGGTCTATACCTTCCTTTTCGTCTGCTGTGACTGCACACTGAGACTGTACTGGAGGCTGGCTTCATGCTGTTTTGGACTTTTTTTCTGTCTTCTGTCTTGAAAATTCAACACTCTGAAGGAATTTGTTTGAGGTCACTTGCTGTGATTAGTTAGGTCAGATATGCCCTTCAGCTTTGAGATCTGGAAGACTTTTTTGTTATCCCAAGTATGTTGTAAGAAGTAGTGCAGAGGCTAGGATGCATATTTTTGCTTGTGTTATTTTTCTTAAATTAATACCCTCTCAGTATTTTCCCTTACTGTATTGTTAGTTAGAAGGAGAATGTGTTGAAATTCATATAGAGCTCAATCAGTGTCCACTTATTTTTATCTCCTTCTCTCCGTTAACAATTATTGTTGCTTTCTGACAGAGAAACAAGACCCTGATGTTATTTTTTGGAATTCCTTCTATTAAATTTTGTTGTTATTGTTGTTATTTGTTTTTTGTTTGTTTGTTTTCTTTTTTGAAAACTGTCCTGTTCCCCATGGGATTGATGTGTCCAGCCCCTTCTTTATTTCTTTGAAATTAGTTGTCCTCTTATTATAACAACTGGTTTCATTTTAGTTATTTCTTTTTATTCAATATGGTGACACAAACTGTATCATAGTTCAACAGCCTTTAGCTGTTGTTTAGCTCTTAGGCACAGATACAGTTCTTTGATTTCTTCTTTTTCTTTCTTGTTTGTGCCTGTTTTCATTTATAGCTTAGTCTCAGTTAATTATCTATGTTCACTGTATGTCTTTATTCTATTTGTCATGTTCTTAAACTGGTGTTTTTACTTTGTCCATGGTGACAAGGGTACTACTGAAGTCCTTGGCAGTTGTTGAGGCAGCTGCCAGGGGCACAGGAGCACAGGCAGGTGAGTGGAGTGGGCAGGGAGAGGGGAGCACCTGCAGGCTGCCAGAGGCTGCTGGCACTGTCAGGCACTGGCAGAAGCAATACAAAGTGTGGTTTGGTGGCTTTCATTTATTTATTGGCCTTCTAAATAGCCAGACTTATTAAATGATGTCCAACCTGCTGTCCATTGTCAATGCCAATTCCTGATGCAGTTATACAGTTAAAACAGCAATCTGTGCTTGCACAGAAAAAAGTTTTTTAGCTTATCCATGTGAAGACGCCAGTTCCATTTGTCAGATTCATTATCATTCTTACCATGTCCTGGCTTGTTTAGATGTGGGAAGTCTCTCATGACTGCAGGTTTGCTCAGTTTGGAGGGGAAAAAAATTTCTGTTTAAAAAAAGAAAAAAAAAAAGCACTCATGATTTATTTTGGCTCCTCCTCTTTGGCACAGAGAGGAATCAGATACAAACAGGATGTTTGTTAGATGTTTGTTTCTGTGCATCTCCAAGATGCACAGAATTCCAGAAAATAGAGGACAGCATCTGGAGAAATACCTGAGGGGTTTTTTTAAAATTATTTGGTTAGTTAGTTATTACTGTGGTATGGCTCAGTTAAATGTGATTTGTCTGGCTATCATTAAATAGGATAGAAGCTCAGAGAAGATGAAGGGGTATGCATAATTTGCTTGCCCTTCAAAAAGGCATGCTGTAGCACTTGAAGATTTTTTTCTGTTCAAATCAGTAAGAAAATGGTATTTTTACTTTGAAAGTAATTTTGCAGCAACTAAGCAGTTACAAGTTGGGCTACGTGTGTTTTTTATATCTTAAGAACAGGCCTTTTCAGTGGTGTGGAGAGAATGCTTAGTCATATATTTTATATGGACATATTGAAAATGGGTTCAAACTATGGGATTTGTGATGATATTCGGCAACCAAAAAGTTGTGATATGCTCTTCCAAAATGAAAACAAAATAAGTTAGTGTTATGAAAAAAAGTTCTATGATATTTGAACAAATAGTCTCAGGAAACACAAGACTCTTTTCTTTAGATTGCTGTCTTATGCATTAATTTCAATGACTTTCTAACTGAAATGCTCTGGTAGGTTTATTCCTAATATTCCTAATTCTTTCCTAATTCTCAATTATTTCATTCATCCACAAGTGGGGAAGAAATGATGTAGACTTTTACAGTCAAAGCAGTGTTTCATTTTGGTGTTGGCAGTTAAGCTTCAGAGAGGACACTGGTGTGAATCTATGCCCATAGGACCTAGTGGAGCTTGTGAGTGTATTTGATACACACTGCTGAGGAGGTGAGCCTAAGAGGTGATTTCAAGAGGCTGCTGGGGTTCAGTGGTGATGCAAGACTTTGGAGCAGATGTTCTACTGTGTATGTATCCTCATCTTAAAAGCCCATGTGAATTGGGTTTATTTTATTGTAAAAATTTGGAAGAATGCCATGGCTATCTTCCTTGCTTAGTTTCTATCTCTTATGAAAAAATGTAGTGAGAAGGCCTCTTGGAGAGGAAGGCAAAAATTGGAAAATGTAATTCTTTTTTCTTTTGCCAAAGAACATAGATGGAATTGGAGATATTCAATGGGAATATTTTAATTATCCTCTGAGCTTCTTAGCCTTCTTCAGAATTTCAAATGCAGATATTAAATCAGGAAGAAGTTAGACTGAACTGTCACGATTCACAACCTCACTGTGTTACCACAGGACCTCATATCTTTCACTCATAGTATGTCAATAATGGTCTGAGCTACTCTGAGAGACAACAACATCCAGAATAAAGCCAGTATCATCTACCACAGCCTTTAACTAGGCACAAGAAGAAATTTTGCTGGAGTGAAAAAAAGGCTCAGTCTCCAAGTTCAGACAACACTGTTTCCTGATACTTATTATGCTGGGGACTGACCAGGGTGGCAGAAAGGAATCTGAGGGTCCTGGTGGACATGAAGTTGAACGTGAGCCAGCAATGTGCCCTTGCTGCAAAGGCAATGGTATCTTGGGGTGCATTAGGAGGAGTGTAACCTACAGGTGAAGGGAGGTGATGCTTCCCTTTCACTCAGCACTGATGAGGCCACACCTTTAGTACAGTTCGGTTCTGGGTCCTCAGTACAAGGCAGACATGGAGAAGACCCACTAAGGTGATTAAGGGACTCTCTCCTACAAGGAAAGACCAAGAGAACTGGGACTGTTCAGCCTGGAGAAGAAAAGGCTCAGCGGGTGATCTTACCAATGTCTATAAATGGCTGAAGGGAGGATGTACAGAAGACAAAGGCTCTTCTCAGTGCCCTGTGACAGAACCAAAGGCAGTGGGTGTAAACTGAAATACAGAGAACTGAAAACCTCTAAACATCAAAAAATATGTTTTTACTGTGATAGTGACCAAGCACTAACAGCAGCCGCCCATTAAGATTGTAGAGTCATCATCTGTGGAGAAGCCATCTGGACAACCTGCCCATCATGTGCAGTGTGATTTAGGTGGCACTGCTTGCACAGATAGGTTGGACCAGATGACCTGCAGAGGAGTCTTCCAACCTCCACCATTCTGTGATTCATGAACTTTATTACAGGCTGCTTTCTTTCTGCAAACGTTTGAAGCTTTTTGCATTGCTTGTCGCAAACTATTGACTTACTGATAGTTTTGTCATATATGATCACCTATAATATTCTTAGTGTTTCTCTAAAGAGATGCGATTTGCTTCATATGTGATTCCATATGGTACATTACAAATAATTGTTGTCTGAGTTCTGTAAAGGCTGTACGAGGTACTGTTTCAAAAGCTTGTTTATAAAAGCTTAGAAGAAATCACAATGTGAAGATTCTCTAGAAACATCTGTAATAAAAAGTTTACGTTTAGAAGCTGATTGCTATCCACTGCTCATCTGCTGGAGACACCTCTGGAAAAGTCCTTCTGTTTCTTTACCTCCTCAAATCTCAACATTTTGTATTCCAGAGCAAGCAACACAGAGCTTATTGATGTCGTTTGAGTTTTTTCCTCTTACAGGAATACGTAACTTTGCCTCTTATATCCTATTTCCATGAGGAATTAAAAAAAAAATAAAAGGGGCTCTTGTGCTGTTTGTTTATATATATATACATATATACATATATTTATACACGTATATCCCCATAATATGTGTATTTAAGCTTCTCCTTTCCCTGCTACTCCATAAGATTAGTTTCAAAAGCAGGAGTGAGTAACCTATAGATGAAAACCACCTGTATTTATAAACCTTTAAAAGAACCACATGCTTTCAACAGAAATAAAGCATCTGTTGCCTGGAATTATTCCTTCATAGCAAACATGCAGTCATTTTGGGGCTCCAGATTGATTTATCTGGAAAGAGGAAATATTTGCTGCCAAAAGCACGAGAGCAAAAATAAGCTTTGTCTAATAAAGGGAATTCTGCACCATGTCTTGAGTTTTCCCTTTGTAAAGGACACTAGTAAAGCGGGGGAGGGACAGCATTGGAGAAAAGTGACGAATTTTCTTCTTTTTCTGCGCCGAATTTTCTTCTTTTTCTGTGCCGAATTTGTAGTGGTTTTAGGCAGTAGAGAAAGAGGGGAGATACTTTTTTTAATACGTTGTTCTTCTTTCATAAACCTAGGTTAAGGGGGAGTATCCCATCATACTTAGTACTGCTCTGTGCAAATTTTTTCCGTGGTTTTCACATTTATTTATTCTTTAGAGATGTTTCAAACTCTTCTTAAATATACATTATGTGAACTTGTGTGGAGCAAACCTGGGTTAGTTGAAACTTCTCAATTCTTAATCTGAAGTGTGACCTTTAAGTGCTTCTTATGGTGAATTGTTCTACTTATGGACTTGGTCCTGAAACAAATACCATTTCGAATTGGCCATCTAGAATGGCCAAATCTAGAAATGCCGTTTCTAGAATTGGCATTAGCATTAAGAAATATCCTGTGGAAAAAATAGCTGGGGAATCATAGTCTAACCAAAATTACTCATTTCATTCTGAGCAGCTGTCAACAGGACTCCTGGTCATAATTCTGGATTTAACATTTCGGGGTCTAACACTTGATTTCTAGGACAGGGTCTGTGAGTTGATGATGGTAATAGGGCTGTATTCCTAACTTGAGAAGGCCGTGTTGTACCTGTAACTTGTCTGCTTATGCATAAAGCTGCTGTCAACATCAAGGAAGCACAGCTGAATGACCTCTATTTTTGAAAGTGTGTCATACCTTTGTTTCATTTTTCTGCTTAAGATTGACACATGATCACATATTTTACCTCTTACAAGATTTTAGTCCTTTTTTCTTTTTACACAAAGTTTACCCTTTAAGAGGTAAACTGCCTTATATTATCTTGCATTTCCATGGAATTGCTGCCATTTCATAATAGCAGGATGACATGCGTCTTGCAAACTCATTCATGAAGCTCTGTGCTGAGTCCCAAACTTCTTCAGTAAAATAGTTCAAAAGATTATGCTCATTATGCTAATAAATGGTACCCTTAGGCTCCTGCTTGATCAAGGTAGGGGATGCTTTAAAACTGGGCCATAATTAATTGTGCAGTAAAACAGAATTATTGTTAATTTATGTTTTTAAGAGAAGGGACTAAATTATGTTCACTCTTGCTGCACAGTTTTGGAAGAGAAAAATATGCATTAATAAACAACACGTCTGTAATTAATTAATGGTCCCCTGGAGAGGGTTTGCTCCCAAACTAGCTAATTAGTGTGTAAAATACTAAAAAATTAATCCCAAAACACAGAATGAAAAATCAGCTATGAGTTAGTGAATTGTGGTCATTAAAACAGATTTTTGTTTTGGTTTTAAATTTTGTCTTAATGGCTAAAGTTAACAACCGAGACAAATGCAAAACAAAACACCAATGTTGAGGTGCATTTTGACGTCTCATTAATGTGCTGTGCCAGTAAAAATATCATAAAGCTCTCACCAGAATTAATGGGAGCTATAAAACTATTGTTTACTCTGGACTGATTAAAAAATGAGTATCGATTACTGTTTTGTTTTTTATTACTTAAGAAGACCTGGGCAGGGCCTAAATATTAGAGTCCTCAAATTGATCCTTCCCTATGTTTTCTGTTATCACTCTTTAATCTTTGGCTATGTCTGCTGTTTTTCTCCCTTTTCAGATAGATCTCTTGAATTTGATCAGAAAAACACATTTCAAAAACCTATGGTCTGGTAACCTAGATGGGATCAGCAGTTAGTGCACCTTTTAATAAACAGGTTACCATGTATTTCTCCTTTGGATTCATATTATCAGTAACTGAAGTAGATTCTGGTATTTGGTTCCTAAATTCTTCATAAAGTTTTTGCACAGCACGAAGTGCACTGTGCTTTGTGTGCTGAGAGTCTCACTGGCTTCCAGGGAAATACACGAACATGCCAAAAATGTGCGTACTTGTAGAATCAAAGCCTTAATTTGTAAAATGATACTTAATAAGAAAAACGGGCACAAGGTAGTAATTTTTCTTGTTGAAAACAATGGTTACAGCTCAGGTAAATGTTAGCAGAATTGATTGATTGCCGACAAGAGGTGTAGAAGTGATTAACGTGACAATGTACAAATCATGTCATAATTTTTTTCTCTTGCAGCCACAGCAGGCATATAAACTGAACTTTCAGGTTTCTAGTTTTTTTGGAAGAAAAAAAGTGTGTTACAGAAAACTTGGGAAAGAAAATGAAAATTCTTATGCACTTAAGTTTTCATTATGAAGTCTCTGTGTAATGCTGGTTCAGCCTAACTGAAACCTATTTCTTTTGTACTATTTAAGTGAAGCTTTGATGCATCCTTTTCCTTCCCCACTCCTAAATCCTGCTATGTTATGCTTTAATGTGAAAAGATGAACTCTCCTTTTCTTCTCAGAAAGTGAGTTTTCTAACTCACTCTGCATTTGTCTTTGCCTATATGCAACATTAAAAAAAAATATTTTAAGGAGGTATATATTTAAGCAGTAGCAAAGGATATTAGAAATATTCATAATGACTTTCAATCTTTGAAGGTAATAAAAGAAACACAAATCCGCTTTCAAATATAAGGAAAATTTTGGTATTGATTCTGAGGCTGTTCAAAGCGGTTGTATCTAAATATGAATGCAAGTACAGAATAAATTAGTTGCTGTTAATTGGAGGGAAGTTTTTGGTGGAGAGCTCAACTGAATTGATCTCATTGCCTCATGTTGCTGACTGCCTTCTGCAGTACAGGTACTCCAGGACTGGTTCTGAAGGCAAAAGCCTTCTCACATTTTGGAGTGGGGGTGATTTTTTTTCCCCTCAAGATTTGACATAGTGAAGCATGTCTGGGCAACAGAGCAGATGTTGGAGGAGGCTATAAATGAAAAACATGTGGAGGTTCCTCTCACTGGAAGGGTATGTGCACTCCCTCAACAGAAACCACAGAGATTGTCTATTGAGTGACAGAGAAAGCATACTGGCTGAGTGGTTTCATCCAATATTGGCATTTTTATGTTTGGAGCTAAGGGCACATAAAAATCACAGTGACATGGTAATGTTTCTTAGGGTAGTTTTTTTAAACAATACTACTTTTGCTGGTGAAACTCTAGGTGTAGCTTTGGCTTTGTATTGGTTCATCTTTTGCCGTTCCTGATTTATCTTACTCAGATGCCTGGATAAATAAAGAGGAGAAAATATATCATTTTGCTATATATATACGTCGCTTTGAAGTCCAGGTAATCAGTAGAGCTTTTGACAAATCCATCATGGAATACCCTAGAGAGAATGAAGAGAAGAACAGTGAAAAAACTTTGGGCTATAGTGAAAGCATCTGGGTATTTTTCAGGGAGGAGAAGATGTCTTAATACTTACATAGTATTCAAAATGTGACTTCATTCTCTAGAGATTGTAAAAACTTCACAAAAATGTTAATGAAAAGCAAATGTTTTATTATGAAGTTGTCTTCTTTCTGCTTTCTTGAAAATTCTTAAATATTTTGAGATAACTTACAACTAAACTGTTTCCTCTGGCTCTTGTTAACATCTAGTTTCTGTTTGCATTCCTAGTCAGAATAGTTTCACCTTACAACTTGGATTTCCTCTGCAGTATTTCTAAATGGGACCACAGGGACATGTTGCTTTAATTTGTTTGTATTTTGTTTCCTTCAAGCTCAGATATATCTGTGGGCATTTTCTTGTGTATATGTGCATGTGCTTTTTGTTGAACAACAGGGGAGAGTTGTGAGTAAAGGCTCCTTTGCTACAGAAGTGTGATATGCCTTACTCTTTGAGCTGGGAAATAAACATTTTATCTGTCCTTCAAAGTACTGAGATTTCAGATGTCTTTTTTGTCTGTAGCAGGATGAGAAACCTCCTTTATCCTCTTCCTAAAGAAGATCCAGCCCACTGTGAAAAAAGTGTTTCAGTATGTGTATCTCGCATCCCAGCTGAGTTTTGTGATCACTAGATAATGTTCTGTTTTACACAATGAGGAGACAGATCTAGGCCCAATTTTGGTTCTGAAAAATCCTTTCTTAATGGAAGCTTTCCTGAAACCATAATGCTCCTGCAAAAAATAGAAAATTTTTGCCCAGCCAAATTTTCTGTATTTTTCTGTTTCTTGACCTAATACATGATATTGCTTTATATTTAATAATGCTTATGTATAACTTTTGAGATATTTCTTAAAGATGTGCTTATCATCATCTGTATTTCAAAATCTTTTGTGTATAAGAGTTCAGTTAACTTGCTTGTAGCTCTCAAAGTAATATACCACAGGCTATTGTATATGTCAACTTATTTTTTGTGCTTTGTATATCTAATTTTGTGGAATCACTTCCATTTTCTCTTCTCTTTACATTTGGTTCTTATGCTTTAGAGTACTGCTTGTCTCAAATTAACTTTTTTTTTCAAATGGGAATATTAGTTTTTACCTTCACTGTGTAGAATTTTTGCAGTGTTGGTGCAGTCCCTGCACCAGGACTCTTCCGTTGTTTGGGATCTGACAGCCCTGCCACTAATTTCAACATTTCCATGAGTTCATAAGTATACAATAAAATACTTCTGTGTAGAAAAGTGACATACCAAAATTTCAACTGAAATGAAAATAGTAAGGTTGGAAGAAACCTCCCTAGGTCATTTTGTCTAGTCTCCCATTTGAATATTTTGGAAAATAATCCTATAGAAAATACATCGAAAACAAGGGAGGCTGGAGGGGTTTTAATTCTGCTCTGAATTTAAAGAAATACGTAAGCCCAAAATAGAGGCAAATGTTCCCTTTATAGGCACATTTTTTTTCTTCCCAAAAATAAAGGCAAAAGAATAGGATATGCATTCTGTTGGCATGCAGACTCTTTCCACAAAAATGTTATAATTTATGGTAGTCACCCATATTTACATAACACTGGAACAGAAACTTAGTTGCCATATTACTGGGAAGAAATACTAGACTTGCTCTGTCTTGTCTCTTGTTGTTTAATTACTAAAATTTATTTAAAGTACTTGCAGCACTTGCTAAAGGTGCCCTGCAAAACAGGTTCCATTCACAGAGATATATTTCTTGGTAATCCAGGGTTCTGAACCCTGGATGAACAAGATGGGATTCTGAAAGTACTTTACAGTACAGAATCTCTTTTTATTCTTAAAAATGCCCACATTATCTTGTTAAATAATTTATTTTCATATGTGGAGTTTGAAACATGATACTTCTGCTATTTCATTTCAGCAAATTATGAGTGTTTAAGTCTGTAACAGACATATATTTAAGCAGCATGATAACTTCATGTTACATATATATTTATACTAGAACTTTTTAGTGAAGACCTTATGAGGTGGGTTTACCCCAGCCAGCAACAAATCATCTACCAACCATTCCCTCTCTCCCGCTTGCAGTGTGATGGGAGAGAGAATTGCAAAAGCAAGAAAAATTTGTGGGTTGAGGTAAAGACAGTTTAATAAGTGAAGGGAAGAAAAAAGAACCCCAAGTGATGCAAAGGCAGTCACTCACCACCTCCCTCAGGTAGAGTGATGCCCACCCAATCTCTGAGCAGCAGCTACCTTGGAAACTTCGAACACCCAGTTTTTATTGCTGATCATCATATTATGTGTCCCAGAGTATCCCCTTGGTCAGTTGGGGTCAGCTGTCCTATCTGTGTCCCCTCCAAAGCTCTTGACCACCGTCAGCCTGATCGTCATGTAGGCAGTGTGAGAAGCAGAGGTTACTGAGTCCATGGAAGCACCACTTGGCAGCAGCAGAAGCATTGCTGTGTTACCTGTACTATTTTGCTCATAAATGCAAACAGCACCAGATGGACTGCTATGAAGAAAATTAACGCCAGCCAGCCAGGGGCAGCACGCCTTACCTTGTTTTTCAGTTTACGTTGCTACCTACAAACAGCAGTACTTAAAAGCTTTAGGAGGACATTAACCTTGACCATGCAGTACTCTGGAGACTGGAGTTCCTGCTCTGGCAGATCTAAGGGCACCACATTTCCCAGAACAGCTTTAGGAAAGAAATGTTTTCTGCTGTTACTGTCAAGTAAATAATGATACCAAATTTTGTTAACTGCCTGGTGGCACCTGAAAACTTCTGGTAGTAACTGCTGTTTCTTATTGCATTTAATGTGAGACTTAAAGGAGTATAACTTTACTAATGTTATTACAGATGTGTGTATGAATTTTTATATCCTGATCACACTTCTAATAGGCAGTTTTGTGGTGTGACTTGGATGAAGATTGTTGGACATAATCTTTGTGTACCTTTCTTTGTTGGTGTGAGTGTTAGGTAGTATCTTAATCTAGATTGTTGTGGGACTTCCTTGCTGGGAGAGGGCAATCTAGAGAAAGGTTCCAGGGTACTGAAATAAATCATCAGGAGCAGCATCCTAGTTTCCTTTCATTTGTCTAGCAAAGTCACATTGTCCAGGACCCCTCTAGCTGTTTACAGATCAAGCGAAACAGTTGACCCATTCATACCTCCTGGCATAATGGCATCTCATGTCTGTACTCTCCTGTCAGCAGATTCTACTGTCCTGAATGACTTGCATTCAAGAGAGGCTGGTTAGAGAACACGGAGTCTTGCACACAGGCATTGATATGGAGACTGCTGTAAAGGGGAAACGAAAGTATGTTGTTTAGAGACATCTGTCAGAGATGTGGAAGGAAGGGAGGGAGGAGAAAGGAAGGAGGGAAAAAAGGAAAGAAGGAAGGAAGGAAGGAAGGAAGTGGGTACACCCCATCTTATGTCAGTGTTGGGGAGGTGATGGAGAAGGCAACAGATGGCTTCAGTTACCTGTTGAAGGATCAGGATACTTACAAGTTGGGTTAGAGGGGTCAACTAGAGGTCAAACTGGCATACAGAAACTTGGAATGTCTTTTGGAAGGATGGACTGCCTCATCTTCAGAAAATTATCTGAAATACAAGGAAATTAAATAATTCAAACAGAACCTGGATTTGATGTAGTCCACTGAAATACCATCTGTTTCTTGAAAATAAGGCTTTCAAACGAGTGAACCAGAATTTTATCATACCCAAGGTAAAAAGTGGGAAAAGGAGAGGAAGTTAGGAAGGGTTCTGTGGGTGCACATAAGAAAAAATTATTATGAAAAGTGATTAAGTACTTCAAAAATGTCACTTGATCTAGGAATTGGGTTTTTGACATGAAGCTCTGAATGTGGCATAACAATATCAACACTCCCATCTGCTAGGGTGATTTACTCCTTCAATTATTTTAACTTTGGGAGACTTCTTGTTTGGGAACTGCAGTTGACAAGAGGCAAATTTCTGTTCAGTGCACTAGGAAGAAGAGCAGAAATTCCTGTGTCTTTGTGTAGTATCTCATTTCATATGCACTTCAACATTTACTATTCAAATAATATTGAAGTAAATAATAGCTCCTATTAATTAATGAGAAAGAAATCTTGACTGTATTTGAAGGACCTCTGCCCAGAAGGGAATTTAAACAAGTTTTAAAGTATGCATTAATAATCAGAAATCCATGTGTTAAAGCTGCACAAAAGCCATTGTAGCAGGGCTGTTTCTATAGGTTTGTTGGCATCTTTTGTCACTAGTGTATAGATAGTACAGGTTTGAGCAGGTATCTGAATGAATTAGTATTAGGGTCATAAGGATACTGAGGGGAAAAAAGACATCTTGTCTCTTAGAAATTAAATCTGAACCAGGAAAGAAGGAAGTAATAGGGCAGGAAAAGCTGATCCCTTTCAAGATCAAAACAAAAGTTGAGAAGGGCACATGTGTTAGTGGCTTCCAAACAGTTTCAATGTCCAGTATTAGAGATAGGCAGGTCTTCATAGGCAGAAAGCTGGAAAATGTTTCTAAAATGAATTAGTTTACAAAATGTGATGTAATGAAGTAGTTTAATAACTTATTGTGGGTAAATTAGTATAAGAACACAAGCTATAAGTTACGTCAGCAGTTTGATAGTCAGTGCTGTGTTTTTTTATCAGATCATTTTGTCAAAATAATTTGAAAGTGCTTTCATTATATTTTAGGAGGTGAGATTCAGTCAAAAGCGAGTGAGAATATGTCACTTCAGTGTAATTTCCTACTAGTTGTAGTCCTGAGAGCTTGTTTCTGCTAGATCTGATGAGCAAGATAGCTAATTTGGGTTTCTAAAGTCTTTTTAGCTTAAAGTGCTTCACGCAGAGGGGTATAATTTTCTGTTTGACTTCCACCAATAGCATTTTGTATGTAGAAAGCAAGTAGTGGGAAGGGAGTAAATAGTTACAAAATGAAGATTTTAAGAGTGCTACTTTATTTTTTAAATATTTCTGCTTGCACTCACTCCTTCTTCCTGTTTGAGCACAAATATTCTTTTTTTTTAAACTGGGGAAGCAGATTGGAGCACTTTTCTATCCCTGGAAAGTACACAGAATACGGTGGTTACATATTTCTGAGGGCAGTAGGGTTGGGACAGAGCCTTGCTGAGAGGAATTTGGAGTCCCAAGATGTTTCTTTTTCTTTCTTCCCTGGCTCTACTGGGGAATGTCAGCCATCTGAAGTGAACTCTGCATGCTTAAAAAGTAAAACATTTGCCAGAGTAGTTCTGCAGACTGTACAAATAAACTATGTGGCAGAAGGATGCCAGAGAAAATCTAAGATTGAGGATATTTACGGTCGCTTCCTTCAGTTTTGTAGCATTACCAAGACCTCTCTAAGATGAAGGAGTGCTTTATTTTTCGATGTAAAGAATCTGTTTTGCATTGCTAAGGAATAACATGTGGGAAAGAGGAGGATCAAGACACTATCATTTATTTCACCCATCAGTGAGCAATACTTTGAGAAAATAAGCAGATTCTCCTATGGCTGTGCTCAGCATGTTAGAAATCAAATAGGAAAAAGCCTCCTTTCCAGCATAGGAGGCAGAAAGTGGAGTGAGAGGAATTAAAAAAAAAAAAAAAAAAAAAAAAAAAAGATGTCTAGCCTGGCAGTACTACCAGAGTAAGAGAATTGTGAGGGGGAGTGATGGAGAACACAGGAAAAGACTTGGAAGCTGAGTTACTAGTTGGGAATGTGTACAGAGACTTTTAATAGCATCTCTTTGGGTTTTTCCTTTCTGAATCGTGTCGTATCACTCATGGAGAAGTCTGTGAGGAAAAATATCCTCCAACCTTTTGTGGTTTACACGTGAATGGAGGCAGCTGGTGGGACCCATGCCAGAGGTTGCTGTTGTGCTGTCCAAAGCAATTGCCTCTGAATTGCTTGCAAGGACTGAGCAAAATGGAGCTGGTATTCCTTTATGAAAAGAAGTTACTCTTGTGATTCTGTTATTGTGAGTCTTCCAAGCAAATAATGTATCAAATCAGTGCCTTCTTTTGAAGACCAAAGAAATATTGATACTATGTTATTAAGGGACATAGGATCAAAGCAGCTGTCTCCTAAAAAAACGGGTTTTTATGGCTATCCAAGTCTGTGGTGTGGGTCGTAGGTTACAGAGTTGTGTGCAGTATTCCCCCTTCTAGATCAAGCTAATCAAATGATCTGCTTCTCTTTCCTATTTGGAACGTAATGTATTCAAGTAGCATTGAGATGCACACTGTGTTTTGGCAAGGCCGTTTATTGTCTCTACCAGTGATTGCTAGGAAAAGTAGTTTATGTTGATGGTAGGTTTCCTATCCCATGCCCCCTGAGCTGTCATCAGTTGATAAGCTAATTAATTGGTGGAGAAAAATGGTGCTGAGACCCTTGCCGCATAGCACCATGAGCATCTTTAGATGTGGAGGTGAATCAAGCACATAATCCTAAACAAACTGCTCATTGCTGGATCTGTGTCAACCCACAGCAGCTGCTGGTTTTGAACTTGGGAACATTTAGACTTGATTGATTAACTACTAAAATGGTGTTAGCAGTAGGATTTGGGTGTATATTAAGCACCTGATAGGAACACATTACAAATGTAGGCAGCTACAAACTGGTGTCTGATCTAAGCAGGGCTGAGATGAACGGGATATACTCCAAATGAGATTAAGTGGAGAATCTGTTTTCTCATAACTGCACAGATGAGTCACATTCATAGGCATTTGATAAGCTTGTGGTTGGAACGGCAAGATTCCAGATCCTTTAGGATACCTGTTTGGCAGAGTCTAGATGTCAGTGTGGAAATGTGGAGGGTTACAGTCTGTGCATGTGCATACCTTTGCATCCTTAGTTTATGTGCATCTATGCATTGGCTGTTGCCACAGGTTCATAACCATTTGACTAACAATAAGTGCAGATAATTCTTTGTTCTTGTATTTCACTGCCACAGTATTCATACAGTGTTAGAAAGTCCTTTCCCCCGTTGGAAAGTAACACTGAGAACAGCAGCCATCTGAATAAATTATTTCTTTGGCTGAAGAGGTAAAGCCTTTTGAACAGAAGTCCAGGCTTCAAACCTGGGCAACAAATGTTCCGTACATGCCAAGTGCATGTTGTTTGTGCTTTCACTCTCAGATGTGGTAATTTTAAATTTAATCATGTGAAGGATTGTATTTATTTTACTCATGTGTTACTAATCTGTGTAATTTAACAGCAAGTAGGGACATAAACTTCATTAAGATCCAGATGATAAAAAAAAAAATTGGCTGAGATCCCTCATCCCATTCTAATACTGAAAGCAGAAAGTGGTAGTGGGAAGCACAAAACTGTGATTACAAAAGCTGTTATTTTTTGCTGATTCCTGCGTTATAACCTGGGATGATGGTGCAGCAGTGTTAGAAAGGGTCTTCCATTTCTGCAGTTTGTTTCCTTCTGTGCTTGTCTCCTATGCATTTAGTGAGATTTATTTGGTTGGTTTGTTTGCACTGGCACTTAGGATAAAAAGTAGTTCTTAGGATGACTGAGTGCCTTTTGCCTGCTGCTGGGAGTGGAGCAGCACTGGGGAGTGCCTCTTCTGTAGCTGGGGCAGGAGTTTGAAAAAGCCAGTTGTGTTTGTTAAGTCTTCATAGAAATGAGAAAAAAACATTTTTTATGTGCAATCTCAGAGTTTCTTTTTTGGTGGCATGTGTCATCCACTCAGAGAATCCATCAAATCTGTGGCGTTTGGTTTTGGTGGTATTTATTTGAACTTTTTGATACTTTTATACTCATTAAAATACTTTTAAAAGTAGTGGTATTTTGAAGAAACTGATAAAATTTCATTACAGCTGTTCTTATGAGATGATTGGGAAGGAGGAGTCAAAGAAACAAACATTATCTGCCTGTTTTAACATTAAACATTTTTAGGTTGACTCTTAAATTCTATATATTTTTTTTTTTTGACAAAATTATTACCTTTGAGCATCCTTTCACAACAGTAGCTCAATGTACAATATTTCTTACTGGAAAGTCTATCCTATAGGGGTGTGGAAGTTCAAAATTTACCGCTGAAGTGTATATCTTTCATATGTGTCTTTTGACTATTAGATGGGAGATCTAGATGAGAATAAATAAATAAACACATAGATATCCACAAGTAGTAAAGCTTATTATGGTATAGACATACTTGTAAATACCTAGGCTTCCACCACTGGCACACAAAACTACATTTAACAAAAATTAGCATACATTAGTGTAGATATCATGTATTCCTGGTTTAAGGCCCAGTTACAGAAATGTGTAGCTGCCTGTGTTCTGTACAAATGAATGCTTCAATTTTGGGGAGCAGGCTACACAGCTTCTAAGGAGAAGATATACAAACCTGTTTTGAAAAAAGTTACTCATATTTAATAAGCAGTGTCTGATACATAAAAAAGCATTGCATTTTGTTTTTCATAATGAAACACTAAATTTTTAAAACAGGGTATGTGAGAATGCAAATAAAAGGAGTGGAAGTTTATATGAACTTTATGTTTGTAAGTAGGGGTAACTACCTCATCATCAGGAAAAGAATATAAAGAAAAGGAATTAAGAAGCCTGGAAAGTTTTTGATGTAAGGGCAAGTTATGGAAATAATGAGCTTAATTTTCTGTAATTTTATGCCCTCCAGTACTTGTTTTGAAATCAGACTTGAAAATAACTATACCACCACAGCCAACATTGCCGCCAACCCAGGGCAGAAAGAGAGAAAGTGGTGAAGCCTGGGGGCTGAGAGCTTGGTCTGCTGCCGGCTGGGGAAGGAGCTGATCCCAACAACAGCGCCTAGAGGTTTTTGACACAATTGCTCTTGATGTTTGCAACTTCTTGAAAGTGGGTTCCTCAGTCTTGTGGGATGTCTCCTAGGCGGAGGAGTTTAGGACTGGCTTGGATATCTTGGGTGTCAAAACTACTTGAATGCATCTGGTTATTCAGTTATGAATAACCAGCTTAAGCTCTGCCAGGGGAAATTTAGGCTGGATATTAGAAAGAAATTCTTTACAGAGAGAGTGGTCAGGCATTGGAATGGCCTGCCCAGGGAAGTGGTGGATTCACCGTCCCTGGAGGTTTTTAAACTGAGATTGGACATGGCACTGAGTGCCATGATCTAGTAAACGGACTGGAGTTGGACCAAGGGTTGGACTCGATGATCTCTGAGGTCTTTTCCAACCCAATCGATTCTATGATTCTATGATTCTATGAATACATTTGGGTAATGGCTTTAGAGAGCATGAAATGTACTAATTACAAGCATGTATTTAAAGCCACAAGGAGGCAAAAATGAAGCCCCTCCAATCTGCTCATATCTCTGGTCTTTTTTTTTTTTTGTACAGATAGATAAGATTGAAGTCTGTTATATTGGAACTGAATGATAAAAGTTAAACAATGACTCTATGTCTAATGGTTCTTTTGTGTCACATATTCTTTGAGGAAATTTTTTAGTCCAGCAAATTTGAGATTTCTAGCTCATGAAGTCAGGTTTTGAGTGCATCTAACTTCCATAACTTAATATTTTTGTTCTTTGTGTGAGCAAGCATGTTTTGTTTGCTTTCCGGTTTACTACAGCAACTTTTTTACTCTATAAATACCTTTAGAATTTTTCTGGCAGTTACTTTTTTGGGAAGAGTGAATAAATTTTAAAAGTGTGTCAAGCCTACAGTTTAACAAATCAGTATATTTAAAAAGTTTTAGTGTGGAAGACATATTAAGTTGTTTGTATTTGTTATTCAAATGAACTGGGATGGTATTTGTTGTATACTAGCTATTGCCAGGAGTCAGTGATTTGTCATTGAGTGCATTACCAAAGAGTGGTAAGGTAGGTTTTGCATGCGAGTGACATTTTCTTTATTATAACATTATTTTTCTTATTGACATAGTACAGCCCTGAAAATAGGTGTCATGCATGTATTTAACTGACTGGATGTGAGTTTAAAGTGAATCAAAACTTACACTGTGACTGAGAAAGCTGGAAAATTTTTATTTGTGTCCAGCATCCAGTGATTTAATTCCCTTAAGTATGGCCTTTTGATTTTTGAAAGTTTGACATGCACTGGAGTATATTATACTGTGGGAATTGCCTTTAAAAACAGAAGAATTAGCCATAGAAATCTCCCGTTGAAAATGAATGCTTTCATTTCTGCCTTATAAAATAGTTGTAGTCTCTGGAGCAGTTCTTGTTTCCTGCTTATATCCCCTTTGGATTTAAAGCGTTTTCAAATTCGTAGGCAAAGGGCCATTTTGCTTCTGTAGGGTATTTTTTTTAGTATGCTCTGTTCTTGATTGTGCAAGAAAAAAAAAGACAACTAATTCTTGAAGAATATGAGGTGCAGCATGAGGTAAAGCATTTGACAACCTATTTGATTAAGCTGGCTTTGGCAGGATTAGTCATATGGCATTTGATTACCAGACTTTTGATTAGTCATGGTGTTTCAGCAAAGCCTGTTTGAGAAGGACATCAACATTGTACATTTTGGTGGGTTGACCTTGGCTGGACTCCAGTTGCCCACCATCCTCTCTGTCACTCTCCTCCTCAGGAGGATGGAGAAGAGAGAAAATACGATGGAAAAAACCTTGCAGATCAAGATAAAGGCAGTTTAATAGAGCAAAGGTCACACATATGAAAGCAAAGGAAAACAAAAAACCTTTTCTACTTCCCATCAGCAGGGGATGTCCAACCACTTCCTGGGAAGCAGGGCTTCAGTGCGCCCGGTGGCTGCTCTGGAAAACAAATGTCATAATGATGAATACCCCCGCTTCCTCCTCTTTCTTTTATCTTTTACTGCTGAGCAGATGCCATATGTTATGGAATATCCCTTTAGTCAGTGAGGGTCTGCTGTCCCTGCTTTGTCCCCTGCCAAGATCTTGCCCAGCTCCAGTCTACTGGTAGAGGAGCTGAGAATGTAGAGGAGACAGCTCTAATGTTGTGCAAGCACTGCTCAGCAGTTCCCAAAATACAAGTGTGTTATCAACACCTCTCTAGCTATTGATACAAAGCACAGCGCTATGAGGCTGCTATGGGGAAAATGAGCTCCATCTCAGCCATATGGCTTTGGATTCTGCAAGCTTCCTAGTGATGAGGATCTCTGGATTTATGGCATCATTTCCCAAAGCATTAGCCTAGAGAAACTGATTGCTTATGTGTTGGATGTTATACTCCTGGATGCATTAAAAACTGGCTGGATGGCTGAGCCCAGAGAATGTGGTGAATGGTGCCACCTCCAGTTGGTGGCCTGTCACTAGTGGGATTCCCCAAGGCTCATTATTGGGGCCAGTCCTGTTTAATATCTTTATCGATGATCTGGACGAGAGGACCAAGGGCACCCTCAGTCAGAGTGCAGACAACACCAAGTTGGGTGGGAGTTTTGATCTGGTGGAGGCTAGGAAGGCTCTGCAGAGGTATCTGGACAGGCTGGATTGATGGGCCAAGGGCAATGGTATGAGGTTCAACAAGGCAAAGTGTGGGGACCTGCCCTTGGATCACAACAACCCCATGCAGTGCTGCAGGCTGGGGGCAGAGTGGCTGGAAATCTGCCTGGTGAAAAAGGACCTGGGCGTTCTGGTTGGCAGATGGCTGAACACGAGCCAGCAGTGTGCCCAGGTGGCCAGGAAGGCCAATGGCATCCTGGCCTGTATCAGCACTAGTGTGGCCAGCAGGACTAGGGCAGTGATTGGCTCTCTGTACTCCACACTGGAGAGATGCCTACTGCATCTCAAATAATAGGTTCAGTTTTGGGCCCCTCAGTACAAGAAAGACATTGAGGTGCTGGAGTGAGTTCAGAGAAGGGCAACAAAGCTGGTGAAGGGTCTGGACCATAAGCCTAATGAGGAGCAGCTGAGGGAGTTTTGTATAGTCTGGAGAAAAGAAGGCTGAGGGGAGACCGTATCACTCTCTACAGCTACGTGAAACGAGGTTGTAGTAAGGTGGAGGTCAGTCTCTTCTCCCAGGTAACAAGCAGCAGGACAAGAGGAAATTACCTCAACTTGCACTGGGGGAGGTTTAGATTGGATATTAGGAAAAGATTCTTCACTTGAAAGGCTTGTCAAACACTGGAACAGGCTGCCCAGGGAAGTGGTTGAGTCACTATCCTTGGAGGTACTTAAAAGATGTAAGAAAAGTAAATGTAATAAAAAACACACAAAAAAAGATTTAAAAATGTAGGTGTGGTGCTTGGGGGTATGGTGTAGTGGTGGACTTGGCAGTCTTAGGTTAATGGTTGGAGTTGATGATCTTAAAGTTCTTTTCCAACCAAATGATTCTGTGATTTGATGAATCTATATCCTAATTTTTGCAGTGAAGATTTAGCCAAGCTTACTCATATTTCTATAATGGGAACTTAAATGTTGAATATGCCCTTTTTTTTTGAAAGGGCTCCTTTGCATTAAATTTGATTCTCACAACCTCTGTTCCTGCTCTGTTATGTTAGGTGTTTTAATGCATTAAAATTCACGAAGACACCTAGGTAATAAAAATAGAGTAAATAAGTCAGAAGAAAATGTAAAAGGCTGTTTAATTCTTAATCTGTTTTAAAACAAGCTGAAACAGTTCTTTTGATGGACCAACTTTCACTTGTATTTGGCTTCTTTAGGGCAGTGGCATAATCTGTTGTGTGAGAAGTTAAATGACTTCAAGTTGGATGATATTATATTAAAATGTTGGCCAGTAAAGGAGTTCTCTTTGAGTTTTGTTTTTTTTTATATTGAAGGCTCCTGGTATGAAATACAGAGGCCTTCATTGCTTTACTTCAAAGCAGATCACTGCTTAAAAGTCTATGCTTCTGTTAACTCTCTTGTCCAAAGAGAACATTAGCTTCTGTTTTACAAATTACCTTTAAGTCTTCAATTTTGTTTGTAAAACTGTTCCTTCTGTGTTTAGTACCAGCAAGAGGCTAAAGGAAAATGCATCTCTCTCTGTCTGTGTTCAATACCGGAGACTCAAGTTCAGCAAATATTTGAAAACCATTATATATGGTGTTGAAACCAGAAGAGATAGATCAATACTGAGCAAGCTGTTTCCTACAAAATATTTCTACAAATAGAATTGAAGTGGATGTGGAATAACTTATTCTCCATACAGGAACAGCGAGAACTTACTGCCTACACAGTAATTCTGAGAAGCAATTGTCTCATCATCATCAACATCACATTAGTTTTATCTATTTATCTATCTATGTATCTATCTATGTATATATATAGATATGTATATATATATATATGGCTAGTTTATCTACCAGATCACCCTTAAAACCTTAAAGTTAGCTCATCTGAATAAAGGATTTTCAAAATTATAAAGGCAGCTGGGACCCTCAAAATTATTTCATTCCCCAAGATATATTGGGAAGTATAAAGATGTCTCACTCTAAACTGTTATGTTACCATCTGAGAGTAAGCAAATGACGCAGTAACTCATGATCAGCAAACCTCCCCTTGCCCCTAGACTCCCTTGGTGCTGGTAGGAGGCAGCAGCTGGAGTCTAAATGTTTTTGTACAAATTGGAAAACTAGAAAATCTTAATTTCCCCTAATGGTCACTCTGGGCACAAGGGCAGTGCTGTAAAATTGTGATTAGTGGGGATCAGAAGGGCTCTGCTGGTCCTTTCCTACTCTAGTGGAAAAAGTCCTTCTTCTCTCAATTTTTCTATTTATTTTGGTACTAAACATTTTTGCCATGGCAAAATATAATATACTTGCTACTGTTGGTAATTATTTTTTCAAGAATATTTTAGGAGTACAGTGTGCCTGAATGCTGTCCCACCCAAAACTGGTTCCAGAACTATGCTCTGGGAGTCCCTAGTGTGTGTTGTACCACAACGTGCACAGCATTCAAGTTGTAAGAGAAGCTAAAACAGCCACTGTTTCTTTTTATAAGTACCTTCCCTTGACTGTCTGTTTAAAGTATATTTTAGCAGTACACTTGATAAGTAAAGAAAGTTTAGATAAAATGGATGTGTGAAAAACTGTCTTGATTACTGTGACTGAATTAAATATTGGTTCAGCAGATCTTTGTAATATCTTCTAGTCTAAATTGTTTCACTCAAGTAAAATATACTTTCTAACACAAGATTTGCCAATATATTTTCAGCTTATACTTGGGCTTTTTTCCAGTTTTTTAATAAAAATGAGGTATTTTTTTTCTTCCACCAGGAAGTGTGTATTTATTGCTTTGTGAAATGGAAACAGGTTGAGATCTCATAATAAACAGCTCCAACTATTTGTTGAATAATTTTTGATAACTGCAGATTCATTATTTAATACAACATATACTTTTTGACATATAAGTGACTGAACCAGTATGTCTTATGTGCATCTTCTTGTTCTGTTTCTGTCTCCCCATCCTTTCATCCACACGCAAATCCTAATTCTCTCACTCCCATTTCAAAATGCCCTTTGTTTCCTTCTCTCTCTCTGCACATCTGGTTGCCCTGCTCTTCCCCTTCCCCCCTCCAGCTTGATAGTCTCATTTTTAAAGCTTTGTACTGCAAAGTACATAATTAAGCAGTAAGACATGACAGGGCATGAATATTGTTGTATTAATTGAGAGGGGAGAGAAAGGGAAACGAAAGGAAAACTACAAAGAAACAATACCAGCTGGCACTCCATGGGTATATAATTTGCAAGTCATTTAGAAAAAGGCTCATCCTTGGGGTGGAATCTTCATTGGAAAGTGATGGCCAAGCCCATGCACCAAATGGATGCTTCTCAGAGAGAGAAGCTTTACTTTGCACTTGTGGCAGTGTAGCTGCTGGAGCTCTTGCCTGTTAGATCTGCTCTGATCTCTGCTGCTGGCCTGTCATGACCAGAGGGGCTCCATAGCCAAAAACCTGTTAACTGCTCCACAGATAGATGGTTTCTTTTGAAGGAAGGGCTATTACATTGCAAGTGACATTTTTCTGCTGAGAAGTAGGTGTTCATAATATCATTCATACTTAGCCAAAGTGACTGTAACATCTGTCCATGTGCTAGTGATTGTAACAGCCATTTCCACTTGAAAATGCGCAAAGAAAACAGTAATGAGTGGTTGGCAAGGGCCTGCAAGTGTGGAGTCTCTGCTGCCTAACTCTATGTTCAAGTGACATACAGAAAAACTGAGTCTCTCAGCAGGAAGAAAGAGGGGAAATAAAACCTCAATAAAATCTCTTAGGAAAAGAGTGAGTTGGTAGCAGACACAGTGGTGAGAGCTTGGAGAAGTAACTGTGCACAGAGCAACCAGCTCCACTGCTCTAAAACTGGAACTGCTCTTTATTTTTTCTGTAAATTTAATGGTATTTTAGAAATTTACACATTCCAAAATGGAAAAATAAAAGCTGTGTGACTTGTACAGTTGGACTGTGTCAGACTGAAAGCTTTTGAATAGATATGTCTAAATTAATTCCAATCCCGTCTCTGGTTTCATGGACTTGTTCTGTTTGCATTTCAAATGCAATCCTGAATTAAAGTGAAGCTATAGAACATGCCTACAGATATTTGAAACAGCTAAGCTTCTGCATGTAAATGTAATTGAGAATTAAACATGTAGTTAACTTTATCATCTGTGTGCATGTGTGAGCATAATGATACATTGTTGTCCTAGCCTGTAATAGTATACCAAAGGGTAAGGACCAGAGATGCACTTCATGACAGTCTGCTTTCTCAGACTTTCTTCCTCTCAGCTGGTTGCTAGCTTCCAAAAAAAAAAGCCCAAGCTTTGGTCTTGAGTGGTTCAAGCAATACAGAGAGGTTATTCAAGAAATCACTGACACATGGCATGAAAAATTTCTTTATCTTCTGTAAATTTGTAAGTTTGATGTAAGACATGAAATTATTTAGGTGATCTTGGCTGTTTTCTTTCCATTTGTAAATGAATTGGCGGACAAATGTGCAGCACCGAATGTAGTTAGATTGCAGGGATGCTGTGCACATATATATATATATATATATGACTTTGCATCATATATGAAATTAATATATTTGTATACGATCAGCAAAGCACTGGCCACTAATTTTAATGCTGAACAGCTTTATCATTTGAGAAAGTAGTTTTTAATGTGTGGGTTTTTAAAATAATTTAGGATACTGGAGCCTCAGAGCCATAGTAGGACCAAAATTTTTGTGGCCAGTTGTGCTGTTCAGAAGAAATTCCAGATAAAACATTCCAGCTTCTTCTTAGTAATTATCCTGGGCCAGAATAGGAACTGGTACCCACTGTGCTTTCATGCCTCGTTTTCCTGGCCACTAGAAAAGACAGTCTTGTTCTAAGTTTGTATTTAAACCAAACATAATTCTGTTAACTCCATATACATCCTATAGATCACCTTGCTTCAGGTAGTGATTTTGATCTTCCAGAATTCCCTTCATTATAGTAATTTATTTTCATTTTGCCTTCTCTCTTGGAGGGAGGTCAAATACTTTAATCTTCCATTCCACTGTCTGGTGGCTGCAGTCTGTGTGCTCTTAATGTGTGTGTGTGTTTACTTGATGTGCTTGCTTTTGTTCCTCGTCAGCTGGGATTCATTCACTTTTCGGATTTGTAGAGTCTCGTGATTGGCGTCTGTAGTCAGTGCCTGCTGAAGGTATGAGAATTGAACATGAATATACGTGGGCAGAACGTGGATCTGCTTTAAAAACTGTTGAAGCAATTTTGTTAATTTATTCATCCTGTATTATACTAGAGCAGCTTTGAGAGGGTTGCCTTGGTCTCTTGGGAGAAATTCTCTCATAAAGATAAATGAATAAATAATGAAAACTCATTGACTGATCCTGCAGCAAATAAAAGAACTTAGGGTATTTCTTGTATCCTATTCTGAAATTGTTGAAGTGTAGTAAACATGGGGGAAGGAAAAAACATTTTTCACTTCTATTTTGCTGTTTCTGCTGCATAGATTCTGTCACTGCTGCTTTATGAATTATCTAGCTTTCACATTTGCATCCAAATTGAGCTAGACCTTCCTGAATCAGGGTAATTAAAAAAAAAATTAATGCTTATTTCCCCCCCCTGTGATTTAGCTATGCCCACAACACCATCAAGGGAATGGATATTATGGCTTTTGACTGAAACTTCCATAGAAGTACAGTGAGAACGAGATGCGTTCAGCTGCATTTGTGACTTCTAATATACAGTAAAGTTGCAGAGCCCTGTGTATCCATCTGTCTTCCAGTTAAATGTACTTAAACCTTGTGAGGTTCTTGCTAGAGCTCTTGTGATTTTTGGGTATTTTTTGTCAAAGTAGTTCCAGTTTCCCCCTTAAGATTTTGTTTTCCACCACACTTGAGAGAGGATATTGTATTATCCTCACCCATACAAAAGAGTGTTGCAGATGCCTTAGGAGGCTGTGTGACTGTAAGTAACGGAAAATCCAGTTGTTAGATATTTCTCCTTCAACTTCTAGTAGCTTTGGTCCTCCTTTCCTCCTTTCCTCCTAGTGCTCTGTTGCATGGTAACAGATGCTGTTTGATTTCTATGTTTTCCATGTTTTGGCTCACCTGTTCTGAATTTGTGTAAGACTTCAAAAATTCTGCTTAATTTTCCCTTTACATTTTTAAGTGCTATATCCCAGGCTTCAGGCTTTGTGGCTTCTTTATTTGTAATGGAGTATTAAAACATCTTGTCACTGATATAGTCTTGGCTGTCATCAACAAGATTCTTGTCCAGATTTCCAATCTGAGAGTGATGGAAAGCTTGCCCTTGTCTCTGACTGCATGAAAAAAACACATTCTTACTCTGCTTTTGTTGTATCCTTATTGCCATAAGAGGAATTGCATTTGTTATATGGAGGCACTTCAGTTTTCCAGATGTTAATGGCAACAAAAGTTCTTTCTGTCCACTTTTCTTTTATGATTCATTTAATTCTATTTTTTACCTCATGATATTCATATAGTTAGTGTGTTTTATGTATATATTTTTATTTATTGCACAAGAGGAGTATATTTCTTGTTTGAGAACATGATCTTCATTCAAATCATGAAATCAAGAAGTCCATATGCCAATTTTTTATGCTAGTAGCAAAATCGCTAGAATTAGTAATTCTGTTGCAGTATCTGTTAGTGTATAGAAGATTTTGGTAAGCAAGAAGGATTTTGGAGACCAGTAGTACAGAATTAAATATTACTGGGACTACAAAAACCTACAGAAATTTGACTGCATTACTATGGATATGGAAGGATAACTGTTCAAAATAGTAATAAATATTTAAGTGTTTGAAGTTAAAAATCAAAACAACCAAGAAGTCAATGTAAATGCTGCAACTGGGAGAATTCTTACCTATTTAGACAATCTGAATCAAAAATACTATCTTCCCAAATTATTGGGTTTGGAAGTGCCAGTGCAGCATTAACCCCCAGTTAAGGGCAGTTGCTGCATGGGGATTAGATCTTAGGTGCCCTGTGCATCTGTTTCCTGGGCTGCCAAGTCTGCTTCTAACTCCAAAATGATGCCTTGCAATAGGAAAATATGTTGTGGGAATATCTGTGCCATATACAGTTGTGGCAGAAAGTGTAATTCACATAAGAAATGGAAGTATGACATGGGGTGAGAAAAAAAAAGTGTGTGGAACACAACACTTTCCTATGTAAATGGAAATATTTTTAAAGTGAAAAATAGAAAGGCTTTAACGCTCTTAACTATTTTCTACTAAATTCAGCCTCTCTTTCATAAGAACAGAACAATGTAGAAAAACTCTCCGCAACCAGTTGTCATTAAAAAGGATTTAACTGAAATGGTTTTAATTTGTGTGTGCGTGTGTATTTGGGGATAGAGGGATGTTGGCTGAGTTTGTGGTGTGACTTCTTTTCCCAATCACCAAGGAAGAGTAGTGAAGTTTCAGAGTCAGTTTTCTAACAATATTGTGGAACATGCACCATTTTAAAAAACGTTTAAAAACTGATAAGAATGAACACTTGTCAGAATTTGTATCAATTGTATCAATTTAAGCAGTTCTTCCCTGGGAATGTCTTGCTTTCCAAGAAGTTTAAGGACCAATGTAGATGCTTCCCAACCAATAGAAGAAACTGAAGGCCTTTCAAGTCTCCAGAGCTGTAAACTATTCCCAGTGCACATAACTACACAGTAATGTAGTGGGCAGAAATTTATGCCTGATCTCAGCTGGTTATAAGTCTGTGCCCTGGAGCATGAAGACTGAGGTTCTTGCAATTTTTAGTTTCGTTACAGAGGCTATTAATCATTATGTTCAATCCCTTCTTGAATATTGCTAAGCTCTTTGTTCAATATGTTCTGAGCTATTGAACTTCACAGGTCAATTACTCAGTGTTTATAAAGCTAATTCTAGATTTTGACCAACAGTGAAAACATAACCCTCAGTGGGACCAGCTATTGCTTTTAAATCAACTGTTGTTTTCTATGTTACATAGGTGAGGGGAAAAAAACCCAACAAACTGATAAAATACTAAGATTTCACAGAAGGGAAAAGGCAGCTAAATGCAGATGAGCTTTTGAAATTTCTGTAACCTCATTTTTGTTTCTGGTCAGATTTCTCGATAGTAATTTTGGGGTTAATGTTAACTCTTAATAGACTGTTGACCTTCCATGTCAGAGTGGGTGGTTTTCTCCAGCAGATGGATGTCTGCTTCTGCTGCAGTGCTGGGATATGATTCCCTTTATGATTCCTGCTGATGCACAACATGTGTAGGGAATGTGAAATTTCATTCCTCACTCCCCAAAAGGCAAAGCATCTGCGTATGGTGGGCCTAGATACTTGGGACATAATTCCTCTGTTTCTTTCTTTTCTTTCTTTCTTTCTCTCTCTCTCTCTCTCTCTCTCTCTCTCTCTCTCTCTCTCTCTCTCTCTCTCTCTCTCTCTCTCTCTCTCTCTCTCTCTCTCTCTCTCTCTCTCTCTCTCTCTCTCTCTCTCTCTCTCTCTCTCTCTCTCTCTCTCTCTCTCTCTCTCTCTCTCTCTCTCTCTCTCTCTCTCTCTCTCTCTCTCTCTCTCTCTCTCTCTCTCTCTCTCTCTCTCTCTCTCTCTCTCTCTCTCTCTCTTTCTTTCTTCTTTCTTTCTTTCTTTTTCTCTTCATTAGCCTCATTCCGATGATGTACTGAAAACCCCCTCAAAACAATGAAAAGAACCAAATCTAAAACAAAATGCCATAATACATAATGAAAAACACTGGATCCCAATATTTTGTGGACATATTCTGAAAATGTCAGGAAATAACGGTTACTGTCAGAATAGTTGTCAATTTATAAAAGGATATCAGCTTCCCACACAATTTAGTGGACTTGGGAGAAGACCATCTGGAGGAGAAACGAAGCATATCAGATGATTGCAGAAGAGAATCATCACCAGTATCACACTCAATTAATGCAAATATTCAGCTGCTGAATTGCTGCATAAAAAGCTGACACAACATCACCTTGATTTTTCCTTGGGGAAAATCTAAAAAAAAAAATCACCCTAATTGGGAGATGAAAATTGCCTAGCATTAGGAGTATAGGCCAAAAGTTATATGTTTCTTTCTCTTCTAGGAAGTGTGGTAGCTGGCTAATTTGTTTTCTGTGAAATGAAAACTTTCTCATGAACCTGCATGTGGTTGTGTAACATACATTTCATTGTGGTGAGTTGAATAGGCTGGGAAGTTTCCTTCCAAAATTAAATGTACTTCTCTTAGAAAATATTTTCCCAGCTTGAACAGGCAAATATTACATTTCTTTTGAAATGCTGAATGTTGAGCATCTCTGAATCAGTACTTCCACTCATGGGAAGGGACCTTCCTTTCTCTTACATTTGTTTCCCCTGATTGGCCTCTGCAGTGAAGCTGTTTGGGAACTGGCCAAAGAGCCAGTTCATCATGTAGGAAAGACACCAGACTCACAAATACTTTCAGTTTACAAAGTAAAAAAGTTTTGCTTCATATTTTAACTAAACAGGGATTACTTGAGTTGCTCTGTGTTTTTTAAGCAAGACAAATGCATTCATTCCAAGTGACTAAGAAATAATGTGGATTTTTTTCCTCCTAGATTCCAAATCTCATTTGGAAATCTTTCAAGTATGAGTAGACAAGTTGGACTGAGTAGTCCAGTTAGCATTACCATCTTATTCAATACTGGGTCCTTTCAATTTCTCAATCAGACAGGAAACACTTTACTACAGAGATTTTTTTTCAGCAGTAGAAAGAATTCTATGGAACTGTAGGTTAATTCAGGTCAGAAGGGACCTGAGGAAGTCTCTTGTTCATCACTCTCACGTTATCCAGAAATCCAGTCATTGTATTTGCCATTTGGTTGGTCAGGCAGCCAAACCCCTGCTAAAGTCATGCCAGCTGTTCCCAGTCACTACCACTTTTGTGTCCTGGAAATGTGCTTCAAGAGGATTTGCCCCACAATTTTCCCAAGGACTTAAGTGGAGGTGACTAGTTTGTAGTTCTCTGGTTGTCCTTTTTGTCCAATCTCCATTCCTAAGGGATAGTCATGTCACCTGAAGTCTGCTGCAGGAAGATGTCAATACTTAGTTGTCTACTTCGCAAGCCTGAATTCTTACTTCAGGCTGTCTGAAAATGCTTAAAAGAGAAAAAACATATCCTTTCACTGTTCTTTTTCTAGAAATTGAAATACATTTTTTCAGGTGTGGGTTTTTTTCCCCCAATACTCTGTTTTCTATAGAAATTGAAGTTTACTGTTATTATGGGTGTTTTCAAATGCAGTGAAAGTATTTCCACATTTGTAACACAGTTGATAACCTGCTCACTCATCTAACCACTTTATTACCTAGAAACTTCAGAAATTGTACTGTAGAACATCTCAGTCTTTTTTCTATAGCCAGGGTTTGTCAGAGGCGCTGTGGTTGCCACGACCTCTTTAGTGAGGATGCCAAGTGCTAATGCAGGAACACAGTGCCAAGGAAAATTGTGGGGTTCAATGTTTGACAGAACTCCCTGTTCTCATCCTTGGAGGGTTGGTTGGCTAAGATTCTGGGAAAAATGGTGGTGGCTTTATTTTTGGCAGAGAGAAGATGTTGCATAAGTAATATCAAAGGTGCAGGTACCTTTGAAAATAGTTGTATGTGCTAGATTTTTTCATCGCTGTCTGATCTCTCTCTAGAATCACCTGGATCTTCAACATCAGTAGTTAGTGTTCTCACAGAGCTTATTGCAAAATGTGAATCAGAGGCCTAAAGTTTTGTTTGTCTAAAACAGCAACCTAGATAGCATCTGCATCTGCCTGTTTGTTTTCTTGACTCCGAGCATTACTCATTTGGCTGAACACTTTTTCACTGACCCTTTTGCTCTTAGTAGACTCTGGGAAGGATTCTGGAATGCCTGAGCAAATATTTTGGAGATCTTAATCTCTGTTTTGACTAATATGAGCAGTGGCCTTCAGGTATTCCATAAAAGGCTCTTTGAATATTTTACAAAAACTGAATCACTAGCATTTTAGGTAAGGAGTATGCAAGACACATAGATTTGTCATGACACAAGTCATGACACAAGTCATTCATACCTCTGCTTTGCCTGGGAAGGGTGTCTCTATTGCCATTTGCCTGTGACTGGTCTGGTTTACTGATCTGATGATCAGCTGCACTGATGGTGCAGGTGAGTCTCGTGGTGGTGGTAGGGAGAAGCAGCGCCACTCAAGGAGATGTGGGCTGCCTCCGTGCATGCCTGCTCACCCTAACCCACCTTTGGGTGCTTCATGCTGAGAACCACCTTTTTGTGCCTCTGATATGTAGCATGAATAGTCACATATGTGTGGAATAAAAGTATGAAATCTAGTTTGCTATAAACACCTGGGAATACACTGTGCTATTTCAGATTTATTAGCATTTACAGTGATGTGGTGGGACTTCAGCAACAACGTTGTGACTATTCTGAGAAGCAAACATGTAACCGTAAATGATACTTGGGTGTGCAGACTATTAAATATGTAGCCTTATCTTTATGTAGCCCTATTTTGTGGTATGCACACATACTGTGTCCTTCCATCTACCAACTAATATTTTATTGCAACCAAAGAAATCATGTGAATAATGTGCAATACAGATACAAACACTGACACTCAGGGGTGTGTATATAGGGCCCTATATAAAGATATTAAGCTAATAATACATTAGATTCATAAATTGTTTTCCTGTGCTTACTTAGAGAATAAGTAAATTATTATAGAGTAAACTATTATATATAAAATAGATATAAATCATAAATTATTATAATAATATATATTATATATATTAATCAGTGATACTGATTTACACTGGGATAAATGAGGTATCATAGGAATGCAATTGGAAGTTAGGTGATTAAGTAAGTTTTATATTGGACAGTCTTAAAATACTTCCTGCAGTGTTGTTAAAAAATGAAAGTTGCTTCATAATAATATATCCTACAGAAACTATTTCAAGAAAGGTCTGTGGAGAAAATTGGAGAAATTTGGAAGAAAGGTATCTTTTTTTCCTATTGCATATATATATATAGGTTGTATTAGTCCTAATCAGTCAAATATTGTGCCTTGTGGGCAGTATTTTATTTGCCAAAATTTATTTAGCAAAAACCTGATTTCCTTAAAGGCTACATGTCATTAAAAAGCATATTTTTCTTCTTCAATTCTCAGCTATATGATGGAAACATGAAAGTGTTTAGAATGCCTTTTCTTGAAGCATCTGTGGTTTGTCCTACTCAGCTTTTAACTAACAAGGAATAGTTTAATGTGTTAATTTTGCAGTATGAATTTGGAAAATCTCTGGGCATTTTGTATGAGAAGTTTCTTTTCTGCTTGTATTTTGTGGCCATAGTCACTTTCTGGCTTGTTTTCCTGAAGTTTCTGGGTTAAAACCTCTTTGGCATCCACAGCAAGGCCCTTGTGCCTTCCACTTAAAAGGAATTTTGTAAAACTACAGAATGTTATATTTCAAATTGTTCATTGAAGAATGACTCAAATATATATGTGAAGGAAGGAAGCTTAATGTTCCTGGTTTTTACCTTTTTTTTTATTTATTTTATTTTATTGTTTTTTTAAATAACAGAAACCAGGTATTCACAATTTCTAACCTAAAGGTGAAATTTCCTTACAAGGTAGTTTCCTGTGGCAGCTGATGTGGGTGTTTTTTCTAGCAGTCTGCGTGCCTTAAGCAGGCTGGCTTTTGTCTGATGGCCGTTAATGTCACCTGTATGTGAGTTAGGCCATTTTGAAGCCTTTTAAGTCTTGCAGATAAAGAGGGTTTGTACACGTGGTGGTGAGCTTTGACTTCTCTGATACCACACTGCAGCATCTTTCTCCAAGTGAGACAAAGAAATTGGTGTTGGGTGTGTATTAGGAGAAAGCCTTTTTTATTCCTGCTTTACTTTAAACACCAAAGTCTTAGCTTCAGAGGTCTACAGAACCTGATTGCACCCATCTATCAGTGCTCTCCTTGCCAAATTGTTGCCTATCTTTTTTTTTTTTTTAATTTTAGCATTTTTACCTTCAGTGCTCGTGTCCCTTGAGCTTTCCTTCAGTAAACATCCACTAAAATTATCTCAACCCTTTTTAATCTATCCTGATTTTTTTGCTAGTTTTACTGCGATCCCTTTCCCTATGTTACAAAGTAGTGCTGACTGCCCTTGTCACATGTTAGTCCATTTAAATAAATAAACATTCTCAGTTTGTTATGGTTTGCCTATGGCACACTCTATCAAACCGAGGGGCTTGGTCATGTGTTTCTGAGCAGGAGACTTGATTAGCAACTTCAATCAGTGATTTGGAAGGTGAGTGTCAGATCTTTGAAAAATTCATATCGGCTCTGTGCACAGGAGCAGCTTAATCCCCTGGGATGCCAGCCATTTGAGTGGGTAAAATGTAAGCAGAGGGTTTTGACTGTGCCAGCTGTGCAATGGGAAGCAGCTGGAGTGCTGCCGGAGAGCAGTTGGCAGCACTGAGCAGTGACAGAGGGGCTTCAGAGTCAGATAGGAGTATAAACAGTTGTCTAGCTGAAAGGATTAGAGGAAATATTTCTATACTTCCATTATTAACTGATTATGAAAAATGGATCTAATGTTCTAACTGTAAGCTCTGATATGACAAATAGACTCATGCAGAATGTAGCTTACTTGGGACTGCAGTGAAATCAGTGGAGCAGAACAGGATTTTCTCTGTATTTTTGGTGTGGGGAGGTGGGAATGTCATTGAGATGTGCATTGCAAAGAATTTTGTGTATCTTCTTAGACAACTAAACTAATCATTATGCAAATAGATAGGATGCTAGAAAAGTATCTTAAAGACAAATGAGTGGAAAAATTTCAAAATTTTGTGGATTTTATTATTATAACCTTTAAAGCACTATGATTTAAAATAGTTTTGACTGGGGAAAAAAAAAAGTTGCAAAGTTTAATTGGATGGGGGGGAGAAATACCCTTCTACTGAAGTTTCAAGCCAGACTGGTAACCTCTTGAATGCTGAATCAGTATTTGACAGCAATAGTTACTTCTTCAGAATTAAAATATTTAACAAATGTTTTCTTAATTCAATAACTAATTTATTCAGAGATTGGAAGCTAGTTAGAAGCTGCAAATCAGGATGCTTTGTTCTCATCTTCACTGTATCCGCAAAAATGAGCCTGGAGCGATGGCATGTACCAGTTCTTCAATGACAAAAAATAGCAATGAAGAACCTTTCTGATTTGTAGTAACTGCAGACAATAATGTACTTGCTAAAAGATGAAACTTATTTTTGTGGTTTTTCTTGTCTACAATTTAAAATGGCTTTATTTACTCAAACATTTAAAATCACAGTGTTAATGTATTTTAATTTATTTTAATTCCACTTTCCTTTTAAGCACTGCTTAAGACAAATTATATGGAAATAATTTTTATTTATTAGACCTAAATTGCTTGTTTCTTAATGCTAAAATGTAAATTGAAAATATGAATACATACATAATTGCTGAAGCTCATCATTGTGTATTTCTTGTTTGGAAGAAATTGCAAACTTAATATAGCACTTCCAGCTAGTTGGAAACAGCTCTTTTATTACCAACTGATAATATGTAACCATTTAAGGAAAATACTTTGGTACAAACTTATAACAAGTTCTAAAATAAGTTATTCAACTTGATTAAAAGAGATGATTAATGTTTCTTTTCAATGGAAATAAGTAGGACAAATTTCTGTATCTATCAGTGGTTTTTATTCTTGAAGGCAAAAAACCCTGTCATTAGGGGCTCTTAAAAGATCCAGACATAGAGACTGTGTGGTTAAATTTTAAATCTAACAGTGTTCTGTAAATTCTGTGTAGTTGAGGATGCACAGCACTTCAAAGAAGCCAACGGCTGATATGTCTGAGAAACAGGTCACCACATTTTCATTTGGGGGTAATTTTCTTTTTAGAGTGCAAAGTAAAGAAAACCGTTTAAGTTGTATTCATTCAATGCTGCAGTTCTCAACAAAGTCATGTACTTATTGCAAAATGTTTTCCCATGATGACCTTTTTTTCTTCTTATGTAGCTGTGTCTGATCTATGTTTCTGTTTGTGTAAAAACAAGAAAACCTACATGAGCCTAAGCAATTAAAAAACAAGGAAAACACAACCCAACCACCTTCCCCTAGGAACTGAGTCTACCACACAGGTTATATAAAATGTACACTGGTAAGTAAAGTCATGACTTTTGCAGTTGTGAGGGAGGTTAAACAAAGCCTGGAGTCATGTGCAAGGACTTTCCTATTTGTCTTCTGAAACCTCATTACACTTTGCAAATCTATTGCCTGTATTAATGCTGATCCCCTAATGCTAATTCTTGGGAGCCCAGTGCAATATATTTCTGCTGATTTCTGACTGTCATTAGTAGCCATGAAGATATTACTTATATCTGAATTTGTCAGTGCATTGTTTGGGGCCTTTTATTTAGCAGTTGCTACTCATGAAGGCTCAGCTGATTTTTGGTGACTTAAACTCAGGCAATGTTCATGTTCTAGTGAAAATTTTGGGAGAAAGGGCAGTGTTAGTTCATCTAAGAGCAAATAGAAGGGTTTTTTTCACAGTGTATTTAATACAGAGTATTATAAAAGCTGGGAGTTAAGGTTGAATCATTTAAATTTGAGTGATTGGGGTAGGTTTATAATGTTTAAGCTTAGCGGGTCATACTTTGGAACTGCCTCAGAAGCACTGTCAGTGCACAATGGGCTCAAATATTTTTGAACGGTCTGTGGTTGAGTCAGTGAGCACAGGTGACATGGAGTGTAAGGTTGTGTGGAACTGGAGTGCTGCAGACTCTGAGCTGGCTGAGTGTGTGGGGGTTTGCAAATGTAATTGGGTGTAAGCACAGTAATCCAGTAAGCTCGCAGGCGGAGTTAAGTTTCAGAAGCTGGTACCTATGTTTTTGTTCAAAATCACAACTGTGAAATTTTCTGGTACAAATGAGAAAAATCCACTATATAAAATGCATTTTAAAAATGCCTACAAGAGGTGATGGAGATGAAGCACTGCTGACCCTGTGCTACCTCCAGTACAATGACCAAGCATTTCCATAATGTGATTACTCATCACATTAAGTTCAGTGAATTACAGCATGTTTTGTCTGAAATGTGTGCTCTAGTTGTGGCATGAGTGAATTCTAGGGCTTTTAAAGTATTGCAATTGTTCTGTTGTCATGGCTGCTTTGCAATCAGTTGCAGTTCAGCACTTACTAAGGAATATAATTTCTTTTTTAAAGGGAATGTTATGATAGAGGTATATCTTAATAGATTACAGTGAGTGAAAGAAATGTTTTTGGAAGGAAATCATGGAAGGAGGGAGTAAAGATGACATGTTTATGATATAGTGCATAATGCCTCAAATCTAATTTTATTTCATGTCTTTAATACTAATTGTTGATGCTGGTGTTAAGCCAAAGTAATAGTTTAATAGCAAACTTTAAAACCCCAAGGTTGTTCTATTGAGTGGAAGATATTAAAGTGAGATTGAAGGAAATGCTGTTATCGGAGTTTGCCAACCTGATAGCAGAATAAAATTTGTATAAAAGACCAGGATTAAATGAGTGCATTAGATTTCACAGTACTTTCAACCTCAGAACCAAGCTGCATTCAAAAACCATTTCTTTTCTTCTGGCAGAGAAAGTGCTGTGATGCTTTTGGCAAGTTATTAAACATCTGAGCTTTAATATTCCATCTGAAGGAGAAAGAAATTATTAACTTTCTCAGTGGATTTTGAAGATAGATTTCTTAGTGCATCTTGAAGATATTCAGATGTTATAGTATTAGGATGGATGGCCTTGGAAATACAAAGATGAAGTCAGACAAAAGTTATTCAATATTACTTGCTTTCCTTCGCCAATGTAACACAAAGAAGTTTTATCCTCTAAATGTGTTTTTTGGATTGATGTGGTTTTTTTAACCTTTTGGTCAAAAACAATGAAATGAACCTTTGCCAAGACTGAAGTTTGGCACCTGCTCATGAAAGAACACTTTATTTCTGATGCTTTAAATGTAAGGGCCTTCATGCAACAGTCTAAGGAAAAATGTTTTCTTCTACTAGAAAATAGCTAACTTGGTTCTGCTCTAAAGATATTTTATTATGGTAAACCCACATTTTGCAGTGCAAATTAATAGGTAACTGTGCATCACTGTATCTTTTCTGTCATATCTGTAAAAAATAAGAGGAAGTCATTGTAATTATTTACTATATGAAAAAGGGGTGTAGTCATATTTTTTTCATATTAATATTTTTGTTGGACTTTTGGCAAGCTTAAATTAACGTCTTGGCTTGTTCAGAATGGATTTACGTGAATTAAAGTATTCCAGTTATGTGTAAGGTGTGAGTCAGGAAATGCTTGTAGCACTTCAGATATAAATTCTTATGTGTGGGTTTCGGGTTTTTTTTTGGTATTTGGCTTTTTTTTGGTGATAGTGGTCTGGGTTTTTTAGGTGTGTTTTAATGGTTCTGTTATGTGTATCTTTGTGCATTGGCCTTTGCTAAAGGAAGACACGGGTTTGTGGGTTTTTATGCTTACATAATAAAGTGGTTTTTTTATTTTGTGTCCTTTCTACTTGCATGTTTAGAAACCTGCTACTAGGTGTTTTGTTCTAGTGCTGATATGCAGGCTTCATGGTGCAACATATGGAAATGGCTTTGTACCTTTAATTGTTATTCATTTTTATTACTTTGACTTGAGATTTTTGGTTAAGAACAGCTGTTTGATAAGGGCAGGCTTAATGTTGTTTATATTACCTGGGTTTGAAATGAAAAGCAGCAATTAAAAAATGTAAATGAACATTTCTGGAAAGTGACCCCAGGGATGCACTTGATCTGTGTTGTTGCTACTGTTTATGCAATGGAGCTGTATTATGCAGTTTAATATTCCATGATAGCTTGCCCCTGCCTTCTCAAAAGTTGAGCTTTAGGGGAATTCAGTTGGCAGAGTAAGAATAAAGGCTAGAGAATTAATTTAGTGCAAGGAAATCTCAAACCCAAGCCCCTTGAATTTTGAGATCATATCAAACATTCCACCAACTTGGAAACCTGTATGGCCTTTCCCAGACTTGCACATAGGCTGGTACATGCTCTCACTTAGTTAAACTCTCCTCTCTGTCTTCTGTAACTTTCATTTGCATTGAAATAACTGGGGAAATGACAGCAGTCAGGCCTAGCATGATCCTTGGAATGATGTGTCTGCAAAGGCTATTTCATTTGTTTTATGATAGACACCTGCTACTAGCAGGGAAGAATAAGGATAGGAAAAGAATAATCTAATTATTCAGATATGGGACAAGAATTTATTTCAGATCTCTGAAAATACCACCAGCAGCCTTTGCTGGCAATCATCATATCAAACTGTCCTCAGTGAGCCAACATTATTAAGCTATACTTTTCAAAGATAGATTTGAATTACTTGACCACCAATTGTAACCTTTTTAAAAAATACACTGTCAGTAAGTGGGCCTATCAAAAAATCGAGTCATTTTAGTTTCAGAGCTTGTTTGAAGCAGAAATACATCAGCCTAGAAATAAGTATGGACTTTGGAGGATGAGGTGAAGGGCACCCATTATTCCTCATGGTAAAAAAAAATCCAAATTATTCTGCTTGCTTTCTGTCCGCATTCATGAAGGAGTAAAGGGGCAGCCCAGAGTCACTGAGACTCCATGCTGAGGCAAGAGGAGCTGTTGTTCTTATCTTACTTGATAGCATGTGCATTCTGCAAGCCAGGCTGCTGGCTGCTTCACTTAGCAGATGCCAATTTTCAGGAAAGGTAAGGAGGTGTAAGAGTGATCAGTAATTTTAGAAATTAAACATCCTTATTGTCTCAGACCCTTGGAGTTTGGCAAGGGCTAGCCTTTATTCCAAAAAGGAGTTTTCTTCTGCTTTTGTAATTTCATTCAAATCTCCTTAACTCGGCACACTGAAAATATTCTTAATTAATGCCTATTAAAGCATAGCTAAAGCTTCTAGGATTTCATATTGTAAAAGCACACTGCAATTCCTTATAGGAACTGTGCTAAACTAACTGTGCATGTGCTGAAGCATGAGTAGGGGCGTCAGTCTGAGAAGGGACAGATTCCTTCTGCAATATGTCCCCCTCAGGATTTGGGTGATGACCTGAGGTGCCTGGAGAATGTGAGAGCAAGGATGCTGTTGTTCCCCTGAGTATATGCAGTGCTCCTAATATATGCAGAAAAAGGAGCCTAACAAGAAATTTGGAGGGTGTTGGAAAAGGACATTGGTGTGTATGGGTATGTGTGATATCCATCTGAGGGTAATATGAGGATAATATACCTTCATGAGGATAAAAGCATGAGAGTAGGTATGAAGGGCTAGGAAAAAAGGCAGTACCAGAAAGCTTCTTTAGGGAGAACGGGTAAGAGTTTGGGAGTGTGGGGTAAGATTATCTCTAATATTTGGTGGTTCTTTTGGGAATTCAGATCTTTCTGTGGAGTCCTCAGTTTCCCTGTTCTGTTTCAGCAAGTAGGTGTGAAGTTCACTGATAAGCAAAACTTAAACACGGCAGATCCATTTTGGAATGGTAGCTATTACTGCTGGCATTGTTTGAACTTTATTACAGAAGACTGTGATCTAGTCTTCCTGTTAACAATATAGCTACAGATTAATCTGTATGAGAGAGATCTCTATTATCAGGTATTTTAGAGGAAGGAGGAACGTTACATACAGTGAATTTGAACCAAAATGCCCTGTTAAAATTCAGCTTTAGCTGTGATGACTGTTTCTTGCACTTATTTTATTCATCTTTTATACTGGGGTTTTTAGTGTTGTCATTTCTGACAACTTAATTGCAAGTCTCATAAACTTTGTTCTTGTTCTGAGATGTTTAGGATTTGGCATTAATGTGACAATCTTAGCATTTCAAAAGTAACTGAGAGATAAAACCAATGAGTGCACTGAAGACATACTTAAAATTGCACTGGGGATGTTGAGCATATCATGTAAACTATTACAGAACTTTTTTCTTTTTTTTTTTTTAATCTTTGACTGGGTAGGACAACAGGACCCAAGGGGCCTCGACACAAGAATTGGTTTTCTGCTGCTGGTACTAGCCTTCAGAGAAATTGGGAAAGGTGGTGTCCCCCTTCCCAGAGCTGTGAAAACTGTGATAAAACCAATTAGCCATCTGTGCATGTATTGTAATTGGAGGTCCGTGCTGTCATGGGCAGTTAAAGAACAACCAGTCTTTTGTGTGTTTATCTCCCAACATACTGGTTGCACCGAGGTTAATGAGACTCTGCAGGAATGTAAACACCTCCGATATAAGTGTGGAGTATGAGATGTGTATTTTTATTGTAACATTTCAAATAGGAACTGTTTATTTTGAAAGTGTCAGATTTGTGTTTGGCATATGAAATCCAGAGGCAGCCGTAAGACCTTTTAAAGCAATTTTATGTGTGGTTTTTTTTATATCACTGTGGCTTCAGTGGAATCTTATTTGGAATTCTTCTTGTCTGAATTTTTTTTGCCTTAGTAATTGTATCTATTAATACTCAGTCTTTTTACATTTTAAATTATTTCCACAACATTTTCTGAGGACGGATAGATATTCTATTACCCATTTTATTCTATATGAGCCCTCAATATTATAAGCTCTAAAAGCATTGCAAGATTCTTTTCAGTTATTCTTCTCAAAATTTTGTCAGGCAGCAGCCATAATGTTATGCTGGAGTACCTTATGCATAAAGACTCTCCCAGTTCTGTTGAGAATCATACCTCAAAAGAGGTGTTCTGCAGCATTTACATTTCTGAGGTCTTCAAACCTTTGCTCAGTCTAAGCTGCAGTTGGTCCTTAAAATGCTCTAGGGGAATCATAATTTATGTTTTGTTGGTTCTCTTGTTCTAGACCTCTTTATCCACTTACCATTCATAATTAAATGTAATATTGGTTTTTAGGGTAAAACTTTTATTTTACTCCTGATCCTGTAGGAGGATTTGTAAACAGAAGGTTTTATCCAATAAAATGGGGATCTACACATAGAATTATAGAAAATCTCAAGTGGAGGGGACCCATAAGGATCATCAGGTCCAGCTCTCTGCTTCTCTCAAGACTACCTAAAACTAACCCATATGACTAAGAGCGTTGTCCGTACACTCTGATCTCTGACAGGCTTGGTGCCACGACCACTTCCCTGAGGAGCCTGTTCCAGTGACCAACAACCCTCTCAATGAACACCCTCTTCCTAATGTCCAATTTGAACTTCCACTAGTGAAACTTCATGCCATTTTCTTGTGTCCTATCATTGGTCATGTACATATTGTAGTTTGCATTGTTTTTAATTTGGGTAACACCTTAAAATCTGAGTAAAGCTTACCTAATGATGTGGGAAGCATATTGTTACTCATTGGTATTATCTGAGGCAGGCACAACCTGGCTGCAGATGAAATGCTTTATTTGAACATCAGACTAGATAGCATGAGAGAAACAATCATTTAAAGTTAAATTACATACATTGTTCAGATTGCAAACTAAATTTTACAGAAAGACATGTTACAGCTGAGAGCCTATAACAAAAATGACAAATACATCTTGCTCCAAGAAGTTTCCTTCCTTTTTCTTTTTAATAGGTAGTATCACTCTGGTTTTCTTAATTGATTCTCCTTTTACCTCTCAGCTGTTCTGCTTCTGAAATCCCCACAAAGAGACAGAATGCAAGAGATGGTGGAGTTCCCTCTATCTTTCACTGCAATAGGTAGCTGGTTTGGCCAAGGACACTCATCTTGCTTTTCTGTCTATAAAGGGTCTAGTAGTGGAGACCTATTTTAATGAATAAACTGCTAGTGTAATACTAGTTTTATTTTCAAGTATCAGTTAAGAAGTCATCTTACTAATTGGAAGAACAACAGAATAATCTAGCATCAGGGATTCTACTTCATACAAGAAGTTTCTAAGAAATTGTGTTCACTGCTGCATAATTTTGTCCCTGAGCCATATAGCTCATCATGTTTAATTTTTTGAGAAACAGTACATTATTATCATTTTAACTGTATGTAGATAGTCATGGGACATCTTAGATTGCGAGAATGACTGCTTTAAGGGATTTTGGCATTGTTTTATGGTAAAATAAGAATTCTTTTCATAGTAATCTTCTGCTAAATTTGTCAGAAATTAAATATAGTACCAGGTTTTTTTTTTCCCCGCAGAAGATTTTGCAAATAGGTTTAGTGCATCCATGAGTGCTGGGAGAGCACCGTAGCAAGCCACTCATGATCATCTTTGAAAGGTTGTGATGATCAGGAGAGGTACCTGAGGACTAGAAGAAAGCAAATATCATCCAGGTTTTCAAAAAGGGGAAGAAGGAGGACCCATGGCACTACCCGCCAGTCAGCCTTGATTAGTCCCTGGAAAGGTCATGGAGCACCTCATTTTGGAGGCACTTCTATCCGCATGGATGACAAGAAAGTGATCTGGAGTAGTCAGCATGGATTTGCTAAAGGTAGATCATGCTTGACGAACCCTGATTGCCTTCTATGATGAAACAACTACCTGGATGGATGAGGGGAGAGCAGCAGATATTGTTTACCATGATTTAGCAAGGTTTTTGACACTGTCTTTTGCAACATCCTCATAGGCAAACTCAGGAAGTGTGGGCTGGATGGATTGACAGTAAAGTGGATTGAGAAATGGCTGAATGGCAAATCTCAGAAAATTGTAATCAGTAACCCAGGGTCTAATTGGAGGCCTGTCATTAATGGTGTCCCCCAAGGTCCAGTACTGGACCCAGTATTGTTAACTTGTTCATTATTTATATGTATGAAGGGATGGATGCCTCCTCAGCAAGTTCCCTGACAACACAAAGATGGGAGGAGTGGCCAACACCCCAGAGGGCTGTGCTGCCTTTCAGAAGGATCTCGACAACTGGGGAGAGGGGCAGGGAGGAAATGTCTGAAATTTGACAAAGGCAAGTGCAGGGTCCTGCACCTGGGGAAGAATAACCCTGGGCACCAGGTCAGGCTGGGGACTAAGCTGCTGGAAAGAGAGAAGCTGTGGAGAAGGCCCTGGAGGTCCTGGTTGGACCTCCAATCAAATGGACAACAAGCTGCCCATGAGCCAGCAGTGTGCTCTGGAGGCCAAGAAGACCATCCTGGGCTGCACTAGCAAGAGCATTGTCTGCAGGTTGAGGAAAGTGATTCTGCCCCTATACTTGACCCTAGAGAGGCCTCACCCGGAGTATTGTGTGCAGTTCTGGGCTCCTCAGGACTGGGCTCCCCAGGACAAGAGGGACATGGAGCTCCTAAAGTGGGTCAAGAAGAGGGCTACAAAGGTGATTAAGGGAGAGGAGCATCTCTCTTATGAGGAAAGGCTGAGGGAGTTGGGCCTGTTCAGCCTTCAGAAGAGATGGCTGAGAGGGGACCTCATCAATATCTATAAGTAATTGAAGGGAGGATGTCAAGAGGATGGAGCCAAGCTCTTTTCAGTGTTACCAAACAATGAAACTAGAGGCAATGGGCAGAAACTGATGCCCAGGAAGTTCCATCTAAATATGAGAAAGAACTTCTTTACAGTGTGGGTGACTCTGCCCTGGAACAGATTCTCCAGAGAGGTTGTGGAGCTTCCCTCAGTGGAGATGTTAAAAAAATCTCTGGATGCAATTCTGTGCAACGTGCTCTAGGATGACCCTGCTTGAGCAGGGAGGTTGAACCAGATGACCCGCTCTGATCCCTTCCAACCTGAACCATTCTGAGTCTCTGTGATTCTGTCTTGTGAGAGTTCTGGAGAAGTAAGTGCCTGAGCACCCAAACATCCATGCTTCAGGAGAGATGCACGGCTGCATTTACGCATATTTCAGGTACCTTCTGGAACGGCCAAAACAAAAATAGTGAAGTTATAAAGCACCGGATGGTGGTTTTGATATATGACTACTGCCTAGTACAAGTTTTCTTTTAATCTTGGTGTTTGGAAGCACACCTTTCCCTCCCCTCCCCCAATTCTAAAGAGAGCTGTCATGCAAAATGAAATGTTGAGTATTTTATTGTCTCTCTGGTTTGAAACATTGTGCTGTAAATCCTGTAGGAGTAATTTAAGTGGAAGAAGATGTCCATTCAACCTTAAACCTGTCAGTTCTATGGAATCATTCACCTGTTTTATCATAAACCTTAATTTCTTCTCTTTCCTTACATAGTAGGGAGTCTTGAACTTGATACAAGAGAGATCAATAAAGGCTAGACAGATTAATGAGTGCACTTTTCCCATGTCATTTAACCAAGAGAAGTTTCATTTGAATTTGAATTTATTAGACTGAAACAATATGTTTCCTTTAAAATTTCTTATAAAAATTCAAGAAACTACTGAACATCTGAAACAAGATAAGGAAAATTCTTTCCCACCTCTGAAATTGGTCATTTGCTCCTTTTACAATTATTAAAACTGCTGAGACTTCTTCAATTTTCTTTATAGACCACATATTTGCTCTCAACTAAGTCTGTTGATTTATAAATCTGTTCCAGCCCTATGTGCTCCATCAGAACATGAAAATCAGTGTTGTTCTGCTTCATGAGATGGTAGGGCAATAGTCTATTTAACAACTTATTATAATGGGGTTCAGCTCTAGAGATACAAAAAGAGGTGGGCTGAGGAAGAAAGTGCTTAGGTGGAATTTTCTGTGAGAATGGCTGCTCTGTGAACATGTAAGCTGCAGTAGCTGTGCTACCACTACATACCTCTGCATTTCTGTAGAGGTATTTTTTATAGCATGAGAAAGAGGCTTTTTTCTCTTGTCCTTTCTGAAGTTTTCTGTCTTCAGCAGCTCACTCCTCCTGAGATGCTTTCTATTTCTTGCCTAAGAAGTCCTGGGAAAATAGATAAGCTGCTCAACATGCATTAAAGCTTTATCAACTTCTGGACTGAAGTGCCCTTTAGTGAGAATGCCCAGGTGAATGCAACCCTCTTGTCTGAATTACTGAGATAAAACAGGACAAGAAAAGCAGTCTACAAGCGGCTAGTGACCCAGACTGTAAAGGACGTTTTAGGTCAAAATCAACCCTTTATATTTAACCAAAGAACAGATAAATATTAGTGCAATACCTGCAGTTCTGGTGCTTGTTTCCTGTGAGCACTTGACTCAGTATTGCACCCGCTTGAGCTTTGGCATGCCTTTTTGCTGATCATCATTCTATGTCAATTTAATTAGTAAAGAACAAAGGTATGAGTGACTGTAGTGAAAGTCTCGTCCATTAAGTAGTGCAGCCTTCTAGACAAATATAGATGGAAGGAGGGGAGATCATTCTCACAGCTGCTTCTCATGTGTTATTGTGAGAACCAACAATATTCCTAAATCAGGTATTACTTGAGTGTTTCTGTTCGGTTTGTCAGTGACTTCTTTAATTTCATACTATGCCACCATCTGACCTAGAGTTTAGCTTTCAGCAGCAGCAGCTTTTCCAGTCATTGTGATTTGTGTGGTGCTTATACATTTGTCATGTGTGTCATGTATGCCATGCAGAACTTGCAATTCACCCATTTTTGAGTCTTAGAGGGGAATGGCAACTAACCCTCCAGGTAGGAGACACAAGACATGGAAGAAGGATGAAAAATTGATGCATTAAAAAAAGCTATTTAGTTGAACTGCCAAAAGTTCAGTATAGACTATTTGGATGATAAAATGATAATGTTATTTCATGCTGATATGTACAAACTGATGCATATGAAGAACTTAACTGCAGCTATGCATGTGTAATGGGGAGTCTAAACAAATTATGTTATTCTGGATAAGAATTATATGGTCATTGGATAATAGCATGAAGATAGTGACTGGTGTTTAACAGTAGTCTAAAAAAAGAGTAAACCTTCCGAAACAAATAGGAAAAGATAGGAGAACAAAACCAGACCTGCCATTATGTTGCAGAAATCCTGTTTTTATAAATATATTAAATATTAACCATCATAAAACAAAAATTACACATTCCATCTCCTTCCTGTGCTGGGGACCCCAGAGCTGGATGCAGCACTCTGGATGGGATCTCACGAGAGCAGAGTACAGGGCCAGAATCATCTCCCTTGCTGTGCTGGCTACACTGCTGGTGATGCAGCCCAGGACATGTTTGGCTTTCTGGGCTGCAAGGGCACATTGCTGGCTCATGTCCAGCCTCTTATCTACCAACACCCCCAAGTCCTTCTCCACAGCACTGCTCTTGATGATCCTCAAGCCTGTATTTTATACGGGGGGTTGCCCTGACCCAGATGCAGCACCTTGCACTTGGTCTTAATTAAACCTCATGAGATTCCCATTGGCCCATTTCTCAAACTTGTCCGTGTCTCTCTGGATGGCATCCTTTCCTTCAGGTGTGTCAACCACATCACTCAGCTTGGTGTCATCAGCAAATTTCCTGAAGGCACAATTGATCCCTTCATCTCTGTCATTAATGAAGATATTAAATAACTCTTGTCCCAATGTGGGCCCAACAACCAAGCCTTTATGTGAGTATCTCCGAGTAAAAATTAAAGGAGGCTAAAATCCAGTGCTTTCAAAGAAGACAAGAATTTCAGGGCATGACATATTTAAACTTGAGAAAGAAATGAAGGTGAATCCATGATTTTGGGCTGTTTTAATTAATTTATAAAAAGCTTTTTTCTCCTAGATATAAAGCTGTGGATAACTTTGGAATGGGATATCACTGAGCATTGTCCCGGTACAAGATGAGCTGTAGCAATATATATAACTTGAAACTGAAACATTTTCAGGGATTCTTCACTGGAGTCTATACTAGTAGATATTAAAAATCTATTGTTAAATTTTTTATTTTTTCAGTGTAATTTTAATGTATTAGAAAGCCATGAACACAGCACTGGCTGAGATTGAATTCTGTCTTTGTGTAATAGTTGTGATTGTTTTTGCAAGCATGAGGGAGACAGGGCTGGGAGAAGACTATTTGTTTTTAAATAGCAAGGCATGCTTTATTATTGCAGGCTGAGGTATGTTGGAGTCCAATTTTGCATCTAGCTAGATGCCCACCACCAGTGGGAAAGCCCACAGATCTGCTTTCTTAAAAGCAGAATAATCACAGAATTCCATACTTTGACCAAGCTCTGTACCTGGTATCTGTATATATTAACTGCTGATCACACTGCAGATATGAATACTTCCGGCCTTTGCATGTCTTCTTTTAAGTACTTTGGCTAATAATTAGAAGCTAACATAATTCTGTAGAATAGTATTTGTACAATGCTGTTAACTAAGAGCTTAAAAAAAAAAAAGGAATAAAAATTGAGGCTTGGAAAATAGTATTTAATTTCCCTAAAAGTAAACCCTAAATCAAGGTAAAAGACCAAATGTAAGTTCTTATCATAGATACACTGCGCCAAAGTGTTGTAGTCTGAATTATTTCATTTATATGAGATCTTTGCCACCATAGCAAGGAACTCGGAAGTATCAATAACAAATAAAAGAATCTCTGAGCAACTGTATTAGTATTCACAGTAAGATGTGGTCATGTTGGGAATGTTGGAGTTAGGTTTTCCTATTGCACAGAAAGAGTGTAATTGAAATCATTCAGTTAACCCTTTATATGCAAGGACAAAGGTGGAAATGTATGTGAACTGATTTGAATGTTTCAGATGTATAAATTCATTGCACAGTGTTCTCTATGTTGCTGTGGTTCTGTTTGAATCTGCAGTTTAAACAATCTTTGTAATTCAAACTGTAGATGGAACCAATCCCTAAACCCACAAAATCTTTAGGTCTTAGAAGCTGCAAAAATAATTGGCAATATGTTGCATTGCATTTTATTTTAGAGTGTGACTTTTTAAGTGACATTCCACCATAGCAGATAATGCAGGTGGTGTATTTCAAATATTGGTATTATGAAGCAAGTTTCACAGCATGTTGCACTTGGAATAATTTGTCGTGCATTCCATTGTGCAATATTGCTTCAATTGCTTCCACTACTTCACTTGCTATCTGAAAATACAAATGATTTTCTTTGCATTCAACACATTTGTGTCACTGCTGGATTGTTTTATTAATGTCATGTTTTCTGTACTAAACTTCAGACTAAACTCAAATGTAGCAATTTAAAAAAGGGGTCATATTTTATTGTCACCTGTGATAGCAAGTGTCCCATCCAGCCCTCTGTTTCTGAACACAACTTGTAAATAATTTTTTTGTGAAATATTATTGGTGGCTTACAAAGTGGCTGGATAGATGTCTAAATGACTTTCACAAGTGAATAAATTTTCAAAAGTGTAAAATGTGTTCACTTTTCCCTTGTATATTAAGTCTTCAGTTGTCAACATAGAAGGGTTTGTGTTGAGGATCAGTGGCTCTTAGTCATGCAGTTTCTTCTGTGAGGAGAAAATGGGCTCATGGGTGTATGAAACTTGTACTAATTACTGTATTTGATTATTACTTCTTGGAAAGGAGTGAACTGTTAGCTGCCTTTCTTCCTTGCATCCTATTTCCTCTCATCATCTACATGATTCAATGTAGAGTAATGAAAATAGACCATTACTTACAAATTCCATTTTAACAGTATGTAATATTACCACACAGAACACAAAGTAATTACTGGCATATTTTCACTACAACATATTAATAAAGGATGGTTTGCATGTTTAGTTAATTGACCATCAGAGCTGTGACATTGTTTAATCTCTGTGTTTGAAGTATAGCAATGTGACTGTATAACTATTATCCTGAAAGCTCCAAAGATGCCTCCTTATATGTGAGAAACTGTTCTCAAGTGCCACAGAGCATTCTGGAGCCTGCTCTGAGATGAAATCAAGACTTAAAGTATTGATCATGTGAAACTTGTATTTGGAGCTGACTTCCATGCAGAGCTTTAAAATCAAAACCCATAGGTATTTAATTTTTTTTAGTATTATTTTATTAAAACTTTTTTTTAGGTTAATTATTCTCCCACCCCTTGGAAAAGAAACCAGTGCCATGCTACAGGAGCCTTTGTGTGGTCCATCAATTCTATTGGAAATTCTAGATGGCCTTAGTCTTTCAGCCAGGTGTCCCAATCCTCTCTGGGGTTCCATGGGCAGTAATAGATAATGTATTTGTGCTCCAGCCACGTTATGTTCAACCACTGCAAATTGGGTTTGGGATTAAGGGAAGGAATGGGGCTAGCACAGGAGAAGAGGGGAGATAAGAACAGTAGGGAGTCAAGCAAAAATGTTGGGAAGCCTGCTTGGATGAACAAAGACTTCCTAACAAGACTCAAATATAGAAAGGAATTATACAGAAGGTGGAAGCAAGAACAAGTAACTGGGAAGGAATACAGAGTCATCTTCCGAGCATGCAGAGAAGCTGTTACAACAGCTAAAGCCCAGCTGGAATTGAGGCATGTCAAAGACAAAGGCAAGCAGAGGGGCTTTAATGTCATAAATGCAGATTTTTTTTCAATACAGTAAAAATGATTAACTTTAAAATGTGGGAGGCTTTGGCTATTTTGAGTTATATCCCATTACAGAGGGGTCCTACAGAGAGACTTAGACATATCAGAGGGCTGGGCTATCACCAGCCCTATGAAATTTGGTAAGGTTGAGTGCCAGATTTTGCACCTATAACAGGGCAACCCTGGGTGTACATGCAGAATGGGGAATGAGAGACTGGACAACAGCACTGCAGAAAGGGACCTGGGGGTCCTGGTTGATGGCAAGTTGAATAGGAATCAGCAGTGCCCTGGCAGCCAGGAGGGCCAACTGTGTCCTGGGGGGCATCAGGCAAAGCATCACCAGCCAGTCAAGGGAGGGGATTGTCCTGCTCTGCTCTGCACTGGGGTGGCCTCACATTGAATATTGTGGCAGTTTTAGGCACCACAATATAGGAAAGATATGGAGAGTGTCCAACGCAGGGCAACAGAGATAGTGAAGGGTCTAGAGGGGGACCCATACACGGAGCAGCTGAGATCACTTGGCTTGTTCAGGCTGGGGAAGAGGAGACAGAGGGGAGACCTCATTAGAGTCTACAACTTTCTCACAAAGGGAAGTGGAGGGGCAGACACTGATCTTTTGTCTCTGGTGACCAGTGACATGACCTGAGGGAATGGCATGTAGCTATATCAGGGGAGGTTTGGATTGGATATTAGGAAAAGGTTTTTCACCTGAAGGTAGTTGGGCACTGGAACAGGCTTCCTGAGGAAGTGGTCACAGCACCAAGCCTGTCTGAGTTCAAGAAGTGTTTGGATAATGCTGTCAGGCACATGGTGGTTCTTGGAGTGGTCCTGTGTAGGGACAGGAGTCGGACTTGATGATCCTGATTAGTCCCTTCCAACTCAATGTATTCCATGATTTTATGACTTTATAGGCCGTTTGGCTTGGTTTCTGTCTCTGTGCCTTGGCCCAACACTTTGCCTGCTTCTGGAATGCAGCTCCATTTTACTCTGGCTCACCTTTTGTGTTTCCTTTTCCCATGGCTGTCCGTTACTTTTCCCTTAACGTGGTGCCCATCTTTTGACACATACTGGTCTCTGCATGTGCTTACTCACTAGCTTTCTTTTCCTGAGCATCCTTCTGTCCTATTCTCCCTCAGCCTCAGACAAATTTGATGTTGACAGAATAAGGTCAAGAAACGTAAATGTTTTGAATGTAATTTCTCATAATTTCAGCTGTAAGCTTTTTTTTTTCATGTTTTCTTCTAAGCCCCACACTTGAGACCCCCTAGACGAAAATTTTGACCTAGAGAGTGGAAGTCATCTTTTTCAGGAGATGTGAAGCCTTCTATCTGCTTAGGAACCAAGTGAAGAAACTGAGAAGTCTTCTGGAATATGCCCCTGTGACAAAGATTGTGAAATAGATGGGGGAAAAGATGACAAGTACTATGTAATTTTGGGAGTATCTTAGGGAATTTACTCATGCCATTCAAGATTTATTGTCACTGAAGCCACTGATGGAAGGTTCAGCTGTCAGCGTGGAGTTGAGAAGTATTTCAGCATGTGTTTAAGTCTTGATGACTGTGGTGAGACTCAAGCAAATGTGGTGAGTTTACACCCACTCTGCTTTCTTCAAAGTGGTACTCTACAGGGGAGCCCATTTCCAATGGTTTTGTGATGAGGGTCACTGGAGCTGCCTGGGGCGTGAGCGAGGGCTGTGCTTTACCTGTTAGTTCACTGCACCTCTGCATTACATAAAAATGAAAAATATTTCAGGGGGTTGAGGATGTCATGTAAGCTGAGCTGTGTGCTTTCCCACCCGAAGGTTTCACTTATGTGTACATTACTGTTCCCTCTCCTAATATAGTCTGCCCAGTGTTCCCCCAACCCTGGGAGGTTTCTGGGGAGCCAGGAGCCATCTGAAACACAGGCCAGCAGGGGTTGCTGTAGGAGTAGGAGATGCAGAAGATTCACTGCATCCCTTTTGTAGAAGCCCTCCCTGAGGGTTTGGTCCTGCTGCCCTCTTTTCCCTCCTACCGCACCCAAGCTCGGTTGGGCTCAGTAGTGGATTCCCAGCATGGAGTAGGTGTCTGTTGCTTACTCACAGCTTTGTGTATTTCATATGTTCATAAATTAAATACTAAGTTTCATCCTTACAATGCTGAAACTAACTTCAGCGTTGATATTTTGACTCAATAAATTTAAAATGATTTTTAATTATTGTTTCTGTAAAAGTGGACAATGATGTTCATAGTGCTTGTTTCCAGATGCCCATAGATTATTGCTATAGTATTAGTATTTGTCACTCAAGAACTTATTGATTTTTTTCAGGACTGGGGTGGAATTGAATTGGGAATGATTAGTTGCATCCTTTGATTGAATGTTGAGTTTTTTCCCTTAATTCCTGTGAAATCACCATTAGCTATTTTGGCTGCAGTTCTGTGTTGGGTTGAGGCAGTGTTACATTGTAAATCAGTATCTTTTCAAAAAGACTGCTGTAAATTGCCTAGATAGCATATGCATGGTTACTTTGGCTGCAATGCTGCTGCAGAGCCTGGATACTCTGCCTTTCTGGGAACTCCACAGGCAAGTCCATCATATATTAAAAAAAAAAAATCTTTTTAGAAAGAGCATAATATTGCTGATGAATTTTAGACAGAGAAATATTGTACCCTCAGTGCTCATCTGTACCTTTAATGTTTTACTCCATAGGGATTACCCTGTCTTGAGGGATTTCTTTGTTTGCTGCTTTAGATTTCCCCCTTTCTTAGCTATAGTACAGCCGTACCATTTCAGCTTGCCAGTGCAGAAAGATGTTGTGAATTCAGTTGCTGAATGAGCCCAGCCTGACTGCAAACACTAACATAGCTAGAGAGATGCCAAAGAGTTGCAGGTGAATCTGACCTGATCCGGGCAACAGCAAAACGGTAAGATGGGGCTTGTTTAAATCTCTGGGACTAATTGGGTACTGGGGTTTCCTGTTTCAACCTGAAGCCTAGTTATCACATGCTTCCAACTTGAGCAGGATTCATTCTGTGCATGTCAGGGTGGGTTTTCTCGGGAATGCTTAACATCCAGGCAGAGGGAGGTGGTGGGAAGCTGGGAACGCCACATGAGACCTCTCGGCAGCCACCCTGGTGAGATTCCCCAGCAGTACTGCCTGCAGTTTGTAAATACCAGGGAAAAGGTAGGGGAAGGCTTAAAAGTGATGCTTTTCTCGGATCAGCTTTTTATTTTTCTCTGGCAGCCTTACTTATAATTGTATTAAGGGGGTAGTATGGGCAATTTTTTCTGATACATGCTTGGCTGAACGCCCTCTGGGACGAGTGAGTGAAGGACGTGATCAGCCACTTTTTCATCTCTGCTAACAAGTCTTTGCATCTTGCTAGATCTGAATAAATGTTTTTAACAGTTACAGATTTGCTTGGTGGTGGAAGATAAAATTGAAATTATCCTTTATAAATACATGCTATATCATGGATGTCAGAATATCTTTTTGCCTTGTTAACCTCTGTCATGATTTTACTTCTCTTGTCTTTATTTAATATAAAAAACAGTGAGGTAGTGTTTTTAAGTAGTCATTCTTGAATGTTTATATAGCAATGTGTTGACAGAGGTTTGGATCTTAGGTGGAATATTTCAGTATAAGCTTAGAGCAGCAGCATGTTCAGGGAAAGAGAGGAGAAAAAGAGCAGCACTTACTATTAGTACAAGACAGATTAAAATGTGGCCATAGTATGAAATTATTTGAATTATTTCTGATGACTTAACTGACAGCTAGTGTGTCTCGTTTGTAGATCAAGACCTAGATTACTCTCAACAGAAGTCCAGTGGAACTGAACAAAAAAAATATTGCACCATGTGTTCTAGTATTTAAAGCAATTGAACGGTGGTGGAAATGGTAGAGTGAAGAGATATGGTTTTTGCTATTACTAGTTAAGAGTAAAAGCAGAGGGATTCTTTTCTAGGGGAGTATGCTTATCATTATGCAGCATGTGAATTATACTCCAGGAAGAGATCAGTTGTATATCAATGTGGGATCAAATAACTAGTTTGACAGCGATTCATATTTGTTTTTTCCGTACTTGCCAATTAAAGGGTTTTTCTTCTCTGTCACTGAATATGATTAAACACTGAAGATTCAGTGTTATAGCAATTATTTTCTGAAGGTTTCGTTATTATTTTGTTGGAGTTCCATCTTTAAAAAGCACTGTATGTACTGCAACATAAGTGATCTCTTTCACACTGTATGCAATGCTAATTTACATAGTTTTGTCTCAGAAACTTTTTTTTTTTTTGTCAAGAATTACCTGGAATGTTTTTATTACAGTGGTTATTTCAGTTGTATTATTTCTTTTATTGTTTTTATGGAAGTTTTCCTTTGCTTATTAAGAAATTGCCTATTAAGAAATTGCAAACCATTGTTTAATGCATAGAAATAATTCAACCACATGTGTTTACTCTTGTGTTATACAAGAAATGAAAGTCCAGGCATGTGAAATTTTTTAAAGCAAATTTTAAATGATGTTTTTCTCTTAGTGTTATGTTTTCATCTACTTCATATGTTAAATTTGTTGCTTCTATCAGCTTTTTTCCTCCAAGTGTTTTTTCTCCCCAAATCTAAAGCCATCATCTCTGTTTACTGTGTTACTACAGTCTCTAGAGTTCTCCCATTTTATTTTTCTGATCTTAAGAAATGAGTAATGTTTTGAACATACTTTATTGATAAATAATATTCCCTATGGTAATATTTAGTTAAACACAGATCCCAAGTTAACTAGGGAGGGGTGTGAAATTAACTTATAGTGTGGAAAATGTGTCCAAAAGGTAAGAACACAGATGGGAAAGGGAAAAAATATATAGTTTAGTGCCAAGTGCTCTATGAAGACAAAGATCTTCTCTGTGTGGATCAGTTTTCTAGTGAGGCTGGGCTCTGTCACAGCAGGAGATAAGGGCTTATCTGAGGAGTTTTTGCCATAGTCTCCTTCATGTCCCTGGCTCAGGACAGAAAGGACTTCAAGAAGTTGTTGCTGAGCAGGCTAAAAATCATCAATGTTGCGTCTTAGTGCAAGGAGGTTGGCCAGCCATTGAAGTCCTATAGCAAAAAGGGTCATCTAACTAATTTTTTAGCTATTTTGTTTTGCAAATCTTAAACAAACCCAATCCCTAAAAATCTCTAAAACCAAACCTGCCCCTGCAGTTTTTGACGTTTTTCCCCACACAGTGTAAATATGGGTGGGCTGTTTATAGAACTGGCCTCTGAGCAGATGCTCTGTCTGTCTTGGGCAAGTTGTTCTTGTTTCTCCCAGAGCCCCCACAGATGAGAACATGGATGGAACCATTGGTGGGGACTGTGATCAGGCTGCAGAGTAAGTGTGCCTGGGCAGTCCCACAAGGCAGCCGGCATGGGCAGCTCTGCTGGGTTCCAGCTGCAAAGGGAAGGGACAAAGGATTATTTTGTTCTTTAAGGGAAATCCTTGCACAGTGCCTGCTGCCACCAGGCCTTTGCCCCTGTAGGTTTCAGTAGCTGCTCTGGGCAGGTCTTTGGGGTCAGCAGAAGATTGCTGGGGTGAGAATGTGTGGGAGTGCTCAGCCTGGGGCAGATGAGGCTTTTGGCTGTCGTGTTTGGTGACTTCTGTATAAATGTGAGTGTAGAGGTGCCCCTTAAGGGTCACAGGAGCTGCTGAGCAGATCCAGACAACTCTGTGGGGTGATTTGCCTTTGAAGTCCCAGCAAGGCAAAAATAGTCAGCTGTGAGGCAGTACTATACACAGTTTGTGAATTGAGTTTTGGATAATACTAGTGTTAAAATGTTCCCAAGTGTTTCACGTACTGATAAAATGATAATTACAGCTTGCAAAGCCTGTTGAAATGAAGAGGAGTATCCTAGCAAATATTAACTGAAACAAAGAGAGCCTGTACAATACCAGTTCTCCAAAGCCTGTTTCTGAACTAGAGAAAAATGTAACTGGTGTTCTTAGTTTGGGAAGAACAGATTAATTACTATTCTGAACTTGAGTTCACTTAGGTAGGTCCTTGCTGGCTTCTGTAATCTCTGATTAGATTTTTCTTTTGGTACTTTGGAAGGTACATGAATGTACTGATGGTTAGTTAACAAACAGAACCTTAAGGCCTTTATTTTTCATAATGTTAATGTCAGGACAACTTCTTCTCCCAACAGCAACTCCATCAGTCATTAAGTGCTTCTTCCACCTACATGGTGACTTCTGGGTTTTGGTATAGTTTGGTAAATATCTTTGTGTGATCACTTTTTCTTTTGAGAGAAGTGTATTGTATTTTGTCAGAATTATTAATCTTCTTTCACATGTGGCATGTTTTTCACTGATATCCTCTGTTCCACTCTAATAAAAACCTACATATATTTCTGTATTTAGCACTTCAGCAAAAAGCAAGTAGAGAAATAGTAATTTAACGTAGTACTGAATGATGAATTCAGGGAGGTGATTTTGCATTATAAGATTTTTGAATCAACCCCATAAACACATAATTTTACCTCTGTAGAACTAACTCCCAGGCTGGTGAGAGATATGTTTATCATATTCCTGGGTGGATGGGCTTCTCTGCAGTTCCTGTATCAGTTCTGGACTGGCCTGCAGAGGATGTGGAGGCACAGTTTTATCTGTTAATTGCCTTACTCTGTGTTGGTGTGTTAGTCAGAATTGGTGTGAAAAGTTTGGGTGGAGATTCTTGTTTTATTTTGCAAAAATATTTAGAATTTATTGTTGGAATTTGTGTAAGTTAATGGTAGAGTAGGACTTGCTATCTCATCCTGCTGACTAGAAGATCTGTTGCAGCTTCTGATTGAAAAATGATAAACTTTAGCTAGACAATAAATAAATATAAAATAATCTAAGCTTGTACCAAACATCATATCAGCAAGCTTTGACCCAGTCTTCATCATTCTGTCCTGGAAATTGAATAGAATTTATGTCAGTTAAATTTCAGTTTTGCTGTGTCGGACTTTTGTAATTTAATATGAAATTGTATACAACTTACCTGAAAAGGAAAATACTGAATGTTGCCAAGAGAGCACTGAGGAAATGAAATCACTAGAAAAAGGGATATTGTCTATTTATATATTGTGAAAGTTCAACTTCACTTAATGAATTTCTGATACTTTTCAGCCTACAGGCTTAGTGCGTTTGAATATGTCCCCTTCCATTTTATTAAATCTTTGTGTAAGTGCAAAGAAAATGTATTTAAACCATTAGAGAATATGTGTAAAATATGTTTGCCCAGACTTGCCTGTGGGAATTTCAATGAAGAAATGGGTTCTGTTGATAAATGTTGGCTATAGAAATGTTATATTAATGTCACGCAGAAGAGCTGTCTTGGAAAGTTCTACAGTTTAATGATGGAGTGGTTGGTTTTACCACTGCCTGGGAAAGTGGAGCAACCACCCCCCTAACTTTCATGTTGGCAAGGAAATCCCTGTATTTGGCAAAGTAGTCCAGATACATAAAATTATATAATCATAAAATGTAGTTGTACTGCTAGTAGGCAGCTATGCAGGAAAAGTCAGGCAAAATATCTGCAATCAGTCTCAGTTTTGTCTGAAAGTTTTTCCATGAGAAGTTTAATGTACTGTAAGGATGGAGGACTTCTCACTGATGTTCTAATGATGGTTGTGATTTTTGACCTATTTGATTCTTAGGATTTGTTGCTTGTTGAAAGTGATTAATGATGAACTCACAGCTTGGAGGTGCAAATTGCCACCAACTGCAGAAGGCTTGGCTGTTTTGTACTGTTACAGCTTTTTCTTTAGAATTGATTTGAGCATGGTCATAAGTCTACTATAGCACAAGTTTTGGCTTGAACACATCAAAGCAGCAGTGGTGATTTTCACTTCTCTGTTGAAATACATAGTTTTTAAAAAAATGGAGTGTTATCTCTGTGCTATTCATAGAATTCTTCTTATAAAATTGCAGTCCTTATGATGAGCTCTTCTGACTATCAGTTTGAAACCTCTCCATTTTAAGTTTTAGATGTATTTGTAAGAAAAGATATACTGGAGTGTTCTTCATATTCTGCATAACTTTAGATGCTGTAATTTTCATTATACCAGCTGACTGAATTCCGAATTGTGGGACATGGTATGTTTGTCAGCATAGCACACATGCACTAAGAAACAAGTTTCATTTGCTTCTGTACACCTTTTATCTTTGAAAGTGATTGTGCTGCTGCAAGTCTGACAAACCTGCAGTAGCTGCTAGAAAATTCCTTTGAGACCTTTCATTCAAGTTTTATAGAATTCTGTAACCAGGTCATTTGTCTGAAGGGTTAAAAAAAAGAAAAAACAAGTTAAAAAAAAGTCAGGTGTGCATGAGATCCAAATACAGAGGCGGACTTTCATTTAATTGTTTGTGAAACTGGGTTTGTCATCCTATTCTAAACTCTCTGACTTCCATGGAAGAAAGCAATGGAAGAAAAGCCATGGATGGCTGTTATTAAGATTTCTGGGAGACTGTGTTGGAATGTGGGTTTTTCACATCTCTGGAGATTACTTGCACAAGGGAATAATGAAAACTTGAAGCTCTTTTTCTGCTTACTCCTTTACACTGTGCTGATTTGACAGAGGATACTTTGTCAAATTCAGTGGTTTGGAAGATAATATGTAGGAGAGCAGATCCAGAAACACTTAAGAGAGCTTATCTTTCCTTGTGACATTGGTCTGCATTGGAAGCTGCGTTTCTCAAGCTGTAGGGTTGTTAACCTCAGGGATGAAGCACCTGAGAGCAGGAGAGATTTCTTGGTGCTAGAATGAAACTTTGAAATGCATTAGCAGAATGAAACAAACAACTTTCATTGCCTAGTTTTTCCTGTGGCATTTTCTAAAGATAGTAAAAAAAAAAGCGAGAAGAGAAAAAAAATGCAGAAAACAGGGAAGGGAATGAAGTAGTATTTTGTGTACTTTTTTTGAATGAAGGAAATGGTCTGAAGGAAGAAGAGCCAAGCTAATTTACCATTCTAGTCAAATTATTTCTTGCAATGCACTTTTAGAGCATTTGCTGAAGATAATGTGAGCCTGCCATGGATTTATAAAGGACCATACAGCATGCTGCTTCAGCGCAATGAGGGTTGTCATCATACCAGACAGAAGATGGTTGTAAAACCTTTCCACCAACAAATGCATGTATCTCACAAAAATGATTATATGGTCTGTCTCCTTCCTCCTTTCTTTTCATTAGAAAAGTGCTCTTCAGCATATGTGTGAAGAGCATATTGTGAAAGATCTTGAGTAGTTGGGCTTAAATCTTATACCGTCAGTTCCATGACCAGATCTGACCAACAGCAATATTTTTGTTCCCTGCTTGTAAGAGGACAATTTGTGTTTTGATTTGAATCAGAAGTACTTGGTAATAACTGTGAAAGAACAAAGAGGCTTTCTAGGGATAGGTAAAGGAGTCTAAAAGAACTAGGTAGAATCTATATTCAAGGCATGGAATTGTTTACAATTTATTTTCTTTAAAAACCTTACTGACAGCCTCAGAATCTAGCAAGAATAGGCATTTTGTTATCAAGTCTCTCAAGATTTCTCACACTTAACGTGGCAGTGGGAAGGCTTACTGCATTTATGGATACAACTTTGATAACTTCATGATCAGGGGGAGTGATAGAATAAAATGATAAACCTGTAAACTCAGAAAAACTTAATATACTGTTTGCACAAAGCTACTAATACTGCACTTATGGAAAGAAAACTGTATAAACTTGCACTGGCACATGTAGCCATCTGTTGGAGCAGGAGGCTGATATGGAAAAGGGATTGAAAATTTTTTTTAATCTTTATTTTTAAATGTCGTTCATATGGTTACAGAGGAGGATAGACAACAGCTACAAATGGGTAACTAAGTAAAAGAGTATAGAAACCACCTGTCACAATATCATGAGAGAATGTTTATGTTCAGACACTTTCTCCACTGCTCTGCTGGTTACCAAGGCATCCTTGGCTCTTGCCTGGCACTGGAAGCTGCCTCTCCTATGCTGACACCTCTGCTGATCCCCTACTGTGCCCTCCTGTTTGGTTTACTGGACGAGTGACCCTGCTGCTTTTGAACACAGCAAGTCTGGAAGCAGTTTAATGGAAGCAGCAGCCTGGTTGCAATTTCAGGAAAAGCTTGCATGGCATATTACATTACATGCCACTGTAGCAAATGTGAGCATCGCTCAAGTAAAAGGAAGAATTTATTTGCCAGGCTTTATTATTAACACAGTTATTGCCTTTTGGGGCATCAGTACAGAAATAGAGCAAAACGCCCCTTTAGATCAGCTCCGTTGAATTTCTGTCTCTTTTCATGAACATTACAGGCTGTCAGGACTTCGGTGTGACCTTTTTCTGAGACCCTGTCCTTAGGTGACTCCTTCTGACGTCTGTTGTCACAGAATAGGGCTTTGCTTTGAGGACATATGTAGGCTTTTATAGACCTAAAATCTAATCCAGGTTCTCTTCAAAATTGGACCTTTTTTCCCTGTGAGGAGAGGAATATCAACTTTAATGGACTGAAAACTCACTTTTCTGAAGTTAGGCTGTGCTATGAACAGGAAAAAAAAATAAATTAGAAGTGGTCAGCTCTGCCTTGCCATGTTGAAAGGACATAAAATCATGTACAATAATTTCTGACTTCAGGATTGTGCTTGATTCAGTAATTATGCTAATCTTTAGGTATCAAGTTAGCAGAATAAATATGTGCTACATTTCAGCTCTTGGTGGGTTAGTGGTGGTGACAGGAAAGAGCTGTGTAAGCACTGCACATAATAACTTCTAGTATAAACATTATTTTTTGATGCAAGTGTTTGAACTTCATTTTAGATTTGTACGATCTTGGGATTCCTACTGCAGGCCTGATCAGTTGGCCTTTCTTTGAGAGTGAGTTGTTCCTCATTTGACAATTCAGCACAGACATTTAATCTGCTCATTGAATTCAGTGTTTCAGACAAACACAGAGAATTAATGTCAGAGCTTCTAGTTCAAAAATTCTTCCATCTGGCACTTCAGTGACCTTTTTATATTTGCCTTCTTCCATATGACAGACAGTTGCTTTAACATCAGCTTCAGTTTCAGAAATAAAATGGCCATTTTGGGAGAGTGCCTTTGAGCTGGGCCGTGGGAGATGTATGAGTAAGTTTGTGCTAGGTACAGCAGGGAACATACCATATCCCTGGATACCATTTTCAGCCTCTGAGCTCTGATTTCAGTTGCATGTTCATAACTAGCATTGCTAGCAATCTCTTCATCCAAATAAAGTTAAATATTATGCGAAAATATGAATTATAGTTCTGGGGCACAGTTGAGTCTGTTACCCCTGGAGGTTACCAGAGAGAAATGACAGACCATCAGGACAGCAAAAGAAATGTCTTATTGTACAACCTTTTCTTTCCTTGCATCTTCCTTCCATCCCTTCTGCCCCTCCCCTCTGTTTTTTTTGCCCTATCTTACTCAAGTCCTCTTGCTGCTTCTTTTAGCTCTGCCCATCAAATATTCAACCAAAGGGCTGGTGTAGGTGATTACAGGGAAGGGTGAGTGTGTTCAAGAACCTCTTTCAAATTTGGGCCTGATTGCACTGGTAGCTCTGGTATGAGCTGGCTGGTGATGTCGTGTAGTATTACATGCTCTACTTCCCCTTTCACAATTTTAATCGCTCCCTTATCTCATCTCTTGTTCTTCATAGATCTTTTCCTGCATTGTAACTTTCTCACCAACTGAGCTCTCTCCTCAACCTATTCGTGTTTCTGCTTGTGGGTGCAGCATAGGTGACCCTGTCCTGGGAATGGTGATGCTGGAGGGTGCTACAAGCTAGACCAAGAAGAAGCAGGCAAGCCCTGTGTTGGTAACAAGAAAGAGCCTCCTCACTGCTTTGTTCTGCAAAGAGAATGAATCTCCAGATAGCTGCATTTTTATTTCGAACGAAGCTGCTTGTAGTACTCCCGACCGTTCCCAAACTGTGTTTTATAAGTAGCAAATGTCAAATTCCAGGGATGCCAGAATCTGCAGATGACTTGTGTAGTTCTCAATTGCCATGGTACCAAAGCATGATAGAAAATAACATGCTTATAAATGGTAATAAAACCTCATATCAAGATAGGATTTTTCCGATGAGAATTAACGACAGGCTTGCGCTCTCAGCAATTCAGCTGTTGAATCAGCAGTCACTTGACTATATATGTTTTTTTCTTCATGCATCTCTCAGCTAAAGGCAAGTGCAAAGTCTTATTCTCTGTAATAATGAGATTGTTGCACTACCTTCCATCAGGCTTTGGCTCTACAAATTATAATCTATATCTTCATAACATTTCACTTAAAAAAGCCCAAGTGTTTTACAAACTTAATTAGTTCTCCCAGTTTCTGCTTGTGATAGGGGCAGAATCATTATTGAGAACAGAAGGATGGAATTGTAGAAAGCTTAAGTGACTTCTTTGCCTCAAGTCACTCAATAATTTTTTCATTTTTTTTTCTCGGCGCATGCTAGGTCTTGCATTTCCTTATATCTTGTCCTTTCATACTACGTCTCCTGGAATGGTGCAAATGGGAGGAGTTCTGATATTTTCTTCTGATTTTTCTGTAGAAATTTTTAATGTTCACTTTGATATTTACCCAGCCAGTCACCCTTTCCCAGGATATAGACAGTGGCAATGACAGATAGAGAATAGTAGATGGTTGGCAATTTTTTGATATTTTACATAAGTCCATAGGTATTGGATGACTGAAGTAAACATCTGTAGTATGTTAAATGTAGGAATTAAACCCCAGGTATAATGTGTCTTACTGAAAGATGTGATGAGCCTCAGAATAGTATGTCTTTACACTATACAAGCATTTTAAACTTTTTTGCTTCTTTGTGGTAGGATGTCTGGCCTTTTCTGCCAGAATTGATCGTTCTTTGTTACTGAGGATATCTTTATTCATATGAATGAGTTCCACTGATATGGGACAGCCTATCTTTTACTAAGTACCTGAACAGGTGATTAATTCAGGGGTCATTCATGACTGTTTTAAAATTCATGAACCATAAAGGCTATAAATTACTTACATGTTTTAACTGATCAATCTCACTCTTTCGATGCTATATTACTTTAAATAGTAAATTAAATAGTCCAGTAACCGTTAATTCCAAGAATCCTGTTTGTTTGGGACCTTTAGATTTTGCTGACAGTGATGAAGTGAAAAAATCTTGCATTGAAACTGTATTGCATTAACTAAATCCGATACACCATTTATTATTTTTAGATTAATCCCAAATGCAGATTAAGGAGTATTGCTCGAGATGAGATATAAGGTGATTCAAAGAGGAATCTTTATTTAGAAATGGTTCCATCAATGGTTATACTGACTTTTATTTATTTAATGGGGTTTATTATGGACTTTACGCATGGAGCGAAAATGCACTTCTTGTGATTTCATTCTCTTAAGTTCAGTAGTAGTCTTTATGGGAAAAAATTGGCTAAATGCAGAGATTATGTGTTGAGATATGATAAATACCATGATGTTAGGGTGGGGGCTGTAAGAAACTGAAGCTCAGTGATCCACAGTGATGTAATGATGACTAAGTCTGTTTATCCTAGAGCAACCTTGGGATCTTCTGAAATTAAATGTGAGACTGGGCAGGAGGAACAGGGAAGAAACACTGTCCAAAGCTGTGTTGTTGTCTGTCATACATTGTCTTTTGATTCTGATCAGCAACTAAGAAAGCTGCAAAGTATAAACTATGTTATGCTTTTTTGTAGCTGTAAGATTAGGAATTTTGAAGTGCTCTTTCTTTAATGTTCTGGCTCTTTTACTTTAAATAAATAAAAAGCACAGAGAAACACTAAAATATCTTTTAATATCAAGCTGCACTAACTTTTGTGGTGCTGCATTTTATTTTGCTTTACATTTGAAGAATCTGTAGTAGCTCAAATAGTTATTGGAATTGACATGAATATTCTGATTTTCTAGATAAATCTCCCTTTGACTATTTCTTTCCAAAGTAGAGGAGAGCTCTTCAGGCAGCTGCAAAGTGGCTGTTTGTGCTGTAGGTTTTAAGTGGCCAAATCACTTCTGTCTCATCATCTCCCTTTTTGTCTTATGTTTTAATTGAGCCTGAATAAATAGTTGTGGTCAAATTTTAAAAGTGGGTTTATTTCAGTCATCAGAGTTTGGAAAATGTTTATTGTTTGGCAGCAGAATGTGGAACAACTTGGGGAAATACAGTTATGAATTGACATTAATGATTCATATGTGAGAAATATCATGTTCAGGATACAACGTGTTCCTGGAGAGGTGCTTGGACCACACCTGGACTGACAGGGATCTTTTTTCCAAGGCTGGGGTCAGGGACTCTGAAATACTGATACTGTTGCCTCACTGGGTAGGAACAGTCATTGCTATTTTCCAGATCAAATCCTTTCCCATGAGACACCAAGTCCCTGGACAGTTTCCAAGTGCTGCTTTGGAAGTGCTTTTCCAAAGACTAAATTCAAACACAAAAAATTAGCTTCTGTAGGACCCTGCTGTCCTCTGTGTAGAAGAGCAAGACTCCTTAAAGGGAGGTTGGTGTTGGAGTGTAGTTTAGCTTTTTCAGGATTTTCATCTTGGAACCAAAGCAGAGACTTTGGGTGTGAGTGTCCTACATGTGAAGTTCTGTGGTGTGAATACCATCATTGCCATTGTTTTATCTTACCTTCTTCTGCTTTTAGGAAATATATTAAATTTTTTGGTATCATCTGCCCCTTGTCTCTGCCCCTCTCTCACTGTTTTTGCCAACACCTGTTTTTCATCACGCTTCTCTGGGGTACTGAGATTCCTGCTGGGTGGGAACTTAGGTGGCACAAAACAGCTGCTTCCTCTCTTATGTTTCATGTCTGGGACTACCTAATGAACCCAAAATCAGAGGTGGTGAACTGTCAAGTGACTTCCTTGAACCTTTTCTATCTGATACAAGGTTTGGAAGGATAGTAATGTTTGCTTAACAATCCATACATGATACAGGGTTTTTTTGCACATTCCCTGGTATACCTGTAATAATCTGTAGTTGTTAAGTGTATTAAGTTGGTTGGCCCATTTTTAAATACTGTTTCCTATAAAGAAGAGTGAAAGCATAAATGAAGATCTCATTCCCCGTAAATATGACATCTACTGGCTAAAATACCTCATGTGAAGGTGATAACTGTGGTTTCATTGCACTACCTTTAAAACCCAAATAGATTTGAAAATAGTTTGTACCTTAGACAATTATGCTTTGAATGTAGTTTGCAGTGAGCGAAGCAAAAAATCATGGCAGTTCATGAAGAGGAAACAATCACTTCAAGTGTTGACATACCTTAATGTTTACTTCTATGATGACTTGTTTTAAAGAAATGACAATTAAAATTGCTTAATGGCTCATGTTGTTTTCTAGACAGAGAGTTTTTTAAATGCATAGCATATTCATACTGAAAAGTTTCTTTCTTCCTCTTGATTGTATTTCATAAAACATAATTGTCATCTAATGTGTGACGAACCAAGATGTTACTTGTATTGTCTTTACATACATTTGAGGTAAGAACTTGTAATAGTTTAGGTGCCATTGATCACATCTTCTTGTAGCACCAGGTTTTCACTGTGGTGGCATTTATAGCATCTCAGTGAGTGTCTGGGCTCTACTGTTTTAAGTACAGCATTACGTAGATTTATAGATCAAGGGCAAGAAGGGGTAATGAATCATATAGATTGAAGTCCTATATGTAATAGCTTGATTAGCTTCTTTAGGTTTGTTCTTTAGGTTTGCAGATATTTAGCAAAATCATCCAATTTTGAGGCTGCACTGGCAGAAGTTCTTTCTGGATTGTCATCTACACAAGGTGCACAAGGGTTGTTCTGTGTGTAAAAAAAGGGTTAGTAAAAGTGCAGCCCCCGCTCCGCAGAACCTTTGACTTGTGTATATAAAACAAATGAAATGGGGTAAAAAGAAAAGTCCTGTCTTACAGAGGAAATGGACTTAGAGGGAAAGCCCAGAGGGTAACACAGGAGCATCTAAAAGAGGCTGAAAATGTGTCTGTGTTCTTTATGAAAAATGCTTTGCTTTAAGTGGAAAATGGTCCTTAATTCTCTTATGCAAAAAGAAAGCTGGAAATAAAAAGGTGTGTTAGGCTTCTCTTATCTATCATCAAGGAGCTATCAGGTGGTAGACAGTGGTTTACAGGTCTAACACCTTCTAAGTATTTGTACATATCATTTGGGAGATTGAAATTTCTAAGAATCACTTTTGCTATGCAGTACAATGGAAAAATGATATTTGACAGGCTGAACGAGTGTTAAAAGAAAAAAATATCAAACCCATACTGTTCCTAAAAGTGGTGTGGTCAAGCTGGTGAAATCCATGATCATTTGTATGCACAGGAAGCTCTCCAAAATATGTTATACTTTGGTTTTGTTCAGCACACTGTTGCTTTTTTGCATGATAAGTCACTACAGAATAAGTTGCACTGTTAGCTGGAGCACAGGAGCAGCTTGTCAGTGTGTCCACTGCCCAGGGGAAAAAGAAATTCTATTGTGCTGTTGCTGATGGAGGGAAACCTGAAATTACCAGTGTGTCCTTAAGTTGTGTAATTCTGAGGTTATAGCCAGTGCTCAATGCTGACCTTTTAGACCAGCTCCTTTCAGATTTCACTGAAGAAGAATTTCACCACAAAGTTGGACTTGGCATATCAATGCTAGAATGTAAAACAACTGCTTAAATCCTGTTTCTCTTCAGTGTTTTGTAGGCGTGGTAGACAGTCTGGAAATGTGTATCCTTCAGCACCAGCATAGGCTTAGCTTTATTGGCTTAAACAGTGCACTTTGGTCAGCAGTCACTTGGAGAGAAAGTTTTATTTCTGCTAGGGAACTATTGATATCGGTGAGAGAGAAAAGATGAATGAAACCCTTTGCCAACTCTGCAGTTGCAGAGCAGGCTGAGCAGCGTGGTGAGCAGACCCTGGTTTTGCATTTCCCTGCTGTCCTCAGTCTTTTCCATAGGTGATGCTGATGTCCAGCCTGTACATCCACTGAGATAAACCCCTTCTGCATGGGGGGTGGTTGGTGTACATCTTGGGTTTAGTCATTTACAAGTTGGAAGTTGCTTATTATACAGTGGTAGTGAGGATTTTTACCCTACACCAGATTCAGCCAAGTGACCTGAAGGTTAAAGTGTCTCCCTTCAATATCTAATTCCAGAGTATTACTGCTTCCAGTAGACAATCAATAGAAACAAATGTCTTGCTTCTTTTTAATGCAGTGCTTATATGGTCCACAGTAGAGCTAGACATGGAGATTTTCCAGTGGAAAAAGAAACTAGAAGCAGCACTCATGTCATTATTACCTATAGTGTATCTATAATTGTGTATTCCAAAAATTTTAACTGGCTACAGGTGTTCTTGTTAACTTAAAAGGAAGACAAGTGCAGCTTTTGAACTTTTTCCTCCATATCTCCTGCTTTCTAGATCATAGGATTTCATAGGCTGATTTATTTGCATCCATGTTGATTAAGTAATACAAAAGTGCTGCTATATTAATAGTAATTTCCATTTACATTATGTTAAAACATCTTTCTTGGTGGCAAGCATTGCAAGAACATGAATCTGGAGAGGACAGTGGAAAGTATGTGGATGCATGTCTGTGTGTATAAGTTGTTTTAGGGGAAAGAAGCCAATTAGTTTTACAAGAAGGCTGACTAAAAATTCTTTGCATAGAAGCTCTTTATCTTTTCTCTCTGAAGTAATATATTGCTTCTCTCTGAAGTAATATTACAAAATTACATAATTGTCTTAATTTTGGCCTGAGAAGGAATTACCATTTGGAATGAAGGGGGGCTGTTCCTTTTCTCAGTTATAACGTCGTGAAGTTTTAGTCTTAGAGCAATCACTTTAATGAGAAGAAATTTGAACCCTTGTAAAATCTGGTCTGTAATAATAGTGATGTCCTTCATTAGAGTTGACCTGGTGCATGATCATTTGGCCAGATGGCACTATGCAGTAAACATACTTTAAATTTCTAATGTAGAAAAGAAATCTTTGATCTGCTGTTACAGTTGATCTTCAAAAAACCAGAAAAAAATAAAACCCACAAGGTATAGTTCACCCAGTTTTTCTGTAAACACTTGAAGTAAGTTTGATTTCAGGGCACAAAATTCCTCTGGACAAGATGGGAAAGAATAATTGATTGGAGAAGTTTGTATTGGAGACACTTTGGGCTATGGGGGAAGAGTCCTGATTTAATGATAATTTATTTTTATTTTTTTCATGCTGTGTTTTATGATGACAAGTTTTTAAAAATACTCTTGGTTATGGGTGCTTGAATGGAATATTATGCTTCTTTAATTGTATGTACGTGAACAGTTTACAGCAAATCAACACTATCTATCCTTAAATACATGCAAATATAATGGAAAAAGTACATTGTGGATTACTTTGATTTGCTTATGATTTAAGGAACCTTTTGTGTCTTGCATCACACTTCATAACTGGAAGTTATGAAAGTCTGAAAGCCAAAACTATTTCTTTTCTTGCCAAGTAAAAGTCAAAAGTCTTATGGGTGAAAACAGAAGCTGAGGTCTCAAATACAACTCCTCACCAACTGTGTGATTTAAAAGAATTGTTGTATATGTTGGAGTGTATTAAAATTAAAACCAGAAGTGTATATGACTGGAGTTTCTAAACCTGCTGTTTTGCTCCTTTAGTTCTTTTGAACTAGCCATAGCATATTTTGATAGCTCAAGCAGCAAGTGGCAATCTTTACAGCTTGGCAGAGTCATACTTCACAGTAACAAAGAATTGAACTTCTGTGCTTTAGTGTGCCATTAAGCTGCAGTCTCACGTTTCAGTGCCTGGGAATTGATTTACTGATTTGATTTTCTGAGACATATGGTGATAATAATAATAACACTGTATAAGCATTATTTAAAAATACAATAATATACCGGTATTGAATCTTTGGCAAGCCAGCACCGAAGTGCACACACAAACTACCATCATTTATTTTAGTTTGGTCTCATCCAATTTTAAACAAATGGAAATCAATACTGCTTGTGGATATCTGTAGCTAGATTGGAGAGAGAAGTGAAGTGGCATTGTTGCCAAGAACACATTGTACAAGAAAACACAAATGCTTGAATTCCTCTTCTGCATTTCCTTTTCTGGATCTTTTAGTACATTGTCCAAAGATAGGCTTTTTATAGTTATGACTGTGGTGTGTGTTCCCTATGTAAAATGCATGTGTTGTTTGCAATATAATGTAGAAATAGGAAATGAATGCTTATGAAGTTCAGTGCCTTTTTTGATGCTTATTGGTGCATGGAATGATATGGAGTTAAAGCCTGTTAGAGTCAACAAATGCTGGTTTTGTCTTTCAGATATGTGTCACAAAGATGTCTACACGGAACTGCCAGGGAATGGATTCAGTGATCAAACCTCTGGATACAATTCCTGAGGATAAAAAAGTTCGGGTTCAGAGGACACAGAGTAGTTTTGATCCATTTGAGAAACCAACTAATCAAGTGAAGAGGGTTCATTCAGAGAACAACGCTTGCATTAACTTCAAAACTTCATCTGCAGGGAAGGAATCACCTAAAGTCAGGCGTCACTCCAGCCCCAGCTCTGTAAGTGCACAGTCCTGATATCTCTACTTGTACCAAATGGTGGAATTAAAGGCACCAGATAAATAGTTTCTTGCTTAAAAAGGAATTGATTACTTGGAAATGAAACAAAAGGTCATGGCTGCTATTAAAGATGATTTCTATATATATTTATGGTGTCATTAATATGATAGAATCAGAATATAGAGCTTGAAAAAGTATATTATGAAATTCCTGTCAGATATTAGTTACTGTGTCTTATGGGATTTCTAAGCATTTTCCTCTCCTTATCCTGGTATTGCATTACAGCTGCTATAATGTTTATGCTGCATATTTTACAGAGGATTGCTTATTTGTGAAGAGGAATTCTTTCCCACAAAGTTTAGGAAACCACATGAACTGTATTTTTGATTTTTAGATTTTGGTTTTAGAGAAACAGATCAGATTTGGCAGATTTTGTTTACATTTTAAAATTCTCTTTTTAAAATCAAGTAGTAAAAATAACATTTATTTCCATGTCAGAAATTCTTGAGAGAGAGAGGAGGGAGAAAAACAACCGAAAAGGCATTGGCAACACATCATAATTGTTTTATTCTCCAGTATTTTGAAAGCAACTAGATAAATAAAATGTCATATCTTTCATGAATAATGCCCAAAGCAGATTTCCCCAAAAAGAGCTTCAAAATTATTGAAAAACTATTACTGTTATGTGTTGGCAAGAAAAATCCATAATAATGTGACCTTTGAGTTGAAGATTACAGATCTAAGCAGAATGGATGTAACACTTCAAATCTTATTTGGTGTGAAATAATTTAAAATGTTGATTGCCTCTTCTGTTTTCTTTTCTTTCTTTTCTTTGTTTTCCTCTATCTTCTGGACATCTTCTGTCCTCCCTACAAAAGTTTGACTGAATACTGTCAGCCTTCTAACAAGAAATGACAGAGGTTCATTTTCTGTAGATGAGCTGTGTTTAACCCATGTGAATTTAGCGGGTAAGATGTCATGCCTCCAGGGGACTGTCCTTTTTAGAAAAGGTTACATTTTAAAATGTAACCATCTGTAGCAAAAACAAATTTGCTTTTTCATCATTGCCTGGCATTTTATAGCTGCTGCCAAAGTATCTCTAGTGTATTTCATCTGAGTCCATGACAAAGAGTTCTTACCATAAAACTTTTACAACCGTTAAGGATGGATGGAGTTATTTGCACTGTGTTTACTTGTTTGTGATGCCTGATTATTGTTTGGTACCACAACTATCAAATTAAATGATGTTTTTTGGAAAGTCTTAAGGGTTTTTTTGTTATTAACTCACTCCTCATCTCTCCTGTTCCTTTTGGAAGCTGTTAATAATTTTTGTTAATGCTTTATGCACTTCTTTTTCTGTTAAAATGGTCTGATGGGTTTCAGTTTCTTTGCTTCCAGAATTTTTAAGCAGGCATTTTTGAAACTGTGTTTTTAGCATCTTATTCTTTTCCAGAGGGCTGATACTCTACTGCATCCATACAATCTCCTAAGATCCCATTATTTTCTTATGTAAATGATATTAACGTTTCCTCTACTGGTACGCTCCTGGTTAGAGCCCTAGCTATACATAAGCTTTTGGTATAGTCAGTCTATGCTGACTCACACAGACTTGCTGGATACAGGAGGTGCACAGGAATTTCTTGAAATACAATTCTCATTTCTTATCTTCCTGTAATTCTACCTGATTTTTAGAGCTCTGTTCGGTGAACTCAGTTCTTCCTTCTGCTTGGAGGCATTGTTTGTAATTTTTGACTCTTCCTCACAAGAAGTGATCCAAAGAGTACCTGTCAAGGAGTAACCTGTGGAATAATGGGAGTGTTAATGCCAATGAAGACGGAAGAGCAGAAGTTCACAGAAAAAGGGAGTGTTAGCCCTCTGCTGATCAGGTCACACCTGGTCCTGCCCAGCAGACCTGAGTTCAGCCATCCAAGCCAGAGATATGATCAAGCTGCTTCGTTCCCCAAACCTGAATACGTTGCCTCAGGCAGTTGATGTTCTGGTGCACATTTTGTTGAGTGACACCTGTGTGGTTAGTTGCAGAAATTTATCATTCTGTGATCTTGAATTATACTTGAATTGACAAAGGGTTTGAGGTTTCTTTTTTTTTTTCTAGCCATGATGTTGTTTAGCAGATGCCCTTGCTACTTCCACTCCTGAGCATTACTTCTTTTTATTCCACGTTAGAGGACTGCTACGTATTCTCTTTACTGAGTTCTTTTCTGATTCTCTGGAAATTCTCCCCTTGTAACAGTTATAGCAGTCTGAACAGGCATTTCAGTTTCTGTAAATGTTCTTGAGCATGCTACGTTCTCTGGGTCATACTGGCTACAATTGTGGAATTGTGTTTCACTTTTGGCTCTTCTTTCTCTAAGCTTTATTTTAAGATACTCTGATAGATGTATGCTACCTTCAATTTACACTTTCCATGCTTGATTAGTAAAGGAACTGAATTAGAGATAGGCTTCCATTTAGTCTCTTCCCTTTCATCATTTAAAGTCCTTTGTAGCCATCAGATAGGGAAGTGATGTCTTACAGAAGGTACATGGCTAAGGCTTGCAGTCTCCATATCACTGCTTCTGCTCAGGTAAAAGTCCTTTGTCTCAGAAATAATGTTTTTTCAAGATGTTACCTGAAAGACCTTATTTATAATGCCCTGGGGTGTTACATCTGCTTTGATTAATTTCAAAAGTTTTATCACCTCTCTGGCAGGTGTCAGCTTCAGTGTTTGGTGAAGATCACCAAATACTCTGCAGGTGGCATGTTCCCCATTTTGTGTTTTACATACCTTTGAAATGCTTTGCACCTTGTGATGAGAAAGATCAAACACACGCAGAGTTTTGGGAAAGCTGGAACTCCATGTTCCTGCCCACAAATTGTCTCTTGGCAAATAAATCTCTTGCTTTTGAACACGAAGTAATTTTCTTCAGTTAATGTCACAACTCGTTGCAACCTGGTAGAAATCCTGTGTGGTTAGTTAGTGCAGTGGTGTACAGACAGAAGTTAACCCTTTTTTTTGTTTATTCTTATAAGACAAACTTAATTTTTACACTTAAAACCTTTCCACATTCTCCCCTTGGTCTAAATATAAGAAAACATCTATGAGAGTGATTTCCAAACTGCTTAAGCTGATTGAAATTGGATGTTATTATGGAACAAATTTTCCAGCAGAACAGACTTCCTCCTTTATCACATCAGAATAGTGGATAACTTGGAGGTAGTGAAGTAGGCATTTGCCTACCTGTGCATCACCTGTCAGCCACTGTTAGAAGGGAATTTGGCTTGACAAATGTTTTCTCTGATCCATCCCAACACAATATGTGTGTGTATATACATATATATATATTATATATATATATGTATAGTGTACTTACCTGTCTGTGTACTTGAGTGTACTTACGTGTCTGTCTTTCTCACTGTCTGTATCTTACGTTTCTAAAAATCTCTTGCTGAGTTTTTTGCCTACCAAAGGAGGAAACTTGCTTTTCTTTTCTCCTTAACTGAAGAAAAGGTAAAACTGCAAAATAAACTGAACAAAACAAAAAAAGCACAACTGAGAAACAAATACATGCTGCTCTTCCCAAAACTGCATTGGTTTTGACTGTAGTGTTCTGAAAGTTTTATTTGAGATCCATGCTCTTTCAGCACATTTATTTCTCTCCAGTTCAAGGTGAAGTTTTATTGTATTCAGAGTACACATTTTATACACTAAAATGGTCCTTTTGCACAGTCTGTAAATAGAATAGTGCAAGTTTTATAATCTAGCCATCTGCTCAAGATTTAGTTGAGTAGTGATATGCATCAGTTTGTTCTCTTTGAGTGGCTTAAGCTCCCTGGCAATGAATTCATATGTCATGCTAAGGTATATGTCCTACCTTTCAGCTACTTTTTAAAAAATAAATGGAGCAAAACACTAACCTTCTGCTAGCTCACATAAATTTAAAAAACCCATTCAAATAAAAATAATTGGATAAGCAATGCTTTACTGCATTGACTCTGCTCTTTTGGGGAGAGCAGCCTCTTTTCTATTTCTGTAACTTGTATTAATTTTCAGTCCTGATACATGCAACTTTCCTCCAAAAAGTACAATCAAAGAAGCATGAATCCTATTATCATCCTACTGATCCTATTAGCATGTTACAAATCAGCTGTGCAAGAAATCTAACTTTAAAACAGATGCTAATGTCAGGATTTTATCCAAAAGTTGGGCATCATTTTTGTCTGCTAAACACTTGCTGTGCCATTCTTGCCCGTCTTCCTCTTCAGGTATATGCAACCTTCTCCAGTTTCAGGAACCTGTTAATTAGTAGGATAACTGCATCCCTGCTGGTTGATATGTTTTATTGAGGTAAGATAATTTCAGAATTCAGCATAGAGAATGGATTTCTCTTTACTGGCACAAAGGAAGCATTAATAATCCTTAACCTGAGGGATACTCTCTAGATGAGAAGGCAGATAAAATGTGGCAGTTGAGCCAGTTCCTGTGTTCTAATAGCCTGGAGAATAAGTGAACAGCTCTAAAAATTGAATCCAGCCCTTTCACAGAGAGCTCTATGGTTGCTCTTAATTTAAAGGGTTAAGAAGATGCAAGCAACAGAATCGGACCAGATAGTGAGAGAGCTGAGATTAAGGCTTGGTTTGGATTCCTGAACAACTTTGTATTCCCTGAATATTGCCCTAGAAAACAGTCCAGCTTTCAAGGTATGATCAAATTGACCTGTTATTGGATACAATCTGAAATTAGTGTGAAAATTGAATCTGGTTTTGTGAAAGAAGGTTTACCATTGTGTAAAAGAAGAAAAAAATATAAAATTCTTTAAAAATAATTATTATCTTTCATTCTTTTTGATTCCATCGCAGTTAAGCCTCTTGGCCTGCCTTTTGTGTTCAAGTTTTTCCAGCAATAAATTTGTTCCTTTTGAGGTGTAAAACAAAATACGCAGATACTCAGTTCTGATTTGCAATAATTCACAGAGGCAACATGAACAAAATATTTTCCTCTAAATTATAGTTTTATATTGAAGTTTAATATCATTCAGTTAGGAAAAAAAAAAGGCATCTATTGAAAACTTAGACTTGGGAGTGTGATGGTTAAATGTGACATTCACAAGCTGTTTTGCAGTTATGAAAAATGCATGAGAACATAACCCACACAGCTTCAATAGGAAAGTCAGGTGATTTTCAGTGTAATTTTCCATTAAAGCTTTCTTTACTACATAGATTTTGAAAATTTTTGAGAAAGAGAGGTGGTCATGTGGCAATATAGTGCAAGAATTTGTACAGCAATATATGGGATTAAGCTTATTATCCTTCCTACAGTCTGTATCAATGAAATGTCCATTTGAAATGACCTGGTCAGAAAAGACAGTTTCTTCTCATTTCTTTTTTTCTCTGTTATTTCTAATACTCTCACGTCAGTTTGAAATATTAGCTTCTTCTATTTCTGTACTCAACATTTTGGCATACTCTTTCTATCCTTGTTACTATGATCTTTATTTCCTTAACCAGAGGGGGAAAAAAATATCTAATTTTGGTTACTGTAAGCCATGCTGCTAAAAAGGCTCACTCCCTGTGCTTAGTGGTGCTCTTAGACTAATCTTGCACTGAGAAAAATGTAGGCTTATAATAAGAAAGCTACCTAATGAAAACTATTTTCAAGGAAACTGAACCAAAAAGGCAAACAAGTAAAATTGCCAGTGGGTTTCCTGAAGGGAAAGATGTGCAGTATTCTGCGCTCCAGTTGACAATATCCTCTTGAGGATAACATAATCTGCCACAATCTGTGCTGACTTTCACAATTACTTGGGACTATGCTCTTCAGAGGCATGAGGACCTTTACTCCCTTTTGTCTTGGTAATTCATCTAGTTTTCCCGTTTGAATTGTATATACATATATACTATAGCATGAATATTCACTTAGCAGTGAATTTTCCACCCCAACCTCACTGTAACAAGGTATATTTTTTAACAGAAATTATTGAAAAGGATAAGCTAATGTGGAAAAATCTGAATAATGAAATTCATGTCCATGAAGCTGAAAATTTACACATATGAACCAGGGACTGTAATAATAAAGAAAAGTAGGCTGAAATGGTTATAATTTTCCACAGTCATGTGGAACTTCAAATTATTTTGATTCCTTCCTTAACCCTTTATTTAGATCCCTTTAAGCTTTAAACTTAAGTTTTGGAAAGATTTTATTTTTGTATTATCTTTGTCAGTCTTCACCTTCTTTGTAATCCAGAAATAAAAGGAAAGGTAAAAAGTGTCTGAACTTCTTATCCTTATAATCAATTTGTAATTAGAAGTTTGAATTGATGTATGAGACTTCGTTTTCAAAATATTGCGAAAGTGCTGGGGAAATGGTAAAGCTGTTCCTTAATTTTCTGAAGTAATTATGTTTCCTCAGTGTTTTGGTGTTTCATTAAGAAGTATCATGCAAATTAGTCTTCTTCTGCCTGAGAATTTATTTAATTTTTTTTTATAAAATCCTCTGAAATGCTTTTCTTTACCAGATACCTTCAAAAATTGTAAGCCTTTTAAGGTTACAAATGCAAGGAAAAATAATGTCCATTTTCACAAAAGGAGAGGTAGTAGTGTAAGAACATGGGCAATCCAGTCTAGAGGTCCACTTGAAGTAGAGTTGAACTTCACTGCGGAGGTGCTGTAACCTGGAAAGAAGAGGGTATCAGCTGGATGGTTTTACTGCACACAGGCAGACGGTGGCTTATGCTTTGGGTTTGGGGTTGTTTCTGTTCTGCTCTTACCCAAGGTGAGTAGGCACTGGACAAGTGATGGAGGCTGCCTGGGGAGGATGTCAAGTCAGCCTTGATGCTCAGAGCTGAGCCCTGGGGCACTGTGTGGGGTTGCCCCTGAGCTCAAGACCTCTCTTGTAGGATCAGGAGTGAGCTCTTCTCCTGGTCCAGTCAACACCAGCATTTAGAGTTTTGCCAGTTTTGGTGAGGATGCAGCAATATCCAGTAGGAGAATGAGTCAAAAGGCATGACCTTAAATCTGTGCTTCTGGCAGCTGGAGTTTGGAGAAAGGAGCTTGAGGTTGTAGGAATAATTATTGTTGATGATATGCTGCATGGTAATGGATTAAAGGCATCCTGTTTCCTATCAAGATCTTAAGGCTTACAAGTTGTTGTGACCTTTATATTATGGTTTCCAGCAGTAGAGAATAAAAGTAAATCTCAGTGTGAAAATAAGAATGGATGTGAAACACATGTATAAACCCTGTCCTTTTTCTGTCTTGCTATGAGGAAGCCAACAGTGAACTATTCACTGTTAACTAGGGCAGCATTTCCACTCCAAACAAAGCTGCTCACTGTGTGTTCATTGCAGCCTGCAATTTGGAAATACTTTGCTGTCCTTCTTCATTATAAGCAAGGCATTTAAATATCTAACCACTCTTTTTCTGAAGTTTTTTTTAAGGTTGCATTAGTCCATTATTGGATACTTAAATGAGAAGGCTACTTGAATAAATATTTTAGTCACCTCTATTAGTAACATCTGTAATAAAACTGTGATTAAAAAACCCCAAAATTTGTTTTTAACTAGTCAAAATGCCTTTTTAAGCACAGATTGGAAACCAAGAATATTACTGCCTTATCTATAATGAAGTGTTCCAAATAATGTAGAGGGAAAAAGATCTGAGAGTTCCCATATGACAAATTTTCATAAGTCTATTAATACTTAGGAATTGGATAGCAAAATAATAAGTTGTTCTTTGTAATGGAGAGAGGTGAAAAAGCTCAATTTTGCAGACATACACGGGCATGTCCTTATAGCATTCAATCAAATAAGTGTACATATGGCAAAATGCCAGAATTTTTGCATAGGACAAACGAAGGATAGTTGAATAAAGAGAATGTTTGCATTTTCTGGCTAATGGTTAATTGGATGTGCTGGACAGGTATGAGGTACTAAGTCGGCTTACCTGGGATACCCTTGTCTGTTGAAATAGAAGTAATTTTTAGGCTCAGTTGATTTACAACTTTCAATCATGTTTTAACAGGAATTTACACACAGATGTGTCCTGTACTGTAATGTTTGTTTCCTTTAAAAAAATCCTGAAGCATGAATACCTTTTGTAAATCAGGCCTAAGATCCTAAATGTGAGTGGACCACTTATGCAACAGCACACATGGCTTAGGACCTCTCAGCTGGATTCAACCGTAAACACGTTGGGTTTGCTTGTCTGCTTTTCCTTGTGGAGTTTAACCAGAGTACCATCAAATCAGTCTCTCTGTGGGATTTGAGTATTCATGCTGACCCTCCAAAGTTTCTACTGACCCTCCAAAATTTCTGCTTTGTGATCTTTTGGTTGGTTTAGGTATAGAACATATGAACATTGCGGTCTAAAATAGGTAATGCTGCAAGGTTAGTGTCCATCTGGTCTTGGGGGAAAAATAAAAAGCCCTTTCCTTCCAGACAACTGGAAAATGGGGAAATTTGGGAAAATGGGATGTAGTTAATAAAAATCAAACATTTTCCAAGAATTTCAATGGAAAGTTCTCATGTAATTTAAATTCCTGTTTTTGCAGCATTGAGTTGTTCTGTATGCGTTCTGTAGGCGTTGTTCTCTGTTAGGACTCTGTAAAAGTGGGCATGTACCAGTCTGTTGCAAAGGCCAGCTGAGCTATCTACCCTTTGAGCAAGAATCATTGCTTAGCCTCCTTCAGTTTTAGACCCCTCACTTATGCTGCAAATACTGAGGATACAGGACTTTATTTGACTCTCTTGCCTATACACTGAAGTATTGTTTGATTATATCCACAAGCTGAAGACTTTAATCAGAGACAAGATACTATCATTAAAGATGCTTTCCTGTTGATGTCATGGGACATTGACTAGTTAGAGCAGTTTTTCAGGCCAGGCTAAGGATGATGTTTAGATCTCTAAACATAAATAAGATACTTTAGTTGTTAGTGATCTTTTTCCCTCTATGAAGTTATATATGTGAAAAATAAAGCAGAAATATCTCTTTGATTAAGAACAAAATCCTTTTGATAGTTCCAGTCATATAAGTGTATCGTTAATATCAGCAACCGCCATCTGGGCTGTGGAATGATCTTTTCTTTGAGTAATCTATTATAATGTTTCATCAGCTCTCCCATTAATTTTTTTGTTGTTGTTGGCTGCTGAAAACATTCAAGACTATAAGTTTTGATAATGATGTTTGGTCTCTAAAGGCTGAATCAAAGCAGTTAATGTTACGTGTTCAATACATGCTGAAAGGTCATCTCTTTTGTTTTGTTTAGCCTACGAGCCCTAAGTTTGGAAAAGCAGACTCATATGAAAAACTGGAAAAACTAGGGGAAGGGTCCTATGCTACAGTATACAAAGGAAAAAGCAAGTAAGTGGTGTTTTTTTTTCTTAATTTAATTTTGTGTGTAAATTAAGATAAGCAGAAAGTATCAACTTATGTTGCTGAACATGTACACAGATCCCTATGAATCAAAGTGCTACTCGCTGCCATATGCTCGAATGAAAGAGGCTGAGACCATTTTGCACAGGTAACACTACCTTCACATCAGAACAAGATGAGATGCCTTTGTATTTCAATGTCATACTACTTTCTCAATATCCATACCAAATAAATTTTTAGGGATAAAAGGAGAATATGCTGACAAATAAATTTTTCTGATGCTCTGAGAGCAATACTGAATATATGCAATAAAGTTTTTGCCTTTTATTTATCATTATTAAAAAGCTTGAACAAAATAATGTGAAGGGAATTGATTGAATTTTGGACTACTCTGGGTTTAGTTTGTATACAAGAGTTTATTTACAACTGTTGCAACCATTCCACCTCAAAATGATCTACTGTATACATGTCCAATATTTTTTTCATCAACTTTAATGTTTGTTATTTGTTGCAGGTTTTTTATCCCCAAATGCCCTAAGTGCTTCTATATTGCATAAAATAATTCAGTAAACACACTTAAAATACACTTCTTGATCTAGTGCTTCCATTGAGAGTTATCTTTTGTGAAGCAGAGTGTCTTGGGTGATTTTACATATTTAATCAAGTTTCAATAATCACATTTCCAATAATAATGAAGCAGTTCTGAAAGAGGGGTTTGGTACATGTAATATCTTTAAAATCTTTGTCTATTCAGGGATAGATGAGACACCTTTACCATTCCAGCAGAGAGACTATCATGACACTCATGGGACAGAAAAAAAGGAAATATATGCTAACATTTTTCAGGGTCATGAACTTGGTTAGGCACTGAAAATTATCTTTTTTCACTGAATAATTCTAATACATCAGAATGATGGGTTCCCTCATATCAGCATTGATGAACATAATGACAGCTGAGTTCTGTATGCGTTCTGTAATTGTAAAAGTATTTACACTTCTGCCATGCCACTGCAGGTATTGTCTTTCACTGGCAGCTTTCTTCAAGAAAATGCATTTACATCGTGTGGTTAGTGATTCAGTTACTCATCTTGATATGTTCCAAACATTAGACACATAGAAGCTTTTTACTGAGGTCTGTGTAATATGAGAAAAGAGTATAGATTTCAATTTGTGCCTTAGGACCAAAACACTTCAGTAAAGTCACAGTGAGTATCTGGTGATAGTTATCCTGTGCCTTGGCTTTCAGTAAGATTCAACTCAGGCAACAGGCTCTCTAGATGTCCCATCAGTCAGTGGAATGGCCTGAAAGTTAAAAACAAAGCAAAGTTCTTCCCTGGAGCTATTTAATTCAGTGGTGATGTGTGAACACGTTATGAAATACAGATTTGTTAGAAATACTGTTTTAGTAGAGCTGCCTGCAGATCTGTAAGAAATACTTCAATGATTTTAATGGTAGTTGAATAATAAATTGAAATTTCTGGGCACACTGCGTTCCCCATTATAAACAGCTAGCTCTGGATAAGTAGTGAGAGTTATTACACTTCTATACAACTTTATTCTGCTGATTCATAACATCTTCTGCAAGGTCTTTAAAATGTGTTTTGAAAAAGTATGTGTAACTAGAATGTGGATGAGAATTCATATGCAGAGAGTATTTCTAATGTTACAGTATTATTCCTTCACCTGTTTGAATTTGACTTATTTTTTGTCCTACTGAGAATCGAATAATTTCCGTATTACCCAGCATTATCCGGATTCAGCACCTCCAGTCCAGACTTCTGTCTCTTGAACTAGAGAAACAGTTGAATTATTTCACAGTAGGAAGAGGTTGTACTTTAAGAACTTGGGAAACACAACAGGTGCTATCTGCTGTTTCAAAATGAGTTGTTTTTTGAGGTAATGTAGCCTTGTCACCTTTTCTGTCCTCATGAGAAACTGAGGAATCTCTGGACCAGGTGATATCCCTAAAGAAGAAAGAGCATTACTGCTCTGATGTACTCTTGGGGAATGGACCAGGGTGGAGCGAATGGATGGGCCAACATTGGCTGAGACCAGTCCTTGGAAGTATTTAAAAGGTGTAGATGTAACTTCTATACAACTTTATTCTGCTGAGCCTTGGCAGTGTTGTGTTAACAATTGGACTCAATGATCTTAGTGGTCTTTTCCAGCCTAAACAATTCAATGATCCTATGGTTGAGAACCAAACCTGGATGCTGCTTTCAAAGCAGATTGACTCTGTTTATAGCTTTATCTAAAAATGATACAGAGTTTTTTTCCTAGCCCCTGATGTGGGTACCTAGGGTGAGATTGTGATATGCATCACTGTGTTCCCCTGCCTACAGATTCAGTGGGAAGAAAAAGGAGCAAAATAGGTCAGAAGAGGCTTGTTTATGTTGGTATATGCCCAGTTTGACTGCTGAAGGATTAAGCTCTCATAGCACACTGTAGAATGCAGGCATGTGTTTGCATATGATGAAAGAGCTGGAGCTGATAATGCTTGCACATGAGTGGATTTTGGTCAAAACGTTTGCAAATCCCTAATAATCAACTCTAATGCTTGGCTTTCTCATTTTGCCAAAATGTTTCTGAGATGTGCCCTTAACTGGAGCTGAAGATGGAAAATTTAAGATCAGATTGAGCTGTTTAGAATGATGCTTTGTACTCAGAATTATTGTGCTTAACATTTGTCACCAGCTGCATATGGCAAGTAGTGGAGTTTGGTTTTATAATGCATTTCCTGAAAAATACATTCCAGCTTTTAAAATTATTTCCTCTGCTGATCATAAAGATGGAATAAAACATTCTTCGTCTTAGCATACAATTTTGAAAGTGTAAAAGATACATACCTGCCTCCAAAGACACAAAATCAGCCATTCCTTTCCTAAAATTTAAAGTAATGTGTGCAGTAACTTGCTTTCAGAACAATCCTGGCTTTTTACAGCTTGAAGCAGGATCAGTAGTATACTGACACCCTTTTGATAGGAAGCCCTTGTCTTCCTATCAAATCCATTGCTTTTCTGTCTATTTGAGCATTTGTGGTAGTATCCCAAGAAAGTGAAATGAACTTGGCTAATTCCTCTTACTGGATGATGGATTTCTCTTTTTACAGTCAGATAAAAATGAATCCCTGGGGTGAACAAGCAGCAGAGCGAAGAGGACTGTTACTGAGGAAAGTGAAACAGCATTCTCCGAGGCTGGGCTTTTTTGTTTATAGGAGGAACAGCCAAGCAGTCATTTTTTTCTGGCTGACAGTTGCATCAACAGGCAAATCTATTTGATTTCACGTGTTGCACATCAGACATATGTAATGAAACTCATCTTGACATATTAATTTTCTACTTTCATTCAGGTTAAATTTTCATATTTTACTTTGTTCTATAAAATCCCAAGTGGCTGCTTACTGCATGAAATTCAGATGACTTTGAAGTGATTTTTTTTTAATTTAAAATTTTGGAGAAGTGGGCAAAGTAATTTATTAATAACAGTGTAAAAAGTGATGCAAGTTCTGTTGACTCTGCGTTTGACTAACACTGGGGAAATTTGCCATTCAACAGGTGCAAAGCAATTGGTGTCTTTTGAATTCCTGTATCATTTCATTGTGTGCTTGAGCTGAGGAAGTGCTGTCTGTGTATTGACATGTATGTCTTCCTGCTGCCATTGACCTTCTTCCCTCCTAAGCTTAATTATACATTTACCTGAACATACAGTGATGGGATCTGGCTTGTTCTGTGGCACGTAAATGTTGATGTGAGTTGTGAGTCTGGAGACAAAGCTGGTGACAGCATAAGGGAGCTGCTGCCAACCAGAACTCCTGGTTGCAGCGTCGAGGCCTTGCGTTCCTGCACTGGGAACTCTACATATTGCACTTAAGGGAAAAACCTGTGCTTTTGGCAGCATTACGAGTTGGCACGCTTTCTGTCCTCTCCTCCCACTGTGTTCAGTTGCCCTTCAAGGCAAAGAATTAGAAAAGATTACCTTGGCTAAGGCAATGTGATCTGTGACTGCTGCTTGCAAAGCATTTGTTCTGTGTTTTGAGAGGCAAGCCAGTGGTATCTCCACTGTGGTCTTGATCTGTTTCTTGCAAGTTCATGAGATTTTTTTACTATACCTCTACTGTTTTTGGGCACCTTTACTAAGTTGCATGTGCTCATAGTATTGCAGAAATGCGTAGAATTTCTAACAGCTCAATCAACATGTTTTTGCCTAATTTCCATAGCATGAAATTACACAATTTCAATTTATCCCTAGTAAAATACTTGTTCTAATGAATTGAGGTCCTTATCCTTTTTAACTATTAATATGAGAAATCAGGAGAGCACAGAGTAGAGCACATTAAGCTGATGCTGGCTGTGGTTTCCATGCTGCTGGGAGCAGCAGGAAATATTTCAATAATCAGTGAGAGCTACCTGTATTTGTTGTTGGCATGATATATTGTGGTGTGTGTTATGAATATATAGCTGACCAACATATTTCATATTTATGGGTATAGATGGATGCTCACAAGAAGAAAAGGATGGTGTGTGTATTTTGTTTCTTGTATTTATGATGCTGAATCCTTCACTGAGGATGACTTACAGGACTAATTGCTGTTCTGACTTTTGTTTTTGAAATTGTGGGATTTCTTTTTTTTGCCATGAAACCTCCTTGACTCTTTCATTGTCTTTTGTTTTATATTCAATCTCTTGCATGTGCCATAGGCTTCAGATGATCATGCTGCCACTTTCTAGTCATACCCCCATCTTCACTCTGTGCCCATGTGATGTGTTGTGTTCACAGGCTCCCAGATATGTTTCCTGTGCAACAGTCCATTTTCCTTTCATAGGAAGGTTTTTCTTCATGTTATGAAGAATTTATTTAGAGCAATTATTTCAAAATTGATCTGATTCTTGTTGCCTAAATGACCTAAGCTTCCTTAACCTTTTCTTTATTTCTTGCAAATTGTGTGAAATCAGTGTTCTATAAATGAAGCACTTTTCATCTGAGGATAGCAGATGGCTGGAAAAGGAATACATATTCATGGATTATGAAAAGGCATTTTTTGGTTATCAACTAGAGCTTCCCTTTTGTTTTCCCTCAGTTTTTAACTGATTTCCTTAACTGATTTTTGTAGGCAGGTCATGACATGGGTTTATAAAGTGTGTACATAAATGTCTTTTTGAAAAAATCTCTAGCATTGTAAATCTTTAATAAAAACAATAACTTTGAGTTGAACTAGATCCAAAACTAATGATGACTATATATTCAACTAAAAAGCCAAATGGTGGAAAAAATTATTAAATTAGTGTAAGTATTAAAATAAGTTACTAAGATTCTAACTGGAATCTTCTATTCATTGACTATGTTGATCGCTTACTGAGTGAATTTCTCAGCATTTAAAAGAAAGATTGGGAAAATTTTCCTCCATAGCTGAATATATAAAAAGAACATTACAGTATATATGCTGTGCTTTAACCTGCAAAGCAGTTTACAGAGATGACTTAGTATTATTAACTTGTATAGAGGGGGACAAATTTGAAGAAAGAAAGTGTATTTTATTACTTGTCCAGGATTGCCCAACTTAGTAGAAAAACTGGGATAGAACATTGTTATATTAGAACATGGTAGAGTTATTGGATAGTGATTTATTGGCCCTCATGCATATATGCAAGATTGGAATGGTAGAGCAAACACTGAAGTAATTTGCCAACTAAATACCATTGTGCACCAATGTATTTTCCAGTTAGCTGAGGAACATTATCTCTCGGAAGATCCCCTGTGACTGTCAGTGTGCACAGTTGTAAGAGACCAATTTACTTATAAGTAATATCATTATTTGTCTCCAAATTCTCTTTTTATGAGCATCAGTAGGACTTGGAGAGATAAGAGGCATCTGGAGGGGGACTGGTGCTCCGCATCACCTTCCTGCTGCCAGTCCCAAGGGATTTGATTCCAGCAGGTGTAGGTCAAGGACAGCCCCTGTGCTTAGATGAGTTGCTGATTAGTTTGAACTGATGTGGGCTGGGAGGTAGGAATGGAGGACCTGGAGGTAAGTGCTCACCTGCTCCTGTTCGAGTGAGGGCTGCCACATTGTTTGAGACTGCCTTGAGTCCTGTGAAAAACAGAATTCCTTAGTTACTGTGACAACACTAATTAATAATTTAAATCCTTCTTCTCTCTTGGAACTCTTTGATCTTTTGTTTTTCAGCTCTAATAAACATCAGCATTATGAAATATCTTTAATCCACCAGCTTCCTCTAACACAAGGTAACTTTTGTCTAGGATGAGGTTAAAAGATGGTGGGATTCAAAAAGAGAAATGCAAGGGCTGTATTAGTCCCTTGTGTATTTACACCGTAGGGCTTTAGCAGGACTATGAGTGGCTTTTGTAAACTAGAAATGTTGTCCTTTTTAGTAAGAAAAATACAAAATAAACCATGTTTACATTGAACTGCCTTTTATGATAATGATTAAAAGAAGTGTTTACCTCAATGTGGAATTAGTTCTTTGTTGGTATAAATAATCAGAGGTGACTAAACCTACAGCGAATGTGCCTCTGTCAGGTTTCTTCAAAGGAAAATTCTGGCAGAGCCTGGTTTCATTAGGCTCCCATGGTCTATTTGGGGTTTTATATGTCTGTTTATGACATTAATATCACCATGGAGTAGATCTAATTAGATATTCTCAATGTTTGATCATCAAACTTTGAGCTTTTCATGTAAATGAATATTTAACAATTGAGAGTTACTTTTCTTCATAAGAATTAGTTTCTTGAAATGTGTATCACAAACTAGATCATCAACCCAATACCATCTACTGATTTTTCATTATAGAAATGTTCCTAAGCTTAGCAGTTGCTCAAGTTATGAGCTCAGTCTCAACTCCAGCCAGTGGTAAAACTCAGTATTAAATAAATAGATTCAAATCAGAGTGGCAGATTTTGTGTGAATTGACTCTTTTAAATGTGTATATTTAGAACATTTGTTTCATCTAAATATAACTGAAGAACTTGAGACAATAGTGTTATTGTCCTCTTTTGTTCTCTATGTGGCATCATCAGCATTATCCCCAATGAAGTCAATTAAGTCATCAGTTACTTTATATTCATCAGTGTTATATGTTCTTAATGATGCATTAAAGGATTAAATATTTTTTAATCTTCCCTATTTTCTCATAAATAGTCATTTTTTATAAATGTATTTATTTCGCTAACACTGATTGATGCTGTTTCAGAAAATGCCGAATGACATTATATTAGCATTTTTTGTAATATCTGGTTTACTTGTATTTTTTATTATATGCAGACTTTTACTTTATGCCACATAGAGTAATTTGGACTCATTTTTCCTTTGCCTACATTGTATATATATATTAGAAGAGATTATGTAACATTAAAATGCTGAATTTCCATAAATTAGAAAATTGTCCATCAGATGCAGGTGTTTTGCCTAGAGAAAAGTAGTTTGTGTGATAATTAGAGAGGCTTCAGGACTTCTATACTTTTCTGAGGGTTTTTGGATGAGGGAGAGAAAGAGCGTTAGTTTAGGAGGGAGGATGGGTTGTAAGTTAGAAAATAGGAATTTTTTAGTCAATATTGTCCTTATTAGAATCTAATGAGGCAGTTGACAGGATAGACGTAAGATGATAAGTGTAATCCTTGACCCAGTAAAGTGTATTGTTTTGAGAAGGTGTGAAATTGTTTGCTTTGGACAGTGAGTAATAGAGGTGGTTTAAGGAATCCTAGATGTTGAAAGAGGCAGCAGTGTTGCATTTTGACTGTCTGCTTGTCAGTTTTTCTGCTTGCATTTGAAAATAATGAAAATACTGAGCATGCTTTGAATGATGAGGAAGACAAATATGAAGTAATATCTGGAAGGAATTCTGCTAACTTTAGCTGATCACTACTGAAGTCTGCAAAGACAAGTATTGTTAAGTTGCAGAGTTAATTTTATCCAGGTCTCCCTTTTTCAATGTTGTTTCTACAGAAATTGCCATATTGTTTTACAAGTTTCAGAGCATAATTTCATGACCTAGCTGGCTTGATCCCATGATGCTTCTCAAAAGGTGAACCCAGTTCTTCTCATATATTTTCTAGTGTTTTTCAATTTTTATCATGCCTTTATAATTTTTTTTTTAATATGATTTAGTTATTTTTGGAAGGGCCAGTCTTCTCTATTTAAGCTCTCCAAACAGTCTCACTGTCAAATCTAGCAGGAGCGAGACAAATACAAGAAAGTAGCAGGAGTGTGTGGCAGGGATTTAGGAAGAGGAAGGCCATACCCTGAGGTAGCCCTTAGCTCATCTCTGCAGCATCATCTAACTGCATCCTGAGATTGCATCAGTGAGAGGATAGTTAAAGGATGTGAATATACACCCTATCTCTTTAATTGGTACTTCATAATTTCTCATATCTACAATTTTATATGCTCCTGTTTATAGAAAATGAGCTGGAAAAAAAAAGGGTTTTAATGACTGGGGTAGTAAATGAAAATAAGGAGTCTGTTGTATTATGGAAATTATATATATTATGGAAATTATATATTGGAGATAAATAGTGTTAAAGAAGAAAATGAAATCCCAGAGGAACACTACTTGAGATTAGTTTGATCACTTCAATAGTATTGACTTACCATGATGTCTATCAAGATGATGACAGGTACCAATGACAAAGTGGCAATGATAACTAAATATCACAGTTCACATACTGTGTTTAATTGTGAATTCTTTGAAATGAGTTCCATACTATTGCAATTTGTGTTATTTTTTTGCTCTTCATGAATCGATGGAATGTTGAATTTTTGATTAATAAGAATATAATCTACACAATCCTGCATGCTATTTACCTGTTTCTCTGGCAAAAGACTCCATATCCTTGTTCCCTTAATACCTCCTTGATGTGCTTTTTTCCATGATATTCTGCATTGCCTTCTCTGAACAGCATTTGTCCTGTTCTTGATCTGCAAAATGCTCTTGCCTTTCTTACTGAAATTCCTCCTGCACAGTTATTTCATCTGTTGTAAAATAGTCAAGTTATCCAGATATCTAAGTGATACACATGTGATAGGTAGGGTGGTGTTTTGACAGAGCAATTGAAAACTACATGTGTATATGTGTCATATATATGTGTCATGTATATGTGTCATCAGTCCTTCTGCTTTTGTGATGGTTTATTCTCCTGTCTGAGCATGACACATGAAGTAACTTGAGGCAAGACTTGTCTTCATCTGATACCAGAAGTCTTGTTTAAATCCAAACCAAAAAAGTACAGAAAGTAATTATAAGGAGAAATCCAGATAATCCAGTAGGGTTAAGCTGATAATTGTCTTTTAACAGTGACTAGTGGCCTGAGACTTGAACTGGTGCCAGCCTGAAGTACTATGAAAGGTGATGAGTAAATGATCTTTTGGTAACCAGGGTTTCTTAAGATGCTCAGGGTTATTATGCAATGTTCTGTATACGGCTAATGAGTTTTTGGCAAACGAAGAATAATCAGAAGAAACAAGACAGTAGCTACCCATAACTGATGTCATATAACTGCAAAAATTAAAAACCTCGGGGAGAAGATGAATTCAGAGTCAGTGGGTGCTTCAAAAAAAACAAAACCCACATCTTCTAGGGCCTAGTACAATAGGGAATTGCCTCCATTACTACAGGAATGTAAAGGCTCCAATACTTCCTTGAGTGAGCTTTGTTGCTGTAAAGACTAATTTTACTTTTACTGAAAGAAATCACAATAATAATGTTAATTTTTTTTCCAACTGTATTATGCCTTTTTGGTAGTTTAACCTTACCATTCCTTGTCATACGTGGGGATTCTGTTAAAGTTTCAGAGTATAAGTTTGTTCTTGAGGAGGGTAATGAATATCAGCTTTGTTCAATTTTTGTGAGATTTTATTTGGATAACCTGAACAAACTGGGTTTTTTTTGCAAGGCCTGGAATGCGATTCATATGTGGTGAAATTTTGACTGCTAGAAGTGAAACCAACCAAATAGACTTTACACTAGAATGACCTGTTGTGAAGTTTTGTCTCTTGGAGCACAAAAATTATTTCACATCTCAAACTTTGTAGTTTTTTGAGGGCTCTAATTATGTGTGTCATAGAGTAGGAAGGAGGCAATGAGTATAGATCTGGATATACTGCAAGTGGAGCGATTAAGGAATATCATATCATTTTCCTTTGAAAAATTTAATAAAATAAGGGACAGATACTTTATAACCGATTTGTGATACTTCTTAACAAAGCTTCAGTTTAGTGCTGTGATAGAAAAGAAACAGACTGGTTCACTGCAAACTGAGATAATTCCTTGGATTGCATCTGAGTGTGAAAATATCATATTGACATTATGGAAGCTATGAAATGTTTCAGCAGTAATATACATGAATCACTGGCATTGACAGGAAGAAATTGGATAAGTACATGATGAGAAAGAAGTTCTAGTATGAGAAATACTGGTTTTGTGATAATTTTTATTTTAATTTTGCCTTCCCCTCCCCTCTTTCCCTTTCAGGGTAAATGGAAAACTGGTGGCATTGAAGGTGATTAGATTACAAGAAGAGGAAGGAACGCCATTTACCGCTATCAGGGAAGGTATGCACTCTCTTTTAGTGATTATATATGGGGGTTTTTTGTAATTACATTGCACTTCTTATTTCTGTGCCATGCTGTAGTGAATAGCTTGAGAATTCAAATTATATGGTTACATTCTGAGTAGGAAGAAACTTTGGTGCTTCAAAAACAAAGCCTCTAAATGTGGGAGTTCTTGTTAAAGAAGGCAGCTCTGCCTCTGCTTTGACTCCTCTTAGATTTACTATACAAACAAATACTTAAGAGCACTTTTAATGTGGGTGTGAGAAGTCACCCTGGAAGATGAGGGAGCTGTGTAAGATGAGTTTCTTGCCTGCAGGCAGCACCTAAGATGAAGGTAGATGTAATTTTTCATATATGCGCAGCATGAAGCAAAGACAAGCGTTTCTTGATAAAGGCAATCAAAAGATCAGTGAGCAAAACTTACAGGCATCTTAGAAGCTGTGTGTAGTTTGAGACTAGCTTTTGTTTGTTTTTCCTTCCCAGTGGATTCTAACTTGCTTGGGAATGATTCTTATCTAGCATGCTTGGAGATGCCTGTTAAGCTTTCTGTTCTGCTTTTTTATCCTTCCTTGTCAGCCTCTTGTGGTCCCTGGTGATGGCTGCCTTATCTGAGTCTTACTGTATCGAGCTCCTTTGCAGAAATTGCTGGATATGCCTTCTCTGCGTGGGCCTTCTCTGTTAGAAAGTACTAAAAATGAGCCTTGGTAGAGAAAAAATAAACACTTCACCATCACACCACTGATTCAGACTCGGCTGCAATTGGTAGTGAACTGAAGAGATAAAACTGTTACGGCTTTGAGAGACTTTTTAAAATTCGACTGTCTTGGCATAATTCCCAAGGTAGGATGAGCCAGGGAGGTACTAGAACATCAGCCCTCACAAGGTCCACACTTGGCCCTGCATGTGAGGTGGGCAGCTTCATATGCTATATGTCTGAATGTACAATGAGCCCATTCTGGAATGGACTTGTCAAAAAAACCCCAAACAAATCATGTTTCATGTGATTGACTCCCTGAAGTTAGAAGCCTTTAGAGTACTGTGGATTTCTGTCCTGAGGTTGTGCATTTTAAAGGGGGCTCTTTCACAAAGAAGGGAAAACCGTGGGTGGCCAATTTATAAAGGAATTTTCGCAGTTCTTCTCTACTGCTTTGTTTGAGTAACAATTATTGAATGATCTGACACATTTATTCATAATGATATCCATTTTATCTGTGAGCTGTCTGTCCCTGCAGCTGTGCTGGGATAACGATGTCTACAGAGGGTTATGGGTGCAGCTTTCAATATTTGTAGTGCCGAGTCCAAGTCATAACAGCCTGTGTTTCAAATACATTTATTGTTTTTCAGGTTTATAGTTGATATGGTACTGACTTAATAGCTTGATAGAGCTAACTCTATCAACTTAATAGTTGATAGAGCTTTCTAGTGCCTTTTTAGTGACATTTAAAAGGTTTTTTTAATCTGAACTTGGTCTAGATGGAAGTTTATAGCACTATAATGGTCAAATACAGTATAATTTGTTTTCCTTCATAAATAGTTTGCTGTGTGAGCTCAGTATTAATAAGTATTCTTTAGGAGCAAGAACAAAGATTTTTTCCTACTTGATTTCTTTTTTAAATTACAAAGCCACACTTGCACAAAAATAATTCTCCCACTGTCATTGGAAAAGTTTCCTTTTAGCTGTGGCTACAATACTGTGGTTGAAGCCAGTTAATATTCTGTTGGTTTAATATTAGTAGAACAAAGCTCCTGTCTAGAAAAGCCCTTGAAGTTAATAATTAATACATATTTAAATGCGCATTGTCTCACTGATTTTGATGGGACTACATGCATCCATTATATTTTTAGGTATTCATCTAGGCTGAGACTAGATCCAGAGTATTAGGCTAATGAGAAAGTTTTTTCTTGTGTCTTGTAGACCTTTGGTTAGTTGAGGTCAAACTTGGGTTATAGATTATTTGTTGGGGGAGGGGGGTTGGTAAATGTAATCCTGTCTCCTAGATAGTAGAATTTCATTCGGATCTGTAGGAGCCACCTGTAGAAATACAGTCTTGTATGTTTTATATTATGTAGAAGTTACTCATACATGATGTATTAGATGGGAAGGGGAAAAATCTATGTTTAGTTAGGCTTTGACTTTTCTGTTGTTGGTCTTGATTTCTTTAGAAGCAAATATTAGGACCAGAACAGTAAGGAAGGCTGAATTACAGATGTAATTTTCAGAAGGTGACCTCACTGATGTTGTGCCAGGCCTGCATTATTTGACAGTAACAACTACTGCTGTGGACTTCATTAGCAGGACCTCAGGAAATTGTTACTTTTGGCAGCATCTACTCTGTCTTGGACCGACTGGGCTCTGTAGTGCAGCCATGCCTGATGTCAGCTACATGGGTGGGGGAAAAAAAAAAAAGAAATGTTTCTGTGAGTTCTTGAAATTATCTGAGAAGTTTGATATGGAAAAACAGTAAGAATGGGACTCTGTGTTAAGCAGGTTTTTCTTAATCTTCATTGGATGACTAGGGCTCCAGCCCTATAATTTAGACTGGGACAAGTAGAACAAGGACAAATACTGCTGAAGATGAGATCAACTTCTAATTTCAGTTATCTGAGGAGTAGTGTTCCCCTAATGGAAGAATGCATGTATGGTAGTATGAGCCAGAGGTCTGTTGGAGGGCATTTCTTTCCAAACTTTTTCATAATGGAGAAACCAGGCAGGGTTTGACCTTGACTTATTCCTTATTTTCTAATTTTCCATAAACGCAAGGCAAATTCAGGCAAAAGTCTAGTTAGTTGTAAATTAAAAGTACTGTAAGTAAATTGTTTAACATTTCTCATGGTTTCTTGAGTGAAAGAAAATAGCATTCCTGCTTGGTGCTCCTAATGGGGATGCTGTGTGATGTTAATTAGGGGGAAGTTACAGGCTGAAATCTTAAAGAAGTGGTCATGCTGAGGGAATTTTGTAGCTGTCTGTGTACAGGGAGGCATATTGTTACTGTTGTGACAGCAGCAGAATGAAGTGCAAAGAAAAACAACATTATAAAAGAAAAAGACTAAGAGAAATAGGAAAATGCAGGATTTAAATATGGAATGCTGAGGGAAGGAGACAAACAATAACTTGATCAAAACAAAAAGTGGAAGGAAAAATTACAAAAAAAAAAACAAAACCAAACCTGACCAAACAAAAAAACCAGTAAAGCTGTGTAAGAAAAATCATGGTCAATGCCTGGGGGAGGTTTAGCAGAAACTTCAATTAAAGCTTATAAAGTAATTCTGCGTTTACAGTAGATATGGGTTTGTGTCTTCTACTATATATCAAAGTTACATAGGTTTGAATGAAAGTAGGTAGATGTGACACATTTATTGATGCTGTTCAGCTCTCCATTGAATTCCTATAACAAAATTTAGAAGTAGCCTGTGCTAAATGTTCTTTCAACTTATCCTGAGTCAGATGTACCAACTTACTGCATGCAGTTTACAGGATGTTTCCCTCTGAATTTAACCTTCTTAGTCTGAGATAATCTAATTTATCTTTGAAGAGCCTGAGGAAAAAAAAAAAAGGAGTAAAAAAGGTAAAAAAGCCCAACTGATTCTGGTGCATATACCTGAGTGTGTTAAACATTTTATGTGATTTTCTGATCCCATATATATGAATGGTGCAGGCCACCATATTACTGTTGTAGACTAAATCTGCCTTCAACTGCGATGTCTAAGATACTACAGAGTCTGCATACTATTTTCTCATTTAAAATAAATCCAGTAGAATTCAGATTAGCAAATGATTTCTGGTTTAGGGTAGATATGGTTTATTCTTTTTTATGTGACTCTCATTATCAACTGTTCGGAGATGTTTCAGCATCACACTTGAAGTATGATTAAACCCACTGCAGCCAGAAGAAAAGTTCACTGACCTTGACTTTTATCTTAGATATTTCATTCCCTTTATTTCCTGTAATATCATATGTTCATCTAAGCTAAATACTGAACTGTTGCTTACTGTGTTCTCGGGCAATAAAATTCTTTCTTCCCCATCCTAATCGTGAAAAGTTTTTTTCATTTGGTTTTCATTTTCCACCCTTGGAAATATTGCTATTTACTATAGTAATAAAACTCTATTCCAGTGTTTTAGTATATCGTAATGTTTCATTTCCCATAGCTCTAGATGAATTTTCAAAGCATCATCCAAGCCAGGCATGTTTTGTAGATATTTTGGTACTTTTCCATTTAAATGCCATGATTGGGCCACTTTCAGTTTATTTCTCTTTATGTTAATTATTGTATTTACATCTTGTAATTCATATCTATTTGTACCAATTTTTGTTTCACATTTAAAAGTGCTCAGGTGATAGGCAGTCTCTTCATCTTTGATTTGGTAGTTGCCCACATAATAATTCTCCATCTACTCCACTGTCAAAGGCTGTGGTCTTTTTGCCACATATAGATAGCGGCGTGCAAAAATAGCACATAAGTGCTCTGGAAGCAGTCCACTCTCTTGTATTATAAGATTACAAAGAATACAGGATTTGCTTAATGAATTTCTTTAATTTTTAAAGAGCAGTTCATCATACATACTGAATAAGTTTAGTTTGTGACTTGAGGGAGAAAACCTAGTGCATTTGAGTGCCACTACAGAGCATGGAGGAGAGATGCTTAACTCTTGGCCACAGAAGTTTTCAAAATTTCATGCCTCTTCCATCTTATCTCACTGCGTGGTAGGGTCAAGTCTAGGGGAGGCCACTGAGATAATTAGAGGGGTGAAGCACCTCTCCTATGAGGAAAGGCTAAGAGAATTGGCATTGTTCATCTGGGAAAAGAGAAGGCTTTGGAGTGACCTAATTGCAGCTTTCCAGTACCCAAAGTGACCCTACAAGAAAGATGAAGAGAGACTATTTACAGGAGCATGTAGTGAAACAACAAGGGGGAATGGCTTGAAACTAGCAAAGAGTATGTTGAGATCAGATATGGAGAAGAATTTCTTTACTATGAGGGTGGTGAGGCCCTGGAACAGGTTGCCAAGAGAAGATGTGGCTGCCCCATCCCTGGAAGTGTTCAAGGCTGTGTTGGATGGGGCTTTGAGCAATGTGCTCTAGTGAAAGGTGTCCCTGCCCATGGCAGGGGGATTGGAAGTAGATAAGCTTTAAGATCCCTTCCAACCCAAGCCATTCTATGATTCTAAGAGAAACAACAAATGAAAACCTGAAAGAGTCTCTAAGAAATAACTTAGAGGTTGCCTTTATTCTGCAAGATATATATTATATTATATATAATTATATTTTATTGTAATATATATTACATTATTCCCCAGGACATATATTTATACCAGACAGAATTTCTGAGGTTGGGAAACTTTTCTGAGGCCTCTCTTTCTGAAATTTTTGGGCTGGAGGGGCTAAATCTTCAGAAAACCGTGTTGCGGAGAATTGAAACAGAGTAACTGCTAAAAAAAGAATACAGGGACAATCAGCAGTTTGCCAAGAGAAAGCTCTTACCTAAGTGAATGTGTAATTTATTCCACAGTGTTCCTAACTGGTGCACAATGGAAAACACTGCTTTATAGTAACAATACTGCCAGTGATGTACAGCAGCTGATCTTCTGTACCATCTAAGGAATAATTCCAGAAAATTGTATTTTTACTGAGTAGATATAATTCTTGTGGCTTCATACTAAATTATTACCTGAGTAATTGCACGCACTTCCCAGCTCAGTCAATTTTGACTGATATATGGCCTAATGATCTTTACAACACTTAAGTCCACAAATGACCTCATGGCACTAGTTAGATGACTCTCTGTGATAAGCCTCCTATTCATTGTGTTAGAGTAGGTCTGGAAGGTTGTATGCTGAGGTCAGGGGCACAGTGAAACAATATCTGCTGCTTTTTTTTTTTTTTTTTTTTTAAGAGCCATTGGTTAATCTACTGGTAGAAGGTAAACATGAAAATTGCAACGAAAATCCTGTCTTCATCTTCCAGTAAAGAATGAATTATTCTTTTCCTTGAAGTTAAATCATCCACTTACAAAAAGCAAACCTATGCATTGTATGCAGCATTGGTGTGTGGGGTTTTTTTGTTTTGTTTTGTTTTGGGGTTTTTTTGTTGTTTGTTTTTTTGGGGTTTTTTTTTGGAGGGGGGCCCCTTTTTTTTTTTTTTTATACGAAAGCTTGACAACTGCTTTCTTTTGAGTGATAGGAGTTTGGAGGACTTTCACATTTCCTTCACAAAGTCCAGTCAAGAAATTTAAACTTCCATAACTGAAATGCCTAAAAGCTTCATATGTGTTTGGCTCATTAAGCCTCAGGGAACTTCAATACATTACATTTAAGATGATGGAGATGTAACTATTCTGAGCATACATGTCACATGAGTTACTATAGGGGGTTTGTGTCTTTATGTTTTTAGAGTCTGAGGATAAGATCACTCTCCCCAAAAACCACATTGCTTTGGAGCAGTTAAGTAAATACAGAAAGGGACAGTAGCTTGGCTGTAGCTTGGGGAACTTTTTCCCTGCCTACGGAGTTGGCAGAGCTGGTGCCTACTGCAGGCTAAATAGCTACGGCTCAATTAACTGTAAAGTCCCTGCAAAGCCAGTTCAGCTTGTAGTCATAACAGCTTTGGTTTTCAGTGTTGTTAAAAATAAAACACACAAGCCAAGAACCTCTGGGACACTGTGTTGTTGGATATTTGAGGTCAAGAAGTATTCAAAAGTAAGAGACTCCAGAAATTTTTATTTCTCTGTCTGAACTGTTTCTGTTGTGGTCATCCTGTGGTCTTACCCAAACTGTGTGCTTCCTCGAGATAAAAGAAGAATACAGGATTTCCAAATTAAGTGAGACTGGGCTTCAAAAACTCCAGGACATTTGGAAAAAGATGTTCCTGGGACATTTTTTATTAAATTAAGTCAACTTTTAAAATTTCCAACACTTTTGGATGTTACTTATTATTAAATACCGCTCACAATGCAGAGAAATGTATGCTACTTCTTGAACATTAGTAATATAAAAATTGCCTTTCATTTCTGCAGGTTTTTTTCTGAGCATTTTTTTGATTCTGAGATTTTTGACTATGTTTCATTTGTGCTTTCTCCTGCATGTGCTTTTGCATATGTCTAAGAGAAGCGTGTTAGATGTTTGGTGATGTGATTATGGAACTTGGAAGCAGTAGGATCTTTCATCTTTACTCTGCTTTCCCTCCTGCTATTCTCCCCAGCCATGAGTGGCTGCTAATTTTTTTTCTTTTACTGACAGTTGTCATTTGGTTTTCCCTGAATGCAGTTGGCCTGGCTGGCTGTAACAGGTGAACTGAACTCCTGGTCATCTCAGATCCTGGACTCTCAGTGGGAGAGCCAGTAGTTGTCCAGTTTCATATACAGTGCAAGTGGTTACTATGATATTATTTTTTCCTGCTTTTCAGTGTGTATATATTGCAATGTGCTACTTTCTCACTTCTTTTTAGTGGACCAAATGACCATGTAGGGTGCTCAGAAATGGTAGAGATTTAAAAGCCTGTCCTGCTTGTTTCTTTGTACCTTGCTATTCATAGTCTAAGCAAAGCTTTTCCTGCCCCCCGCAGCCCCCTTTTTTTCCCCCTCTAACAAATTAGTGTTTTTCTCAATTAGAAACCCTTCAGGAGATGGGATTACATAAATGCAGTATAAATTCTGGTGTTTCCCTCTGAGAATCATTATATAAATTTTAAATTCTATAATGAACTCCCATCATGTGGGAAAAGTGTCATGCTTTTCTGAGAACTACAAATGCAAATTCCAAATTATCCAGCTTCATAGAGCTAAATCTGTTCCACAGAATATTCCATTCCCTCTCTCCTCCTCCCATTCTCCCTCCAATATTTTATCTGTAGCCTGCTGAGCTGGAAAACAGCTGTATAAATTGAATCTTCATTCAGTACTTTTGATGTGCAAGCTGTGACCTTCTTCTGGCTTCTGTTCTTGAGCACGGTTCAAGCAAGAAAAGAATGGTGTGACACTTTGACTATTTCTTTTTTTAATATACTAATTTTGCCATCATGAAATCTTTCCTCATCCTTGTAATGTTAGCTTAATGGCAGACCTTTCAGGCTCTGCCCTACTTCCACCAAAGAAGTTGTCTGTGCATCCTCAGTGCTCACATGGAAGGTGTTGGATAAGGTATCTTGTGCTAGTTCCAGTGCTGGAAGGTTACAAATCCATTAGTTCAGAAATGCTGTTTAACCCTTCTCAGTATGGCACTTGCTTACAGTTTCCTCTGCTCTGAGTTTCGGGGCTCTCTGACTTGGCTTTTGCCCCTGCTGAGGCTTTCTGCTCAGAGCAGTTTTCCTGTGCTCAAGAACCATTTCTTATCTTCCTTATTTAATGCAGGAGTCAGAACCGTTGCCTTACGGATTCTGGGCTACTGTTCTCACTATCCCTGAAAGTATGATGGGAAGGGTAGAAAAACATGACAATTACAGAATATGGAGGATATAAGGAGGGTGGGAATCCCATCTATAAGTCATACAGAACTCTAATGCAGTCCTCATGACTTTCTTGTTTGAGTGGAAGTTGTTAAGTCAGTCTTTTTATGCTGTATGCAAATTCAACCTCCTCTAATAGCACATTTTGCCACCATAAACTGTAGAGCTAAGTTAATCCTTCTCCAAGTAGCATTAGTTTTTACCCTGTGATCATATCCCAGCTGGAGTGGATAGAATTAGTGATACAGATACCAGTTTCTTAATATGAATGGAGATGCTAGCAAGTGATGTCATGTCTCGGTTTGAACTGCTTAGAGACCCTAAGGCACCCTTCAAAGTGCCAGTATCTTCCATGGCCACCTGGTGAAATAAAAATTTGATACCATCTGGTATTGAGGCAGAGAAATGTCTCCTGAACCTACCCAGTTCTTCTAATTGTTTTTTCTTTGTTATATCTCCCTTCTGTGAAAGGAATAATCTAAACAACAATACCACTTTTCCTTGTGGTGAAAGTAGGGACTTCAAATTGCACAAAATCATTTGCCTTTGTCAAGATCTCCTGATGTTTTGTGTGTGTTTTTCCACTGCTGCCTCCTGGACTTTGAAAATACCAGGGCGAGGTGGCAACTCAGTGCTTGAACTGGTTTGGTCAACTTGAGTTTTATCCATGATCTTTTGAACATATAAAACTAGTGGATGACTGTTATATCTCAGCTAAATTGGTTTCAATTTTGGGTAAATGCAAAATTAAGGACGTTAGAAGGTTGTGTGGTTTCCTGGTGTTACATCTCTCCTCCTTGAAGGAGATACATCACTACGTATGTGGAAAGAAGCGTACGGGTACACGTGCGTATTTTGCATGCATGTGTCTAATGTATGTCTTTAAGACTTAAAAAGCCAATTAACCCCAGCCTGTCTCCCAAAGAACCAAAACCTTTGTGAAGGGTGCATACTGTCTTTGATCAACTCAGAGAATGTCTAATGTGAGTTGGACTTCAGCCTGCATCTAGATAAAATTCTTCCTGTGAAAGTTGTAACAGAAGTAATGTCTAAGACATGTGACCATCTTCTTTCTGCTGACTTCAGTCATCATTCATAAACATGGTCAGAACAGCTTTGTGTGTTTTTAGCATGGAAAGTTCACGAATGAATTATCCTAATTCTCCTGGTGTGTGTAATTTATTTAAAAATATTATATGAAACAGTCTTGGTTCTTCAGATATGAGTATAACAATAACACAGTACTTTGCTGAAAATTTTAAGGATTAATTGTTTCTGAATTTTGAAATAGTTGAGAAATATTTTCAGAAGCCTGCATCTTTGTACTGAAGTGAAATATGACAGCAGCCAGTGTAGTTAAAAAGAAGCACTAATGCCTTCCTCATAGGAAGGAAAAGATTAATTATAATCATGACAGAGGAAAAAGCGGTAACAAATATATCTTATACTGAAGTCATATATGTGAGAAAAAAAATGCATCTTTTCCTCCTTTGGGGTTTTTTTTTTCTGTTTCTTCATATGTTCTTTTTTTCCTTTGGTTTTCCTGCTGTCAGATGCTGTAGGCACAGTTGTCTGGGTGAGACCATTCCTTCAGGAGACAGCACTGCACCTTTTCCTCTTGTATTTTTCCATATGCTGAAGATTGTGTTGCAAATATTTTACTTCAATTTTTACTTTTTTGCTGGGAGAGGTGGGAAATTTATCATTCAGGATTTATATGGAACTTAAATGAATGCTTCATAAAGGGATTTCTTCTTGCAGCATGGGTGGAGTTACTGCTTTCAGGCTTTATAATCAATATGAAGAGAGTAGCATTTCAAAATTAGAATTTGACCTTTACTGTCTTCTGCAAAGCAATGAAAATGAATATCCACATTATTTTAATTCTGAATATTCCTCCTGAGTAAGCAATATTAAAAAAGAAGGTGATAATACATTGCATTTTTCTGCTGAGATGAAGGGAACTGGATGGTTCAGAAACAGGTAATAGGATATCGTGACCTTCCACCTCTGACCCATTTATTGAAATACAAGCCATGACTGTGGAGTCTCTAAAGGTCATCATTATGGGATATCCAGTTGTTGAATCTGGAACTTTGTATTTCTGAATTTTTAAGGTCTGAGCCACTTGTCACAAACTTCTACAGCTTCTCAGCTGGCAGCAGATTTAGCTGACGCTGATTGAAAAGTGACCTTACAACAAAATGAATGGAGAAAGCTTCGTAAATAAGGATATTTTAAGTATGCTAAACTCAGTGATTTGTATCTGTTCTGATCTGATATAGCTTGTTTGTCATCTGTGTTTTGTGATGCTTGGTTTAGAATTTGTTTAATCAGTGCAGAAGTGGTATTGATTTAGTTTTCTTTGACTTTTACTTTGGGGTGTTAGGAAGGGGTTATCTTGATGAATCTTGGTGCAAATCAAGATTCTGTGGAATTTCTCCTGAGGAGATGCTCAAAACTTGCACTGTCAATGACAGGTAATTTATATTATTTAACTTGTTGCTCTGACCCTCACGTGGAAGCTTCCTAACACCTTTTTTTTGTCTATAGGTAACTTAAGCTGAGAGTTAATTCTTTGAAGCTCATCTTAGTTGCACAGCTCAGGTAATTAGATACATGGGTTTTATTTAGACTTACTTATCAGCTGATTTTCCCTGAGCAAAAGCAATCAAGAAAATCAAGAAGGTGTAGGAATCTTGGAGTACCAGCATGCTAGCTTTGTGGACAGGGTGATGGCAGTGCCAGCGTGGTTGGCTTCCATTTGAAAATGTTCTCCCTTCCCTCATATCTCTTAAAACTTGAGAGGACAAAGGAGCCCCAGTTACTGTGATAGGTTAAAAAAAAGCTAATAAAAAAAAAAGTACATCAAAACCGCTTGTGATGCCCTAAGATCGTTAAGATCCTAGTATATAGAATTTTAATATAGCTTTTAACACTTTATAACTAACTACCTTTTGTCACCCTTTGTGCTAAATTCTTGAAATTCTGTTTAATGTTCTTTTTCAAGGAAAGATTTTAGCAAGAACATCCAATCTGTTCAAGATGTACCTAAAGAACATAATATACACATTGTTTGATATAACTTTAGACAAAACTATTCAGAAGGCCCAGAATTGTTGAAGTGGTTGCAAGCAGGATGGGAGGTATCGACGAAAAGGAAGATATTGAGGAAGGAGGGGTCATAGATGACCAACAACTCAAAGCGGGGAGGCATGCCTAGGGGAGGGCCTGAAGGAGGTTCAGGGGATGGACAGTTTTTGGGGCCATGATGTAATGGTTAGATACAATAATTAGCCAGTATTACAAAATTGTAACAGCTATTTTGTGTGTTCGTGCTAAATGTATTTTATGCACCTTAATGCCTTAATTAAAGACCTGCTCTATACCTTACTTTACTAAACTGTCCAGAGAATTTTTCTTTGATTTTAGGCAACACTTGCAAATTAGAGGAAAAAAAAAGCTCTCACCATATTTCAAAGTTTTAGTTTGGAAGCAGTCAAAATTGACATACCTTTATGTGGTCCAAATATTTCCAAAATTTTATAACTGGAAAAAATATAATCTACTCTACTTTTTACACATTTCACACGCACACTCCCTCACTTACTTACCTTTCCCCCTCTATCTTTGAAATCCAGGACTCATGCTTGCTCTTTTGTGTGCTGTGAGGGCTTAAAAAATGTGTTTAATAATGGTGAGAAAATTTTCATACAAGCATTCGCTGGATTGTGTAAAAGTTTTATTAAGTAAATGAGAACCCCAACCATTTAGCATATTAACCTCTGGACAAGGTAAAAATTTGCTTTTATTTTTTTGTTTCATTTCTGTTTTTCTCAGTGTGGTAGTTAGGAAACTGTCAGTTCCTGAAGGGGTATCTAGCTCAAAATAAAACCCAGCAAGTTGTAGTCCCATTGACAGAAAGCTGTAAAAAACTTTCACACTTTTCCAGGTTACTTGTAGTAACTTCCAGTTATTTGTAGTTCTGAAAGGTATTTTTCAATTTCCAATTACATGTTTCTCAGGTCTTGGTTATAAAGCTGACATGGTTGAAATACTGGCTTTGAATCAAGGTTTCTAACAGAATTAGCATTTGAATCAATTGAGGCCCTATTCACAAAGCAGAGGACTATTTGCATAATCAAAAATGCTTTATTTTGCATGCCAGTGGAGAAGCTAAGGGTTGTAGCTGTGGCTCACAAACAAAATTCAAGTGATCACATTGATGTATGTCTGTATGCTGCAGTCTCTCGGTCTTGCTTGCACAAATTAGTACAAATATATATAAAGGCAAAAGAAAAGGTTTTGGAGCAGTGTGTAGTCTCCATTAAAAGCCTAATGAAACAGGCTTGGCTTAAAAGTTATCAGTGTAAGGATTAGATGGACTTCCCACTCTACCAAATGTGGATGAGTTTTGGAGCTCTTGTGCAGCTGGGTTGTTGCAAGACAACGGATGTCTTTCTAAATATGCGCTCAGTAAAAATTTATGAGAAAAATCATTCCTTATGTTGAGGAGGTCAAACTAAATATCCTGTAAGAGTGTGTACCTGTGGATAATGTGTTCAAGACATTAACACTTTTCTGTTGGATTTCTGCCAGTACTCCTAGAGGCTTACAAATTAAATTAATTTATTTCAAAATATACTAATTAAAAGCTTGAGGTTTAAATAACAAATAAAAGAAAATGAGATTTAAAGTAAATTAAAAACAGCTTCAATAATAGGTATGCTCCTGAAAAAATAGGACAGTATGAGCTTTGTGTTTTTGTGCTTGCCTGTTAAATTCAACTTATATCTCTGGAAAAAAAGCATTTCTCAGAGTGCATCTAGATCTGGAAAGTAGACTGGAAATTCCATTCATCTCTATTCTATAAAATTGTAGGTTTCCAAATATTCCAGAGTCTAAGTACACCACTAAGAGATGTCCCTTTCTGTGCATTGCTTTGGAGCTGTCAGCAAAAGGCGGGTTTTACTCTGGTTCATACACCCACGTTCTCTGCAGAGTTTGCTGTTTTTATGGTTGACCGAAGCTCATAAATTTTAAGTAGTTCAGCTTCTCATTCATTTTAATTACAGAGGCCATTAACCTTGTAAAATCATTGACAATTATAAATCTACATCTTTGGGATTTACATAAACAAGTTTATAAAAGCTCCTGAAGTGAAATGAAAGCCAAACTGTATACAAGGACAAGGTTTTATTAACCTCACTTGTTAAAGACTAACAAAAATGTTGGAAAATATACCTGCAGATAATCACACCAGTGACACCAATGCATTTCCTGTGATTGTGCAGCACTCATTGTATAGTTAACGGTAAAGATAACTCCATGGTACAGATACGCAACTGCAGTTTCTTCTCAAGTAAACAGTTCTTAATGTTTTACATGTAGTTTATTGTGGTCAGTGAACTTTGGGAGAGGAGTGTAATTTACTGCCTCAGACAAGGTTTGTTTACCTGTGGACTTCTTGTCAGTTTGTTTCGAATGTTATCAGGCTGCCATATGTAAGCATCCTAACCTGCTGGGGGAGAGGCATTTTGATGGACCTCCTGGAGTCTGTGATCTGTCATCACTGGTTGCTGAGCCCTAGTTAGAAATAAATGAGTAGTGTTCCTGTGCCTGTTTCATGGACTGATCTTTCCTTTTTTCGTTTGGGAATGTTTCTGTTCTGTTTTTGTAAGGCTAGTGCTATTTGAAATACTGAACTGTGTTCTGTATTTAATCTTTAGCCTTGTGAATGTTAGCACTTTGGTTGAAACTATTTTAATATCAATATCTGAACTGGAATGTGCTTTTAAAGTTTTTGATGTTCTTGATTTTTAGCCAAAGCTTTCTGGCATGTGTTGGAACAGGGATTTAGTATTCCTAATTTATCAATTTCCCTTAGAGGTGCAGTTTACTGTTGCAGAATGTCTGATTTAACATACACATTAAATAGCCATGATGAAGGAGGACAGAAACTGATTAGTGCCTATGAGTACTTGCTTCTGTCCTGATGCCTGTGACCTTTTTTAGGTCAGACTGTTTTCCTTTGGCAGAGAAACTTGGCCCATAAAAATTGAGTGACTTTGTTGAAGTAGTTCTTTGATTTACTTGGGATGAGGTGATGAGGCAGCAAATCACTAGTAAAGAGCTCCAAGGACTTCACAGTGCTTGAGCTGTGTTTTCTGGCACACTAAGATGTTCTCACTTTAGTTGTAGAAACTAAAAATGATTTTGCCCTTTTGCAGTATCTCAAAATACTGTTGCAGATGAGCTGTCTTCAAGAGGTTGCTCAGAAAAGGATTATTTAGAGCAACATCCATTCCACAGACTTTCAGAGGTTCAGAAACTGCTTAAAAGCAATTATGGTTTTGCCATATTCCTAAATCTTGATCTTATGTGCATGACATTGTTGCTTACACTGAACTTAAACTGTTGTGCAATTGCTCCAAACTGAGCAGTCTTTTGTTTATGTTGGGCAAGTTTGTTTGGGGTCAGTTGGTGAGATGGCAGAGTACCATCTTTGACCATGTGATAGTGCTACATTTATAAGGAGGTTATAATGTTCAGGTCCAGTATTGGCAACATACTGATACACTGAGTTGTCTGGTTTGGTTTGTGCTTGGTCAAATCAAATTAACAGCTAAAGTTTGATTTTTCTCACTGATGACACCAAGCTGGGAGGGAGTGTCGACCTGCTGGAAGGCAGAAGGGCTCTGCAGAGGGATCTGGATAGACTGGAGAGATGGGCTGATTCCAATGGGATGAA